>CM050164.1:424711876-425091876 GCA_027410445.1 Discoglossus pictus | reverse complement strand
CGCATAAAGTAAAATGTGTCTATCCTTCAGTCTGTAAAGTTAATTTAGTTGGTAAAAGTTTAAAATAAAGCCTAAACTTAAAATAAACCTTAAACTTTTGAACAAAAAAACAACAATCTCTGGAATTATATGAACTCTGTCTGATCTTGCGCATTAAAACTGGGCCAATCCTTGCTAAGTAGTGCTGGAATAGTAATTTTCAAAGGCAACTGTAATACCATACCAAGAGCAGTTAGTTTTTTTTTTTTCGTTATTAGTATAATTCATATTCAATATTAAAAAACAATATGCAGTAATAACCTTAAATTAAAAGTTAAGAGTATCAGCTTCAGGTTATGCAGTTTGTCTCCACCCTTATGATATGATCAATGAGGGTGGGAGCTCCGGCTTTAATTGAAGTACAATAATTCACTGCCAAGGGAATTCACTTTAACACAACAAGTATCTGGTCAATGAAGAGAATTGTTTTGACACTAGATGGTACCTAATAAATATATATAAATATAAATATATAAAAATGATGTTATCAAGTTATTATATATATATATATATATATATATATATATATATATATATATATATATTGTGTGTGTTTGTTTTTTTTATCAGTAAAGAAAAAAATCACTTTTGGTGGGATTTGTTGAGCCCAGTAAAATCTCTACCAAAGACAGAAATACTGGCTATGTGCCACAGGCTCAGCTATTACACCAGCTGCTAGAATATAATGAAGTAGTTACAATGACTCAGCCCCTGCTTCATTCAAACCTTCTACACCTGATTCTAATTAATATTCATTGTTCTGCAAGGTACAGAGGGCATTACGCATCCAGGCAGAGGCAACACAATAGCCCGACTTGCGTGAATTTAGCATCAGTTTTCAAAATTAAATCATGTTAGATTTCCTCCCTTCCATTATCAAATACTCTGAGTCACAAAAAAACATTCTGAGCCACACATTAGCATAAAGGATAAGCACAATCAATGCAGAATATCTTAGGAAAGATTTACTGTAGAGGACAGAGGATAGTACAATGTATAGAAAGTTTTTAATTCTCTTTAAGATGAAACCAACTTCCTGTTGGGATGACAGCGTATCTTTAAGCAGCTCATGCCAGCTTTGGAATTTTGCTCTTTCATAATGTTCCATTTCTCATTCCATATTTTTTTTTCAAATCTGTCAAGCCATATAATTAATTATCCAACCTTTCTTGTATACCTTTCAAATGTATTCACAAGTAAAACTTTATTTTCTTTTAGTCTCATATTTTTCATATTTTAGATTTTTACTAAATTTTTTAAAGTTTACTTTCCTAGATAGAAATGAAGTCCTAGATGTTACCTTCATGATATAGCATCAGTTCTAAATTCTGTTGCGGTTTTATCACCCATGTCATATTTAAAGCAAATTTTATCATTTCATCACAATAATTATTCAACATATTGTACAAATGTGTAATTTAAATCTGTTATAAACTTAATTTCAGCTCTGTCATTTGTTATGTTTTTCATGTTTAAAGTAACTGAATATTTACCATGTTATAGATATTTTACATTATTAGCATCTCAAATCTCAATTAATTTATAATCATATTTAATTTTCATGTTTTACCTTAAAATTTGAATCGTGGTGTTGGAGAAAGCTTCTTGGAGTTCTTTGGACTGCAAGGAGATCCAATCAATGCATATTACAGGAAATCAAACCAAACTGTTCAGTGGAAGGTTTGATCATGAGGATAAAGCTCAAATATTTTCTCTGATGCTGGGAAAAACTGAAGGCACACAAAGAAGGAACAGCAGAGGAGAAAATGGATAGATGAGGTAATTGTACTGCAGTACGTACAGTCATGAGGAGTCTGACATGACTGAACAACAACCATGTTGAATTTATAATTATATTTCATTGTAATGGCTTATTTTAAAACATTTATAGCTTCTTTATCTAGATATCAATGAAGATATCCACTCATCTGATATTTCTTAACAGAACTTTCACTTACTTTGTGTTGATTCTCCATTTTTGTTTCTGATATCCATGTCCTTAGAAAAATCAGTTATAATCAGTATCCAAGGAAACTACTCCAAGCAAGTCTTGCATTAAGGCAATGCTACCTTCAACCATTTTTTTCATTACTACACATGAAACATAAATCATTTACCATCTTATTGATACTTCCTTTTTTCAGTATGTACATCATGACTGAATATTGTAATTATATCTATTTATACAATCAACATTAAAGTCCCCTTTTTGAATATTCACTTCTTATTAACCAGTTAGCAAGCCTTTATTAACTAGCCAACTTTTCTTTTTTATTTTTATACATGTTTAGTTCCATGATAAATTATTTCATTGCATAATTGGTTCATAAAAACAACTTAAAAATGAATTAACAATCTCATAAATAATAAATATTAAGAACTCATTAAACACAACTTTTGTTATTAATTACAGTCTTTGGAACCTTTTCTGTAAAATATGTCCTTGTACAGAGTAACTTTTTAGGTTGACAAATCTTCAGTTACATGCTTTATATATAATCTCTTTTTGGCCCTCCTACCAAGCATGTCATCACTCATCACTATTGGCCAAATTCATAAATTGTATCATAGTGATTAGTGATGTCGCAAACTTCAATTTTTAGGTTCATGAACAGCGGACGCGAACTTCCATCAAATGTTCGCGAACGGGCGAACCCGGCGAACCGCCATAGACTTCAATGGGCAGGCGAATTTCAAAACCCACAGGGACTCTTTCTGGCCACAATAGTGATGGGAAAGTTGTTTCAAGGGGACTAACACCTGGACTATGGCATGCCGGAGGGGGATCCATGGCAAAACTCCCACGGAAAATTACATAGTTGATGCAGAGTCTGGTTTTAAGCCATAAAGGGCATAAATCACCTAACATTCCTAAATTGTTTGGAATAACATGCTTTTAAACATCAGGTATGATGTAGTATCAATCAGGTAGTGTAAGGGTTACACCCGCTCCCCAGTAACAGACCAATCTCCACGTTTAATGCACAGCAAACAACCGCAAACAGTCCCTTTGCACAACCGCAAACTCCCCATTTGCACAAGGTTGGATACCAAGCTAGCCATGTCTCGTTCCTTGTCCTCACTGATGTCATTGAAGGTGTCTTCCTCCACCCAGCCACCAAGGGTCCCCGAAAGGTTATAACAAGCCCCCTGGGATGCCCACTGTGTTTGGTCTTCCACCTCCTCAAAGCCACCTTCCTCCTCTGACTCCTCTTCTTCAGACTCCTCTCTCTGCATTGCCTCTGTCTGCGTTATAATCAGGTGTGTACTGTTAAGTAGTAGTATTCCTATCGGTTTAATGCCTGTTACGTTCACTATTAGGGGACGTGTATATGGCATTGATTTTTGGAACAGGGAGATGGAAAAAGATGCTTTGTCAGACCTCCTACTTCAAATTTGGGGCACTGCGCATGCAATCTAAGGTGCCACCAGATATGAGTGTCACTGTGCACTGGCAAAAGTTGGCAGAGTAGATGCAATAGGCTTCACACACACGCCTTTAGGCAGGCAATTGCTATTCAATCTATTACAGTCAAAAAAGTGTTGTTTTATGTCACTGTACACTACGGTTGCACCAGATATGACTTATCACTGTGCACTGGCAAAAGTTGGCAGAGTAGATGCAATAGGCTTCACGCACACGCCTGTAGGCAGGCAATTACTATTCAATCTATTACAGTCAAAAAAGTGTTGTTTTATTTCACTGAGCACAATATAAGCTGTGAGCCTGACACAGGCAGGCAACTGAAATTAGATTTAGTCCTTCAGGTCTGTAGTGGAAGCTAAATACATAGCCTGGTTATCTATTTCCCTATTAAATCTCCAGCAGCTACACTATCTGTCCTCTCACAACGAATGCAGCTTCAGAATGAACATAGCATGTTCGCGTTCGCGTCGAACTGCGAACATATGCGATATTTGACCCGCCCCCTATACTTTATCATTGAGCAAACTTTGACCCTGCATGTCACAGTCAGCAGACACATTCCTGCCAATCAGCAGCATACACTCCCTTCCAGAGCCTTCTAACTCATGGACAGCAGCCATTTTGGAATCATAACTAACTTGCAGTCTTACTGAGAGGAGGCTGAGTGTAGGTGATACTGCATCAATAAGGAAAACCATAGCTAGGCTACTGTACACAGTGTGCAATACAGTCCTGAAGGACTCTTTTGATCTCAGCTGCAAGGACACCCCTGTGTCTCTTCCCCCCTTTATCATCATTCTCCCCTCACCTTAGCACCCAACCCTAACACCCCTCACACTTATCCATAACACCCATCAACCTAACACCTAACCCTAACACCCCTCACACTTATCCCTAACACCCCTCACCCTAACACCTATCCCTAACACCGCTAACCCTAACCCTAACACCCCTCACACTTATCCCTAACACCCCTCACCCTAACCCTAACACCCCTCACACTTATCCCTAACACCCCTCACCGTAACACCTAACCCTAACACCCCTCACCCTAACCCTAACACCCCTCACACTTATCCCTAACACCTAACCCTAACACCTAACCCTAACACCCCTCATACTTATCCCTAACACCCCTCACCCTAACACCTATCCCTAACACCCCTCACCCTAACCCTAACACCCCTCAAACTTATCCCTAACACCTAACCCTAACACCTAACCCTAACACCCCTCACACTTATCCCTAACACCCCTCACCCTAACACCTATCCCTAAAACCCCTCACCCTAACCCTAACACCCCTCACACTTATCCCTAACACCTCTCACCCTAACACCTAACCCTAACACCCCTCACCCTAACCCTAACACCCCTCACACTTATCCCTAACACCTAACCCTAACACCCTTCATACTTATCCCTAACACCCCTCACCCTAACACCTATCCCTAACACTCCTCACCCTAACCCTAACACCCCTCACACTTATCCCTAACACCTAACCCTAACACCTAACCCTAACACCCCTCACACTTATCCCTAACACCCCTCACCCTAACACCTATGCCTAACACCCCTCACCCTAACCCTAACACCCCTCACACTTATCCCTAACACCCCTCACCCTAACCCTAACACCCCTCACACTTATCCCTAACACCCCTCACCCTAACCCTAACACCCCTCACACTTATCCCTAACACCCCTCACCCTAACACCTAACCCTAACACCCCTCACCCTAACCCTAACACCCCTCACACTTATCCCTAACACTCCTCACCCTAACCCTAACACCACTCACACTTATCCATAACACCCCTTACCCTAACCCTAACACCCCTCACACTTATCCCTAACACCCCTCACCCTAACACCTAACCGTAACACCCCTTACCCTAACCCTAACACCCCTCACACTTATCCCTAACACCCCTCACCCTAACACCTATCCCTAACACCCCTCACCCTAACACCTATCCCTAACACCCCTCACCCTAACCCTAACACCCCTCACACTTATCCCTAACACCTAACCCTAACACCTAACCCTAACATCCCCAAACACTTATCCCTAACACCCCTCACCCTAACCCTAACACCCCTCACACTTATCCCTAACACCCCTCGCCCTAACACCTGACCCTGACACCCCTCACCCTAACCCTTACACCCCTCTCACATATCCCTAACACCCCTCACCCTAACCCTAACACCCCTTACACTTATCCCTAACACCCCTCATCCTAACCGTAACACCCCTCACACTTATCCCTAACACCCCTCACCCTAACACCTAACCCTAACACCCCTCACCCTAACCCTAACACCCCTCACACTTATCCCTAACACCCCTCACCCTAACCCTAACACCCCTCACACTTATCCCTAACACCCCTCACCCTAACCCTAACACCCCTCACACTTATCCCTAACACCCCTCACCCTAACACCTATCCCTAACACCCTTCACCCTAACCCTAACACCCCTCACACTTGTCCTTAACACCTAACCCTAACACCTAACCCTAACACCCCTCACACTTATCCCTAACATCCCTCACCCTAACACCTATCCCTAACACCCCTCACCCTAACCCTAACACCCCTCACACTTATCCCTAACACCCCTCACCCTAACACCTATCCCTAACACCCCCCCAACCCTAACACCCCTCACACTTATCCCTAAGACCTAACACCCCTCACACTTATCCCTAACACCCTTCACCCTAACACCTAACCCTAACACCCCTCACCCTAACCCTAACACCCCTCACACTTATCCCTAACATCCCTCACCCTAACACCTAACCCTAACACCCCTCACACTTATCCCTAACACCTAACCCTAACACCTAACCGTAACACCGCTCACAATTATCCCTAACTCCCCTCACCCTGACACCTATCCCTAACACCCCTCACCCTAACCCTAACACCCCTCACACTTATCTCTAACACCACTCACCCTAACACCTATCCCTAACACCACTCACCCTAACACCCCTCACACTTATCCCTAAGACCTAACACCCCTCACACTTATCCCTAACACCCCTCACCCTAACACCTAACCCTAACACCCCTCACCCTAACCCTAACACCCCTCACACTTATCCCTTACACCTAACCCTAACACCTAACCCTAACACCCCACACACTTATCCCTAACACCCCTCACCCTAACAACTATCCCTAACACCCTTCACCCTAACCCTAACACCCCTCACACTTATCCCTAACACCTAACCCTAACACCTAACCCTAACACCCCTCACACTTATCCCTAACATGCCTCACCCTAAAACCTATCCCTAACACCCCTCACCCTAACCCTAACACCCCTCACACTTATCCATAACACCCCTCACCCTATCCCTAACACCCCTCACCCTAACACCTATCCCTAACACCCCGCACCCTAACCCTAACACCCCTCACACTTATCCCTAACACCCCTCACCCTAACCCTAACACCCCTCACACTTATCCCTAACACCCCTCACCCTAACACCTAACACTATCACCCCTCACCCTAACCCTAACACCCCTCACACTTATCCCTAACACCTAACCCTAACACCTAACCCTAACAGCCCTCACACTTATCCCTAACACCCCTCACCCTAACACCTAACCCTAACACCCCTCACCCTAACACCCCTCACACTTATCCCTAACACCCCTCACCCTAACCCTAACACCCCTCACACTTATCCCTAACACCCCTCACCCTAACACCTATCCCTAACACCCCTCACCCTAACCCTAACACCCCTCACACTTATCCCTAACACCCCTCACCCTAACCCTAACACCCCACACACTTATCCTTAACACCCCTTACCCTAACACCTATCCCTAACACCCTTCACCCTAACCCTAACACCCCTCACACTTATCCCTAACACCTAACCCTAACACCCCTCACACTTATCCCTAACATGCCTCACCCTAACACCTATCCCTAACACCCCTCACCCTAACCCTAACACCCCTCACACTTATCCCTAACACCCCTCACCCTAACCCTAACACCCCTTACACTTATCCCTAACTCACCTTCATCTCACTCTTATTCATCTCCAACTCCCTCAATCTATTGGCTCTCACGGAAACCTGGCTCTCATCCTCAGACACTGCCTCCCCTGCAGCACTCTCTTATGGTGGTTTTCACCTCAGCCACACACCTAGACCTGGGAACAAGCAAGGTGGTGGTGTGGGTGTATTGCTTTCCACTCGCTGTACTTTCCACCTCTTACCCCCTGTCCCATCCCTCCAATTCTCATCCTTTGAAGTGCATACAATCCGCCTCTTCTCACCTATCTCTCTACGTGTTGCCGTGATCTATCGCCCCCCTGGCACTCCCTCTCAATTTCTAGATCACTTTTCTGCCTGGCTCCCTCACTTTCTCTCCTCCAATGTTCCTTCAATGGTAATTGGAGATTTTAACATTCCCATTGACACTCCCACCTCCCCAGCAGCAGCCAAACTGCTTGCACTCACTGTCACAACCTACAATGATGATGGAGTATAGAGGATCCTAGCCCTCTTATCTCCTGTAGGTTTTAGACCTAAGATTTGGGTGACTCAGACCAATGGACCTTCTTTGCGGATACAAGAGCATAAGTCCCAGCTTAAGGTAGTGTGCCTGGGAAAAACCTGGCATGGAGTCAGAAACGATCTCCTATTCCAGCATATGCCCTTGGGTCAATAATACACCTGCACACAAAGTCTTGATGAAAATTATGAACAACTTCTTTATTTTTACACAAGTATTTAAACAACTCACAACAACAGTACAGGGAGTGGCTACCCCTTTGTCCAACCCTTATCTTCCTCTTGGCCAATGGGGTAATCTCCAGAGTAACTTGATTACCTCTAGCCAATGGACTGTGTACTTAAGGATTAACCTTGGTGGCCAGCTGGGGTCCTTCTCCTGTTGCAAGATGTATGTGGCAATGTATCCAGCATGACTACCCCATACTATCATATACATATGTGTACATATTCCACACACTGTCAGTCTATTTAAGTACAAGCGTAAAAGAGCACCCCACATAAAACCACCTAATGTCCTCATAGTATATGGGATTGGGGCAGGGTTTCCACATCAATCCATCTCATGCATTATGATGACTTTTATTGATGGTGATGGGAACCCTGCTCATTTCCTTAGACAATAATCATAATAATATAACAGTATAACCGTATAACAGTATAACAGGGTGTCTGGGAGCCCCAAACCTTGTGTTCCTCCCCATGGCAACAGCATGTGGAAGACCACCCAGCCCAAAATGGCCACCGCTGCCAGTCACAAAATGGCCCCAGCATAGTTCACACCAAATCCAATATGGCCACTGGCTGATTCATGACACTCACCTCTTCCCTCTGCCTCTCACAACTAACAGATTCTTCTACTCATCATGCTGGACATTCTCTTGACCTTATCTTCACCAACCTCAGCACAGCCTCCAACCCAGTCACCCATCCACTCCCTCTATCAGACCATCACTTACTTACCTTTAACCTCACCTCTTCTTCCTCCCACCACCCCTCTCCTACCCCTGCCACCATCACGAACAGAAACCTGCTAGCACTTGACCCTACTCAGCTCTCCATTAATATCCAACCCCTTCTCAGCCCCATTACCTACCTCAACTGCCCTGACACTGCCTTCTCACTTTACAACTCTACTCTCTCTTTCATCCTTGATACCCTCGCCCCCATAACCACACGAAGACGCTCTCGCTCTCTTCCACAACCTTGGCACACAACTCAAACACGATACATCCAGAAATGCTCCCGCACCGCTGAACGGCTCTGGAGGAAATCACGCACCTCTGCAGATTTCCTCCACTACAAATTTATGTTACGCTCCTACTCCTCTGCCCTCAACCTCGCCAAACAACACTACTTCACTTCACTAATATCAACCCTATCCTCCAACCCAAAGCGTCTGTTCGCAACGTTCAAAACTCTCCTCCACCCACCACCTCCTCCCATCCCTTCCTCTCTCACAGCTGAAGACTTTGCAAACCATTTTATTCATAAAATCGAAAATATCCGCAATGAACTCTCATCTCACAGTGGCTCACTCACTCTACCATCTCAACTATCCAACCTAACCCACTCTTCTCCCTCCCCCAATCCAACAGTCACTTTGAACTGCTTTGCCCCAGCTACAGAGGATGAAGTCGCTAGCCTGCTATCATCCACTCGCCTCACTACATGTCCCCAGGACCCTATTCCATCTCAGCTCATCACTCCCCTCTCTACCACACTAATCCCAGCTCTCACACACATTTTCAACCTTTCCCTAACTACCGGCAAGTTTCCATCTTGTCTAAAACACGCCACAATTACACCCATCCTCAAAAAGTTCTCATCTGACTCTGACATTGCTTCTAACTACCGCCCTATTTCTCTACTTCCTTTAACCTCCAAACTGCTCGAGTGGCTCGTCTATACCCGCCTTACCAGCTTTATCTCCTCTAACTCCTTTCTTGACACCTTCCAATCCGGCTTTCGGCCCCAACATTCCACTGAGACAGCTCTCACTAAAGTCACCAATGACCTGCTTAGTGCCAAGTCAAAAGGTCACTTTTCTATTCTCCTTCTTCTAAATCTCTCTGCTGCCTTTGACACTGTTGACCATCCACTTCTACTCCATATCCTCTCCTACCTCGGTATTCGAGACACTGCTCTCTCGTGGTTCTCATCATACCTACAAAATCGATCATTCAGTATCTCCTTCTCTGACACCTCTTCTTCTACCTACCCCCTGTCTGTTGGCATACCACAAGGATCTGTACTAGGCCCGCTCCTCTTCTCCATCTACACTTCCTCACTTGGTACCCTTATAAACTCTTTTGGGCTACAATATCATCTCTACGCAGATGACACCCAAATCTACCTCTCAGCACCAGATCTATCCCCCTCTGTTCTAACACATGTCTCTAACTGCCTCTCTAGTATATCCTCTTGGATGTCCACCCACCATCTCAAACTCAACATGTCTAAAACTGAACTCCTAATCTTCCCACCTCTCCCACAGCTTCAATTCCTCACATCTCTCTTACTTGTCAACAATGACATCATCACCCCCTCCTCCCAAGCCCGTTGTCTTGGGGTTCTTTTGGACCCCGCCCTGTCCTTCATCCCTCACATACAATCACTAACTAAATCTTGTCTTCTCCATCTAAAAAACATCTCCAGAATTCGCCACTTTCTTACACAAGACACAACTAAAATCCTTATACACTCATCATCTCTCGACTGGACTACTGCAACTCGCTTCTTGCTGGCCTCCCCACCACCCGACTATCAATCCATTATGAATGCCTCTGCTAGACTCGTCTTCCGTACACAACGTTCAGTGTCGGCATCACCTCTCTGTCAATCTCTCCACTGGCTTTCCATTGCCTCCAGAATAAAATTTAAAATCCTGGCCCCTACTTTCAAAGCCCTCAACAAGTGCACTCCCCCATACCTTTCTGGTCTCATCTCCAAATACTCCCCCACACGCCCTCTTCGCTCTGCTAATGACCTTCTTCTTTCCACAACTCTTGTCACCTCTTCTCATTTTCGCCTTCAGGACTTTTCTCGTGCTGCCCCTATTCTCTGGAACTCCTTGTCTCGCTCCACCAGACTATCCTCCAACCTCAAATCATTCAAATCCTCCCTAAAAACACATCTCTTTAAAGAAGCGTATCACCTTCTACCCTAACACACTCTCAAATCTCTCTCCCTCCTTTTCCTCACACAATACCTTTAGGATGTAAGTCTGCGAGTTTCAATCCCACAAGGTGTTTTAGGGAAAGGACCATGGACACTGGATTCCAAACTCAAAGACAGGGCCCTCCTTGTTTTACTATGTGTTAATTTGTATGTATCTTTGTCTTGAACTTATCTTATGTACAGCGCTACGGAATATGTTGGCGCGTTATAAATAAACGATAATAATAATAATAATCCCTAACACCCCTCACCCTAACACCCCTCACACTTAGCCCTAACACCCCTCACCCTAACACCTAACCCCCTCACCCTTATCCCTAACACCCCTTACCCTAACATCCCTCACACTTATCCCTGTGTCTCTTCCCCCCCTTATCATCAAGGGAGGGGGAGGATGATGAGGGAGGGAGGAAGAGACACAGGGGAGGATGATGAGGGAGGGGGGAAACAGACAAAGGGGAGGATGATGAGGGAGGGGGTAAAGAGATACAGGGGAGGATGATGTGGGAGGTGGGAGGATGATGAGGGAGGGGGGATGAGACACAGGGGAGGGTGATGAGGAAGGGGGCAAAGAGACACAGGGGAGGATGATGAGGGAGTGGGGAAGAGACAAAGGGGAAGATGATGAGGGAGGAGGAAAGGAGACACAGGGGAGGATGATGAGGGAGGGGAGAAAGAGACACAGGGGAGGATGATGAGGGAGGGGGGAAAGAGACACAGGGGAGGATGATGATGGAGGGGAAGAGACACAGGGGAGGATGATGAGGGAGGGGGTAAAGAGATACAGGGGAGGATGATGAGGGAGGTGGGAGGATGATGACGGAGTGGGGATGAGACACAGGGGAGGGTGATGAGGGAGGGGGGGAAGAGACACAGGGGAGGATGATGTGGCAGGTGGGAGGATGATGAGGGAGGGGGGATGAGACACAGGGGAGGGTGATGAGGAAGGGGCAAAGAGACACAGGGTAGGATGATGAGGGAGGGGGTAGGAGACAAAGGGGAAGATGATGAGGGAGGGGGGAAGAGACAAAGGGGAAGATGATAAGGGAGGGGGAAAAGAGACACGGGGAGGATGATGAGGGAGGGGGGAAAGAGACACAGGGGAGGATGATGAGGGAGGGGGTAAAGAGATACAGGGGAGGATGATGAGGGAGGTGGGAGGATGATGAGGGAGGGGGGATGAGACACAGGAGAGGGTGATGAGGAAGGGGGGAAAGAGACACAAGGGAGGATGATGAGGGAGGGGGAAAAGAGACACAGGGGAGGATGATGAGGGAGGGGGGGAAGAGACAAAGGGGAAGATGATGAGGAGGGGGAAAAGAGACACGTGGGAGGATGATGAGGGAGGGGGGAAAGAGACACAGGGGAGGATGATGAGGGAGGGGGGAAAGAGACACAGGGGAGGATGATGATGGAGGGGGAAGAGACACAGGGGAGGATGATGAGGGAGGTGGGAGGATGATGAGGGAGGGGGGATGAGACACAGGGGAGGGTGATGAGGAAGGGGGGAAAGAGACACAGGGGAGGATGATGAGGGAGGGGGGAAGAGACACAGGATGATTGCACGTGCCGTGCCCCAAAATTGAAGTGATACGACCAACAAAGCATCTTTTTCCATCTCCTGGTTCTAAAAATCCAGGCCTTATACACACCCCCTGATAGGTGCTGTAACAGGTATTAAACTGATAAGAGTAGTACTTACAAACACGCCACTCCTATGTGGTGGCACCTTTGATTGCACGTGCCGTGCCCCAAAATTGAAGTGATACGACCAACAAAGCATCTTTTTCCATCTCCTGGTTCTAAAAATCCAGGCTTTATACACGCCCCCTGATAGGTGACGTAACTAGTATTAAACTGATAAGAGTAGTACTTACAAACACGCCACTCCTATCTGGTGGCACCTTTGATTGCACGTGCCGTGCCCCAAAATTGAAGTGATACGACCAACCAAGCATCTTTTTCCATCTCCCTGTTCTAAAAATCCAGGCCTTATACACGCCCCCTGATAGGTGACGTAACAAGTATTAAACTGATAAGAGTAGTACTTACAAATATGCCACTCCTATATGGTGGCACCTTTGATTGCACGCGCCGTGCCCCAAATTTGAAGTGATACTACCAACCAAGCATCTTTTTCCATCTCCCGGTTCTAAAAATCCAGGCCTTATACACGCCCCCTGATAGGTGATGTAACAAGTATTAAACTGATAAGAGTAGCACTTACAAACACGCCACTCCTATATGGTTGCACCTTTGATTGCACGCGCAGTGCCCCAAATTTGAAGTGATACGACCAACCAAGCATCTTTTTCCATCTCCCGGTTCTAAAAATCCAGGCCTTATACACGCCCCCTGATAGGTGATGTAACAAGTATTAAACTGATAAGAGTAGCACTTACAAACACGCCACTCCTATATGGTTGCACCTTTGATTGCACGCGCAGTGCCCCAAATTTGAAGTGATACGACCAACCAAGCATCTTTTTCCATCTGCCGGTTCCAAAAATCCAGGCCTTATACACGCCCCCTGATAGGTGCTGTAACAGGTATTAAACTGATAAGAGTATTACTACTTAACACACCTTATAATAATGCAGAGAGAGGCAACGCAGTGAGAGGAATCTGAAGAAGAGGAGTCAGAGGAGGAAGGTGGCTTTGAGGAGGTGGAAGACCAAACACAGCAGGCATCCCAGGGGGGCTTGTTGTCACCTTTCGGGGACCCTTGGTGGCTGGGTGGAGGAAGAGACCTTCAATGACATCAGTGAGGACAAGGAACGGGACATGGCTAGCTTGGTATCCAACCTTTTGCAAATGGGGAGTTTGCGGTTGTGCAAAGGGACTGTTTGCGGTTGTTTGCAGTGCATTAAACGGGGAGATTGGTCTGTCACTGTGAAGCGGGTGTAACCCTTACACTACCTGATTGATACAACATCATACCTGATGTTTTAAAGCATGTTATTCCAAACAATTTAGGAATATTATGTAATTTATGCCCTCTATGGCTTAAAACCAGACTCTGCATCAACTATGTAATTTTCCGTGGAAGTTTTCCCATGGATCCCCCTCCGGCATGCCACAGTCCAGGTGTTAGTCCCCTTGAAACAATTTTCCCATCACTACTGTGGACAGAAAGAGTGCCTGTGGGTTTTAAAATCCACCTGCCCATTGAAGGCTATGGCGGTTCGCCGGGTTCGCCGGTTCACGAACATTTGCGGCGGTTTGCGTTCGCGGTTCACAAACCGAAAATTTTATGTTCGCGACATCACTAGTGATATACCATATCATATTATAACAATATAGTAGATTATCAAAATATATCATTTCATACTGATATACCTTATCATAATGATATGTCATAGGATATACATATATATCATAAAATATATCACACAATAATGATACACTATACCATAAGCAAACAATAAACTATATCATAGCAATATACAATAATGATAAACCTACTGTCATAACTGAATTTTGAGTTGTTAATATCAAAGGCTATAAAAATGGACATGAGACTTGTGTAAGGACTATGGGCCTTATTCAATTGCGATTTGGCCAATTGAATAGGGCTCTATATAAGCACATAACAAATTTTATCTAAAGAAGTTTTTAGTTCGTGAACATCTATCCAAAAGCAAGATTTTCACTAACTAAAATCTTCTTTAAAAAAATATGCTATTTGCTTATTTAGAGCCCTATTCAATTGGCCAAATCACAACTGAATGAGACTCTATGACATTATCAGCCTTATTAAATTGCGATACAGTAAATGTAAAAGGGCTCTATTTAAGCACACAGCATATTTTATTTACAGAAGTTTTAGTTAGTGAAGACCTTGCTTTTGGATAGAAGTTCACTAACTAAAAACTTCTGTAAAAAAAAATATGCTGTGTGCTTAAATAAAGGCCTTTTAAATTGACTGAATAGCAATTTAAGAAGGCTGTATGTGTCTATGTGTAATGTAATGTGAACCACAATAATTAATGTTGGGGTTGCTATATGATGTTATTTGCACAGGGCACTGTGTGTGTCGTGCACAGAGCAGTGTGTGTATGTAGCTTTAACAGCAACATTTATTATTGTAAAGATTTATGGGTGTAAAGGCATGTTTGGTGTCTACATGTTGCATTTTCCCCAGAGAGTTTAGTGAGGTGTATTCCACGGGTCCCTTGGATGAGGGGCCATCAGTTGTGAGGTGCTTGGTTATAAGGGATCCAGTACAGTAGGAGAAGAGGTCTCCATATTGTCATGTTCCTGCCATAAAATGTATTTAGTCAACACCTCTCTAAATGTTATGGTACCACAAGCCATTTCTCACCTGCTAGCATGGGTCGCTTTCTGAATTTGTGAATAAAGTGAAAACAAAGGCTCTCTAATTACATCAAATGGGTAAATCTTAGACGTTTAGACTCTTAAGCCCTGAGAGGTAATTAATAGCCCTGACATCATACTTGTACTGGGGCAGGTAATACACGTTTGTTTTGGGCAAATTCTTGTTGCTGAAGGAACTATTGCAACTCGCTTCTTGTTGGCCTGCCCATCACTCGCCTTTCCCCACTTCAATTTATAATATAATCTTCAGTACACATCGTTAAGTGTCGGCAGCTTCTCTTTGTCAATCACTTCACTGGCTTCCCTTAGCCTCCAGAACAAAGTTTAAAATCTTGACCCTAACTTATAAAGCCCTCAACAACAGCGCACCCCCATACATCTCTGCTCTCATCTCCAAATACTCCCCCACACGCCCTCTTCGTTCTGCTAACAACCTTCTTCTTTCTACCACTCTTGTCACCTCCTCTCACTCCCGCCTCCAGGACTTTTCTCGCGCTGCCCCTATTCTCTGGAACTCCTTGCCTCGCTTCACCAAACTATCCTCCTGCCTTAAATCCTTCAAAACATCAATAAAAACGCACCTCTTTAAAGAAGCCTATAACATTTCTCTCTAACATGCTCAGCACTACTCTCTCCCTACTGTACCACATACACACTTCAACCTTTAGATTGTAAGTCTGCGAGTTTCACTCCTGCAAGGTGCTTTAGGGAAAGCGCTATGGACACCGGATTCCAAGCTCAAGACAGGACCATCCACTCTTTGCAATGTGTGAATATTGAATTTGTCATTGCTTGTAACTTAACTTATGTATAGCGCTATGGAATATGTTGTCGCGTTACAAATAAACGATAATAATAATAATAATAATAATAATAATAATAAGGGGATTGACACCAGGGGGAGTGAATAGGACCCATATTGAGTTCAAAAGAAAGGAAGGAAAACATCTGAATAACTTTCAAGGGTAATTAATAATCCTGTCATGACAGTAAGGGACCAGGTGGGAAGATTAATAAACCTCTTGTGATAGGTCCCTGTATTCTATAAATTCTGGATTGTGGTTCAATAACGGTGGTCAGTTAAACATACATAATTTGATGTGTATGTGTTTCATTCTGAGGGAATATAATAATTTTGACCATTGGAATTATAGTAACAGACTCTGCCTGCAACTCTGCTTGTAATCACTATGGGTAATATTGCTTTATTGTGTTCTTGTATCATGAGGACTGGTTGTTCCTGTACTGACTATGCAGGCTAGGCACTGAAAGTTAACCCCAAATTCACAACCTAGAAGAATTCCTGTAAGCTAATAGCAGGTGGTGTGGGGTGGCATGTAGCCTCTCATTTCTGGGTTGTGACAGCTACCACATCATCACATATAATAGTTGTTAAACTGCGATTCGTCTTCACGCTTGCGACAAATCGCAGTTTGACAACTACAATACGCGCAACTCCCTCGCATGCGCAATGCGCGCAGCAGGCGTGCACATTCATAATGCGCGACGGGAGTGCATGCACAATGCGCGCCGCGGTAACGCATGCACAGTGCATGCTGGGGTGGGCACCGGGAGCGCATGTGAAATGCATTGCGCATTACACGGGGGCACCTGAGCTGAAGGGAGGAAGACAGAGATGTGAGACAATGGGGGAACAGACACAGGGTAGGAGGGGGAGGAGACACAGGGGATGAGGGGAAGAGACACAGGGGAGGTGGGGGAGAGACACAAGGGAGGAGAGGGGGAGACACAGGGGAGGGAGAGGAGAGGAAACACATAGGAAAGAGGGACACGCAGAGGAGGGGGAGAGACACATGGAAGACAGAGGAGGGGGAGAGACACAGGGGAGTCAGAGGAGTGGGGGAGAGACACAGGGGAGTGTGAGGAGGGGGGGAGACACAGGGGAAAGAGAGGAGGGGGAGAGACAGGGGAGTGAGAGGAGGGGGAAGAGACAAATGGGAGTGAGAGGAGGGGGAAGATACACAGGGGAGGAGGGGGGAGACACAAGGGAGGAAGGGGAGAGACACATGGGAGGGAGAGGAGGGGAAACACAGAGGAAAGTGGGACACACAGAGGAGGGAGAGGAGGGGGGAGAGACACAGGGGAGGGAGAGGAGGAGGGAGAGACACAGGAGAGTCACAGGAGTGGGGGAGAGACATAGGGGAGTCAGAGGAGGAGGGAGAGACCCAAGGGAGTCAGAGGAGGAGGGGAGACACAGGGGAAAGATAGGAGGGGGAGAGACACAGGGTAGTTAGAGGAGGGGGGAGAGACAGGGGAAAGAGAGAAGGGGGAGAGACAGGGGAGTGAGAGGAGGGGCAAGAGACACATGGGAGTGAGAGGAGGGGGGAAGAGACACAGGAGAGTCAGAGGAGTGGAGGAGAGACACAGGGGAGTCAGAAGAGGGGGGAGAGACACAGGGGAAAGAGAGACACAGGGGTGGGGGAGGAGGGGGACACACAAGGGAGGGGGGGAGAGACATGAGGAGAGAGGGACAGGGGGGAAAAGGCACAGGGGTCGGGGGAAGAAACACAGGGGAGGGAGAGGGGGGAAAACCTAGAGGGGGAAAGGACACACAAGGAGGGGGGAAATATTCGCAATGAGCGGCAAAGGTGCTCATTGCGAGGCCCGTGATGAGCGGCAAAGGTGCTCATTGCGAGACCCGTGATGAGCGCCAAAGGCACTCATTGCTAGGCCCGTGATGAGCGCAAAAGGCGTTCATTGCCAGGCCCGTGATGAGCGCCAAAAGGGCTCATCGCGAGGCCAGTAAAGGAGAGGGGGAGAGGCTCCCATTGTGTGGCAAAAAGTATTGCCAGGCTTCAAATTGTATTGCCGTCATTTTTGACGGGCAAGTCGCTAGTAATGTTATAATGATAAATGTTATTTATACCTTAGTCCTTACTATAAGTATTAAGGGCCAGTATTTATGGAAGGGCTAAAGGTGTACAAGTCCCATCTAAAGGTGTACAAGTCCCATCCCCACAGGCCTTGATTCATTGTCGGTCATTAAAACCACCCTCCAGTTCCACTTTTTTCCAAATTTTGTAAATATTGACAGACCCTGTGAATATGATTGTCATCATTCATCACTACTGGCCAGACTCATATATTATACTGTAGTGATACACCATACCTTAACAATATTTCATATCATAACAATAAATCATGTGATAATGATATACCGTGTCCATGTTCTAACAATATTTCAAAATAATGGGAAACTCAATTATTGTTTTACAAAATCTATCAAGGCCCGAATTGTTACCTCTTATGAGTACACATATCAATATTTAATATAATCACATTCAGGAGGATAAAGGAAAGAAGTTACGTAGTACAGCAGATTGATAAAATGAACAACATATAATGGGTTATTTAAACATTTGATAGCTTTAGTTCAAATTAATTATACATTTAATCAGTGTCAGGGCTAGTGAATGAAGGGCAATTTTTTTGTCCCCCTCACGTGAGGGGAGGGAGGAAGAACAGAGAAATCAAAGCTGTAGTGAGAAAAGGAGGTAAGAGAGAGAAAGGAAAGAGAGAGGAGAGGGAAGACCACTTGAACTACAACCCTCAGCTTTTGTGACCATCCTTAAAGACCAAGACAGACTTTTACATCCACTTTGGGAGATCAACCAGTGCTAAGAACACAATAGTGAGTGAATGAGTGAGTGAGACAGTTGCAGCATTCCAGTTGTCTGCAGCTGGGCCTACAGTTATCATAGCTTTGACACACAATTCTCAATTTTATCTATCCCAGTGTCAAAGAAAAAGACACACAGAATGTAATAAGCAGGGTAGGACAGTCCAGAGTCTAAGGGCCAGCAGTATAGACTTATATGGGCCCTGTGCTACAGTTCCAGTAACAAGGAATAACTGTACTAGATCAGTGCAGCAACTGGATTGGAGTAGGTGACAGTATGCTCTGAAATGGTTCATCATCACTATTTGGATCACACTATTCACCACATTCATCTACAGACCTCTAGGAAGTATTTGTGAGGGCTTAGCTAAGCGCAAGTGACACTCGCACTGCGCTAGAGGGATACAGCTGAGTATCAGAGAGTGGACCGAAGGAGCCTGGAGTTTGAGTTACAACAGATTGATTTGTCACCACCACCTAGCAACGCATAAGGTGATAGGCGGTAGCTGCCTTTATAGGTACACAGAAAATAATTCTTTAAAATATTCTAAAACGAGGAGCTAGTGTAGACTATGTGATTATGGGTGCATGCACATGACACAAAGTACTTAATAAAGCTCTTTAGTAGAATAAGAAATATAGAAATGTATTTTAGCAGACAATAGCTTTTAGAAGATTGACAAAAGATTTTTTCATAGTTTCCTTGGTTTCCTTTAGTTTATAAGCTATCATTGACCATATACATATTTGGTTAAAGTACCTATCCTAGATTATTAGTTGGAGTAGGGCCCTCAACTCCACTTGTTTCTGTATGTTTAAATCTGTACAATTAACCACTTATCCAGGGCTGTTAATATGTTGTCATAAACCTTCTAATGGCTGAAACAACTTTGGATTAAAAATGTGAATAAATAAATATGTGCGTATATGTATAAATATGTGTACATATGTAATAACATTGGATCCTGGGACAGTTCCAATGTACCACCAATTAAGTTCCACTTTAGCCTTACTGAGTGGGGATGGTCATTTCATAATTATATACCTTATTATAATGATATAACAGAAGGACTATATTCAAAAACATGGGATATACACAGTTTAAATAAATGACAAGGAAGTATAACAAATGATGCATGTTGATTGAAGCAATGTACCTATTCTTAAAGAGATGGTCGCAGGAGACTGAGTAAGTCAGAAGGAGGGAGTAGATGTATGGAGGCCTCTCTTCTTAATGGCAAACATTGCACCTCAATGAATGTATGGATTGTACAAATAAAAATATATAGACTGTTTCAAATGGATATATGGATTGTATCTGGACTGCTATTTCCCTGTAAGCAGGGTGGTTATAATTGTGCAACCCCCTGGATATATGGGCTGATGTTGCCCTGCTGGCATGTTATAATAAGTATTGTTGCATTAATGGCATGTGTAGTTTTAACTGTGTGAAATGGGTGTTACCTGGGAAAATCAAAATGTACAATCAGCTTCTCCTAGTGTGTTGGTATCCAGGGGAAAGGGGATCCAAGTTCTGGGGTTGTTTTACTGTTGCCATGTTAGGATGTATGCTATCTAGGGGCCATGTGAACTTTTTGGGCCAGAGCAAAATATGGGCCCTGGGTGGGCACAGGTTAAAGTGGCACAATTGATCCATTTTCTTCAAAGATATTGCCCCACCATCTGGGTAAATGGACTGGTTTTTGCCCTGTTGGCTTGAGTTGGTTAATATTCCCTGAGGTATGATTTTAACATAGATGATATATATGTCCTGTTAAGTATGAGAATCCCCATATCATATTTGGTATTTTCCCCTGAAGAATATAATAAAGCATGTTGCCTGAATTCTTAGGGAATAGGGTTATGGGGTAGTGGGTTGAGGGGGTTCGGGAAGGCATCAGAGGTTCAGACTTACATAGGAGCCCAGTAAATTTAGTTAAGGTGAGAAAGGGAGATCTAATTAATGTGACATATGGTCGTTGCTACATTGAGAGTTTGGCACATAGGCCTGCAATCTCTGACCACATGTAGGCACACTGTATTTTACCTCAATTAGCCTGCTAGCCCCTGCCGTTTGAAACAAAGGAGTAATTTGTTAATTACTGTCACAGGCTCCAAGGTACCTGAGAGAGGTGGTTAGCAGGGGCAGCTGGTGCATAGGGTTAAGTGGACAACTGCACTCCCAAAATTAATGCACTGACTTAAGTCTCCCAATCACTAACTTAATTGTTTAATTTAAATAGTATAAAAATTAAAATAAATTATATCATGCTATATCTTCTATTTTTTTTATTTTTTATTATCTGCTGCTGTCACTTTAAATAATAATCACTTTGTGCAGCAGTTAAACACACTGATTTATAACATCTATCCCCCTGCTGGTGACTTACTAGTACTACAGTTAAGGGCAAGATGGTGTTGTGCTCCATCTGTTCTCTGTTGTATAGGACTTTACCGGTCTGTCAATTGAAGCATCATCCAATCAGAATGGTGGGAGGGAAAAGTCTCAGATTTTTCATGTGCAGCCCCATTTCACAGACCCAGCCAATTAGTACTGCAAAATTATCTCAGTATGCAGTGCATGCTGGGAGATGTAGTTCAGTTGGCGCTGCCATACTGACTGGATGAGTACAGTCTCTGTGTATCTCTCTCTTTCTTGTTTTCTGTGTCTCTCATATTCTCTCTCTATGCCCCCAGCCACCCTGCATCTAGATAGATAAGTAGATAGATAGATAGAGGCAACTTCATGAAGCCTGGTAGTTTTATGAGGATAGATTGCTTTTAATTTGATGCTGAAAAAATGGTTTGTATTTAGTGCAAACAAATCAACCCTTTGTTAACATTTGTGAGATTATAGTTTATATGCATTTTTCCCCCCTCTGTGATCTATCTTTCTCTCTCTGAGCACATTGGTGACAATCTAAATAAAGTTTATTGAAAAAAAGACAAAAACTCCCAGCTCATCTCTGTCACTGTTACTATCTGCTTGTGACACTCTCACCCTCTTTGTCAGAGGATTCTGAATCCATAATGTCAGTGTCTCTCTCTTATAAATAAATATCCCTGGGTCTGGTTGTTGTTCGGTCTGACTCTCGGTAACCACATGGATGCAGCACACCAGGTACATCTGTACATCTGTCTGTGTCTCTGGGTATGCATATCCATATGGTTTCCATAACAAAGATACTGGAGTGGGTTGCCAGTTCCTACTCCAGTGGCCCGCAATTTGTCTGACCTCTCTCATATATATATATATATATATATATATATATGTGTGTGTATATATAGGTGTGTATATATGTATATATATATATATATATATATATATATATATATATATATATATATTTATATATATAAATAAATAGTACATTTGTGTTCACATTTGAATGTCTAAAATAAATTATAAAACGTATTTCCTGCTCAGAATTAAAAAAATAGCATTCTGGGAACTTGGACAGGGACATTCAAATATGTCTACAAAGGACAATACCATTATGTATAATCTATCCTGGGCTCTGCTTCAAGATAAATGCTCCCTCTCTCTTATCTATCTATCTTCTTGTCTCCAATCTATGCCCCTTAATATAACATCTGAGTGAATTGAATTTTGTTTAAATATCACTGGAGTTTCCTCAGTAAATGCTAGACTATTGTGAATAACTCACAGAGATTGGCAGGGATATCCGATAAGTCACAAGACCGTTGCATGTACTCTCAACCTATTTCTCATATCTTTGGAAAGCTCTTTATCCAAACTCGGAAGCATTTAATAGTGAAACACTCTTTCACCTAAAAGGGATAGAAAGAGATAGAGGGAGGGATAGAAGGAGAGATGGATAGAGAGGGAGAGAGAGAGGCATAGGATCTATCTCTCTCTATCCCCTCCTCTCTCTCTATCCCTCTCGCTCTATCCCTCTGTATCATTTTCTCTCTCTATCCTCCTCTCTCTCACCCTCATCAAGAAAATGCAAGCACTTCCCAGCATAAGAATAGTGAGTAGAACCAGCACCATCCTACGCTCATCAAGATAATAAGTAAGTAAAGTGACAAGGAAATCAAGAAAGTAGGTGCAGTCTGTGCCAGTGGGCAGGGTCTATACAGGTAACATGGGTGGAGTCAATGTAAGGGGAGGGGCCAGGTATCTGGCTTCTGCCAGACCAACATCCCCAGCCGCCACTGGTGCTTAGAAAGGCTAACTTTAACAGGTTGGCTTAATGATTAGGAGAATAGTGCTTGAGGATTGGCTAAATGGAAGGTTTGCTAAGGGGTGTGACCTGATGGTGATGGGTGACTGATATGGATAAAAAAGCTGTATTTGTGACTAATAAAAGTTATTAGTGTGATAATAGATAATCACATTGTGTGTTCATTCTTGAGGGAAGGGATAATTCTGTTCATTGGGATTAATACTACTACATTTGCTTAAGGAAGAGTTACAGCCGGTAACTCTGCTAGTCTGTCTAAGTGGTTCCTGTGTTCCTGTGGTCATCATGCTGGTCTAATACCGGTCTGGTTCCATCTCTGCTATCAGGATTAACGACAAGAACCATCACATTCAACTGGGTGGGTCGGAACCAGGTTCTGAGCAAGCCCAATTGAAGTAGTGGTTGTGACACTAAGTACCTCCAGCCTGTGCCGCCAACCTGATCTTTTTTGCTGTCTAACTTTGTTAGTCCAACTGACTGCCTATTGTCAAATATACTTTAGCTGTCTGCTCCAGATCTTCCTCTTGTCTCTGATAATACTGATTAGTGTCAAATATGCTGCCCTACAAGATAGAATTCTTACATATCAAGGCATTACGTCTTTACTAAGCAAGTGTCTTCTTTGCCCATCAACATAATTTGCATAAAACTGTGAATAACCAATAATCAAGCCTTTCATGCTATTAATCTAACCCATTCCTTGATAGATTGCCCGGGAACTAATCACTTGCTTACACTAGTGGCAATTTGCTTGATTGTCACAGTAGTATATCAGGTAGACTTACAGAAAGGAATGTCAGAGGGCTATGAGCATATTGTTTCTTTGGCATTGAATTTGGTTGGTGTCTTCTGAAATAAATTAGTGACTACAACCCGCTGCTTCAAATCTGTATAATTTAGACTAAACATATACATTCTCAATACCACATTGTCTAAAATTATAAAGAATAATAATTAATAATAATAATAATTAGCAATCATAAATTAAACAGTATAGAAAAAGCCACTGTGTTGAAAGTTTTGTACCTGAAAATATAAATATAATTATTAAATATTAAATACAGTGTGCTTTATTTTTGGTGAATCTATTTTGATTTGAAACTGTATTTGTAGCTGTATTACAAAATTTAACAGTATTAAGTTCTGTAATGCTTGGAGCAGAGCATCCAGCTTTGATAAAACACCAAAGTAGATAATGGTGACATAAATGCCTTCCAACATATCTGAAGAAAACATCTTGTGTTCTAGAGATAACTATTCCTTTTCTGCTTCATCATGGCTCACTCCTTTGCTTAGAATCCATTTCAACATCTACAAAGTGTTAGTACAGAATATTTCTCATTGCTATTCCGAGCTATAGATACAATAAATGCAACTAATGTATGAGCAAAATAAATAGCCTTAGCATTACATTAGTAATGTAATTTATTAATATGTTTTTTTCATTTTACACTGCTAATTAATAACATTTCTATTTGTTGCATGAAAAAGCAATTTTCACTATTAAAATGTATTTCAAACATCATGTTCTTAGCCCCTAGCTGTGATGCTTTTCCCCAAAGTGTGTGATATCCTGGCCTGCACAAGTGCTACCGGTATGATAAAGTCATTTCTATTGGCAATGAGAAGCTTGTCAGCTGTGGCTAGATGCAGACAGTAAAGAGTATGGTCCATTTAGCACTGCTTCGAACACAGAACCACTCCCACCCCATCATTCTATCTTAGTTTGTGGAGATAATCATTTATGCTGGTGAATAAGTAGCTAATAGACTTTAGGAAGTTTAAATGTGAATATTGTTGTTGTTGTTTTTTTTTTTTTTAATCAATAGGCATTTTCAGCCTTATTAAATTGCGATTTGGCCAATTAAATAGGGCTCTATATAAGCACAGAGCATATTTTTTTTTACAGATATTTTTAGTTAGTGAATGTCTATCCAAAAGCAAGGACTTCGCTAACTAAAACATTCTGTAAAAAAATATGCTCTGTGCTTATATAGAGCCCTATTCAATTGACCAAATCACAATTTAATAAGGCTGTTTATTAATTAACAAACATTTACCTTCTTTGCTTAGCCCATGTCAGTGCCACTTTAATGCGTGTAAGCGTTTGTCAGTCTGATCATTTCAATATTTTCCAGTATTTCATATAACATTATGCATAAAATACTTCTTTAAACTTAATTATTTAGAAAATGTATGTAAATTAACAATAGTAATGAAAGAGACTGGAGAGTTGTGTTGGAACAAAGCATGGGCCTTCTCTATGTTGGAGCAGGCATCATTATTGTCATCAAGCCGTTAGATGCTGCTACAGTCTTTATCCCATTTTTGATGTGCAGTACAGAAGCTGGTAAATAAATGAGACTTGCGCCAAAAACAACCAATTTGCCCAGGAGAGAGAGGTTTGAATTTATGAAGGGTTTCCAGCTTCTGTCCTTAGAGGTCAGTATGACAATGACTACACTATCATTTGGTTACAATTAAATAAATCAGTAACTCAATCATTTGTATTTAGTTGCCTGTGCTCACATACAATAGTCTGAAAGCCTAGCCTGGCTCCAGATCTTGAGGAGTGATGTTGAACAAGCTTGCATTAAGAAATAACAGAATTTCCCAATGGTTTAGCTAGAGTTAATATGGTAACTACCTTCTGGATCGATACCTTGTTTGTGGTGAAGTGGCTTGCGTACCTCAGTGAATCTCTGAGCTATACCTTGTAGGGTCACCCAAGATGGACAGGTCATAGCAGAGAGGTCAGATAAATCACAGTCCAATGAAGAAGGAACTGACAACCCACTCACGTATCTTTGCCATGAAAACCTTATGGGTAGGCACAACCAGACACAAGTTGCATCTGGCGTGCTGCTGTCTATAGGGCCACAAAGAGTCAGACATGACTGTATGACTAAACAATATAAAATAAAGTCAGTTGAAATAGTGTAAATAAAACAAAAAATAATGTAAATAATTAATTTGTTCAAATATGCCATTGTATACTGTTGTTAGTTCTACGCCACAGTATAATATACCCTAACTGAATATTAGTAATTAATATTTAGATCTTATTTTCTTCCCAAAAAGGTCAACAATAACAAACTTCATTGTCAAAAAGATACTCAGATTCATCAAGTCCTACAGGAGCAAATATTGGAAGACTCAAAACCAAAAGGATCAGAGACATCAAGGTGAACATAGTTAAACTTGCTTCTTCAAATGCTTTATTTTGGTTCTACTGTATGATTATTAATCATGGCTGGATTTGTGTTCACAAAAGTTGTAGGTATAAAAACACATTTTGCACATGAATCCGCAAACAAACTCGGACAAGTGTGGATAGCATGTAGTTAATTATTTTCTGTGTCTGTCATCCCGCATAAAGACAAATATAAGGTAATGTCGATTAAATACCCCTATTAAACTCAAAAAGTGACACCAACATTAGCATAAATGCAAACCAGATGAAACCTCGTTACATG
This sequence comes from Discoglossus pictus, assembly GCA_027410445.1. Classification (NCBI taxonomy): domain Eukaryota; kingdom Metazoa; phylum Chordata; class Amphibia; order Anura; family Alytidae; genus Discoglossus; species Discoglossus pictus. The sequence goes on along the minus strand of CM050164.1, from coordinate 425,065,004 downwards.
AAACTCCCTGGTCTACAAATGATAATAGTAAGTTAATAGCTTCATAGACACAGTATTGTTATATACCTAGCCCACAAAAAAGAAAACAGTAGCAATATTATTAGAATATAAACAAAAAATACCAAGGCCCTCATTCAATTGCTATTTTGGACAATTGAATAGGGGTCTAAATAAACACATAACATATTTTTTTTAAGTAAGTTTTTACTTAGTAAGCATCTATCTAAAAGCAAGGTTTTCACAAACTAAAAACTTATTTAAAAAATATATGTTATGTGCTTATTTAGAGCACTATTCAATTGGCCAAATCGCAATTGAATGAGGGCCCAAGTAATTAAGGTTTATGGAAACCCATAGGAACACTTTCTTATATTACAAATTCAAGTGAAAGGTGAGAAATTTCTACTGGTATATGTATGCTCCCAATTTCCCTAATTCTAATGTAGCTAATATAATTCTTGGAAGGGATATAAACACATTGATGGATCTATTTGTGGTAAGATCTGATTCTCAGGGCCTCATTCTATTATCGGCCGTAAAATGGCCGCAAGGCTGCGATTCCTTGCGGGGGTTCCGTTACCTTTCAATTCTATTAAACGGCCCCGCAAGGATCTCCTCTTACGGCCGGCCGTATATCTTGCAACCGGCCGTAAGCTCAGAAATCTTTAAAGTCAAAAATAAATTCAAGACAGCACTGTAAAGCTCTGTAAATGCTAGGGATCATATTGGGGGACATGAGGATTAATAGTAACCCACTCTCAAGCTTGCACATCAGCCCAAATCCGAGTTTACATTAACTGTTTATTTTCCGGCCGCAGCGTGGCCGGGTCTGAGGTGCTCCAACTTTTTACATGGATTTTTGACATAAATTAAAAAATATGTTTTTTACGGATTTGAGTGTAGGGGAATGTTGTGCTATTTTTGCTAACACCTACAATCACTTTTTAGTCTCCTCAGAGTGCAGGATGGCTTTATTTTGGCTTTATAATGTGCTTAATTGGTGCTAGCGGGACCTTTTTCCTGCAAGTAAGCTGCGGCTCGCTTTTAGCCTTGCAGAGATGGTTCCCGGAGCAATAGAATAGCAACCGGGCTTTTCTTGCGGCCGAAACTCTTGCGGCCGTTTTAGATGAAAGGCTTTCCTGCGGCTTGTGCGGCCGCAAGGTATAGCAAGGCGCCGGCCGCAAGCCTGCCGGAATCCCCGGCCGGAGGGGAATAGAATAGCAGAATAGCTTGCGGCCGGTCCTTGCGGCCCCGCTTCTCCTATGGCCGGTAATAGAATGAGGCCCTCAGTCAGGTATTTATGTTATTTATAGATAGCATTAAAACCTATAGTTCCATAGTTCCTTTAGAGTTTTGAATGATCATTTTAGTTTGTGGATATTTTGCACTTTAATCATCGTACTGAAAGACATTTGTACTTTCTATTCACATCTTCATGATGTCTTTTCAAGAAGTGACTATTTTTTACTTCCTGAAAAAATAACATCAGTAGATCTTAAAATTATGTTCCCCAAACAACTCCTGTATAAACAGGCGATTCCCCGCATATTTATATACTTCAGATCAGTTTAAAACAGAACTGCAAAACCATTGGTGTAACTATATCGATGATAACCTCTCATCACTATATAATATACATTTATTTGGAAAGCCTTACAGCAATAATGCATAGTCATATAATCACATACAATGTATAAATATAGATGAATACCAAAAAACAACTTAATACACAACATAAACATTTAACTGGGGTGTATAGTAATCCCAAATCTCATCCACTATTGGAAACAAGAAATAGATTTAAGGAGTTGAAGAACATGGAAAATGTACAACTCCTTAAATACAAACTGGCACAAAGAAAATTCGCCTTCACAAAATAAAAATGTTTTGGTCGGCTAATAAACCAGGTAAATTACTAGCTAATGCATAAACAAAGGATTTTTTTTTTATAAAACATAGTTACATAGGTACATAGTATTTGAGGATGAATAAAGACTGTTAGTCCATCAAGATCAACCTTTTTAGATCTCTTCTGATCCGTTTAATATGTGGACTATTTGTTAATAACTCTTAATTGATCCAGAGGAAGGCAAACAGATGAAAACATCTTGTTTCACTGTCAGGCCCTCCTGTTGCAAAATCTAACCCAAGTTAGAAATATATTTAAACAACTGTACATTGCGCAGGCAGACAATGTTCCTCTTAGTATTGATTTTAGGCAGCAGGCTAGCAAATTAATTTGGAATGAGCAGCACTCCTTAGGCCCTCCTATACATGAACAAGAAGTGTTAAAGACAATTAAAATCTTCCTAACAGTAAAACACCTTGGGCCTCATTCAAATCGGGGCATTTACATGCAACTGAAATTCCCGATTTGCAGCGATTGCGGCCTCTAGTAGCTCTACGTCTACTCTCCTATTCAATTGGCCGCGGTCGCAAGTTAGTCCCCTTTCCCACAAATCGCAAACCCTGCCGTCGGAAGTAGCATCTACAGGCTTGAACAGCCAATGGAAACAGAGATCGTCATCTTAACATCACTGTTTTCATCCTCCAAGAGATATCCCGGCTGCGTGGGTACTGTATGTACCCCTGCGCCACCTAAAATTACCCCCCCCCAATGCGGAGGGTCCCCATTTGGACCCCCACAGTGTCCCTACATTGACCTTTGCAGCGGGGTTCCCCATCGGGACCCCCAGCATTCAAAAAGTGGGGGTGTATACCATTCAGATTGGCTGAAGGCAATAGCGCCGTCTGATTGGATTACAAATGACTGGTTCATCAGCCAATCAGAATGGGATATAGGGGTGTATCCCATTGTGATTGGCTCACACCTTTGCACATTCTGATTGGCTGAAATATGATTGATAACATTTTCAGCCAATCAGAAGGTTCCATTTAAAACATTTTACCTGAGCATGCATGAGAACCCTCATTTGCGCCGGGGAGGAGCTCAGTTTTTTTAGCCTGTTGGGTTTTGTTGGAGGTGCCCTGCCGCTAAAGACTTCTAAAAGGATGGGGCATCGATGGATGGCCATTTGGGACATTTAAGTGGCCTATTTAGAATGTGTTGTGTTATGTGTTGTATTTATTTTTTTATTCATTGTAATGTTTCTTTTTTTTGTAGGGGTACCGAACCTGTGGACATCTATGTAGGGTAGGGATAGGGTTAAATAGGACTAGATCGGGTTAAATGAGACTAGACAGGGTTAATGGGTTAATGGGGTACAGTTAGGGTTAATGGGTACAGGTTGGGTTTGTGAAGTATAGTTAGGGTTCATGGGTTAATGGGGTATAGTAAGGGTTAATAGTATAGTGTACTATTTGTACTTGTGTCATGAGGGTCCAGGGGGGTTACTTTTTTATTGTAGCCCAGGCCCTTTAATGACCTGTAAGGATCTTTAAGGTCCCTTAAGGTCCTTTAAGGACCTACGTGTCAACAAATATACATTTTAAATGCATGGGGTTAATGTGGGGACCCTGCAGGTTTGATTTGGGAAGATACGTAAGGGCTTTGCAAGCCTTTGTGGAAGTAAGCTCGAGTTGGCTTTTCGCCCTTTAAGGGCTTGATGGGGTAGTTCAAAAGGGCGAATCAGTGCAATTGAATAGCGATTTGCGATTCGAGACTTGAGTGTTCTAAAGAAGGATTTTATAGAACTTGGTAATAAGCTGAAGGCAAGGACCTCCAAGGTAGTATTTTCTGAGATACTACAAGTGCCACATGCTAGCTCAGAGAGACAGAAGTAGCTTAGGGAGGTTAATGTGTGGCTAAAAATGAAGTGCATTAAGGAGGGGGTTGGGTTTTTAGAGCACTGTGCTGACTTCTCACTTGGGTACAATCTCTATAGCAGGTATGTATTGCACCTTAATGATGAGGGAGCTTTTGTGCTAGAGGATAGGATGGTAGAAAGGCTGGATGAGTTTTTAAACTAGTAGGTGGGGGGAGGGATGAGATAGAAGTAATGGGGTAGAAAGTGTAGAAGGGGTAAGGAACAAATTTACTAGTCAACGGAGAGCAGATGGGGAGAAGGTTAGTATAGTCAATAGGGAGGTATTGCTAGATAACTCAAGTACAGTGGCAGGCACTTCAGAACTACAGACTCCTAACATAAGTTGTATGCTTGCTAATGCCAGAAGCTTGCCTGGAAAAATGGGAGAGTCAGAATTATTAGAAGTTAATGAGAAATGGGATTTAATAGGCATTACTGAAACGTGGTGAGATGAATCTCATGACTGGACTGTTAATCTTGATGCTTTTAACCTATTTAGGAAACATAGGGGCAATGGTAAAAGAGGAGGAGGTATTTGTCTGTATGTTAAGCATGAATTTAAGCATAAAGTCAGAGAAGATATTTATGCTGGAACTAACGGTAATGTTGAATGTTTGTGGGTAGAGTTAAATAGCGGAGCAGCAAATTCTAAAAGAATATTAGTAGGAGTATGCTATAAACCCCCAAATATAATTGAAAGTGAGGAACTGCAATTATTGTTACAGATTGGAAATGCAGCTCAGCATGGTCTAGTTTTAATAATGGGAGATTTGAACTACCCTGACTTAACTGGATGAATGAGACCAGCAGTTCAGCTAAGGGGAGCAGGTTCTTAAGTACACTCAGAGACATTATCTGGCGCAGATTATTAAAGAACCTACTAGAAATGAGGCTATCTTGGATTTAGTCATCACAAATAATATTGATATAGTATCAAATGTTGAAGCATGGCAACCTTTGGGAAACAGTGATCACAACACAGTCTTATTTGATATTGAATTTAAAAAACAAAACTGTGAGGGGGCAACAAAAACTCTCAATTTTAAAAGGGCAGATTTTAACGGTCTAAGGGCAGCAATACAATGTATAGGCTGTGACAAAGAACTGATGGTTTAAAATACTAACCATAAATGGATAACGTTCAAACCTTACTAAATAAACATACTTATTACCATATACCATATGGAAATAAAAGTGGAAGAATTAAATCATAACCCATGTGGCTTAACAATGACTTAAGGATGAAGACGAGGAGTAGAAAACAGGCATTTAAATTATACAAACAAGATGCGACAGATACAGCTTTATGTGAGTAAAAGGAAATCATCAAGGCTATTAAACTGGCTAAAATCGAAAATTAAAAGTTAGTTGCAAATGAAAGTAAGACTAACCCTAAAATATTTTTAAAATATATTAATGAGAAGAAGGCCAGGAAGGAAGCTATAGGAACATTACAATGTGACATAAGCAGTCTGACAATCAGTGACCAGGAAAAGGCAGATGAGATAAATAGGTTCTTTTCTTTGGTATACACAAGGGAGGTACCAGTGGTTGGGATACTGCAACAAAATGGGGCTACACTACCTTCACCAAATAATTGGTTAACACAGGAAGAAATCCAAAAGAGGTTGGAAAAAATAAATGTTAATAAAGCCCCAGGTCCTGATAAAATACATCCAAGGGCACCGAGGGAGCAGGGCGCTGTAATGGCAAAACCATTATTTTCACTCAACACAGGGTCTCTACCAGATGACTGGAGAAAAGCAGATGTGATAACTATATTTAAGAAGTGAGCAAGAGCAAATCCAGGGAATTATAGACCAGTGAGCCTCACTTCTGTAGTGGGAAAGCTTTTAGAACGGCTAATAAGGGATAGTATAAAAGAATATGTCTATTCAGGCAGAATTATAAGTAGGAGCCAACGTGGATTTATGAAGGATAGGTCATGTCAAATTAACCTAATTAGTTTCTATGAAGAGGTTAGTAGGAACTTGAATCAAGGCAACTCAGTGGATGTAGTCTTTTTGGATTTTGCAAAGGCTTTTGATACAGTGCCACATGGGAGACTATTAAGCGAACTAAGCGATAAAGGAATTGTAGTAAATATTTGCTCATGGATTGAGAGCTGGCTAAAAGACAGGAAGCAAAGGTTTGTTGTAAATGGAACATACTCGCATTGGACTAATGTGGTAAGTTGGGTTCCTCAGGGTTCAGTTTTAGGTCCCCTCCTTTTTAACAAATGTATTAATGACTTGGAAGTGGGATTGGAGTGTGGTGTCTCCATTTTTGCTGATGACAGGAAGTTGTGCAAGGTAATTAAATTAGAAAATGATGTACTTTCCCTCCAAAGGGATTTGAATAAATTAGAGGAATAGGCATCTGAATGGCAGATGAGATTTAATATGAATAAATGTAAAGTTATTCATGTGGGAGGGAAAAATAGCCATGCAATTTATAATCTTCATGGAGCACTTGTGTACTTGTGGACAACCACCTAGGTAACAGTGCTCAATGCCAAGCAGCATCTGCAAAGGCAAGTAAAATATTAGCATGTAGTAAGAAGGGTATAGAAGCCAGGGAAGCAAATATAATTCGGCCACTATACAAATCCCTAGTGCGCCCACATTTGGAATATGGAGTACAATTTTGGGCACCACTTCATAAAAAGGCCATTTTTGAGCTGGAAAAAGTACAGAGAAAGGCAACAAAACTAATAAGGGGAATGTAGGGGCTAAGTTGTGAAGAAAGACTGACCAAATTAAACTTATTTTCTCTAAAAAAAAGGCGTTTAAGAGGAGATATGATTAACTTATTGTCGGGGTTAATACAACATATTATTTTCTATATAATATAGAATACTGAATATTGATTTCAAAATCAATTTATAGACACATATTCCTTTTTATAAAATAACATTTATTGAAAATACCAAAATCAACTAGTCTAATGAAAAATGTAATATATCAAATCAAATGCAAATATAACACAGTAATGTATCAAAATCAAACGCAAATATAACACAGTATAACCAGTCAGATGAATAAAAGAAAATCAATACATCATATTGTAATACTTATTATTTATGATATTTTCTATGCAGTCCTAAAATCTCAATATAAAAGTGTATTTCATTCACATGAACAATGAAACCTGGGATAGCAACCCATAGAACAAAATCAAATAAATCAATTAATAAAATTCATTCTTAATAACGTTTTAGCATGTACTAACAATGTCTAATGATATTATAATATATATAGCTATACAGGAATATATTGAATATCACACAATAAGTAAAGTATTTTATAATATAATTGATAAGTTAGCTAAGTAAGTTAATTTTTCTGTATTGGTCAAAAAGAAAAATGAGATATCTAATTTTGTATTAAAATTTATATCCGGAGTATAAATTTCAATGACAAAAGGAAATCTAAATAACTTTTTGATAAGAAATAAACCAAACAGAGAAATTATGGTAATGATTTTCAATTATATCATAAAATAAAATATCTCAATTTATACATTACCAATTATGACACAATTCCACTGGTTAATTCCAAAGTTGTTTTTACTTCTCCATAGATAAAACTTTTATCTTCTTTGTCTCTCTTTCTCTCTCTCCTGTTTTTTTTTTTAGATACTCTCTCTATCCCTAATTATACCTCTTGCTTATTTGCCTATCAGAATCCCAAATCAGTTAAAGTATCTATTAAACAATAAAATCTTTTCATGATGTCATCACTTATTTAAATTTTATAAAGAATATATTTTTCTATAGAGACGTTTATTCCTTTAACCATAAGATGGCGCTCTCGGACCTTTGAATTTTTATCCCTTTTAATTAGCTAATGACCCCTTTGACCTAGAACCTATAAACAAGATGAAGTCATAAGAATGTTATCGCATAGATATCCCTAGACAGATTTATTATTCTGTTTACTAGACTTGATGTCTATGAAACGAATATTTCACATGTGAATATTTAAGGAGGATACCACCACCTTTATAGACCATAGCCTTTATAGACCTAATATCCATTAGTTTAGGAATTCACTCAGATATTTCTCTCTTATAGAACAAAGGATTATTCAGCCATGAACAACTCTTTGTGGGCAGCTGTGAAAACATATCTTTCACATAGATATTTTCAAGTAATAGAATTGCATGCATAGGTACATATATAAATATACAGCATATAAAATATTAATACAATGGATATAAAAATAGTGGATAATAATTGGAATATCATATTATACTATAATATTCATATAAGATAGAACTTTATTCATACAGAAGTTCTGACATTATATAAATACATCCAGGGTCAGTAAAAAGATTTGTCAAGAGAGCTTTTTGTGCCAAAAGGTTTTCAACTGACAAGAGGACATCCTTTGAAAAAAAAAAAAAAAAGATGTCACCTTAAAGAAAGAAAAGGGTTCTTCATAGTAAGGTTGGTTAATCTTTATCTGCATAGAGGAATGGGACAAAATCCCTCCTGAGATGTGTGCAAACCTGGTGGCCAACTACAAGAAACATCTGACCTCTGTGACTGCCAACAGGGGTTTTGCCACCAACTACTAAGACAAAGGGGTCAAATACTTATTTCCCTGATTGACCTGCAAATCAATGTATAACTTTTTTGACATGCGTTTTTCTTTTCTTTTTGTTATTCTGTCTCTCACTGTTAAAATACACCTACCATTAAAATTATGGACTGATCATTTCTTTGTCAGTGTAGAAAAGTTCAAAATCAGCAGGGGATCAAATACTCCCCCCCCCCCCCCCCCCCCCCCACACTGTAGGCCTGCAGTCAATTACTGAATGTTTTAGGAATTTTCTTATAATGTTTTTATGCTCATCCTCTTTTTTTAATCCTCCTTCTTTTCATCATGGTTAAACTCTAAAAAACTGAAGTAATGGATATAATTCAATGAAATGGTAAATATATTCCTCTATGGGCCCAAAGTAGAAAATTAAGTATTTCTAAGGGCAGTATCAGCCACCTGGATAACCACTGATAGAGTTGCTACAGATTGTGTATTGTTGGATGAATCATTTTCTATAATGCCTAATGATTCCTCAGTATTAACACAGACCCACACAAGCTTTTTCAGACCCACTTGTCATATTTTGAACCTCAAAATTAACAATAATACCCCTCAAACTTTATACTTAAAGTCATGATGGATGCAGATGTTGAAAAATGTTACCTCTCACCTGAGGGGCCTGCTGTTGGAATTATGTCTGGGGCGGTCTGACCTTGAAAATGTTTACTATGTGTGAAGTCATTGTTACAATCCTGGGAAGAAAACCTCCTTGCTTTTCCAAAACGAGAGAGAAAGACCTCCCCACCTGTTCTTGCCCCCTAAGAGCCATACTCTTCTTTAATACCCAAGCCTGTGAGGTGACCTAGATCTTGAAGAGTGACGTTTCCTAGACTCATGCCGACTTCTACCCTGAGGGCAGTGGACTCAACCTCACATGTGTATAATTGGCTCTCCTATTTCTTACCACAGAATGTCCTTCATACCTGCCAACTGTCAATTGACTGTGTCTCCTAATGTAAGAAGACAGTTCCTAATTAGGTCCTGTAACAAGTGTCCTCCCTAAGATCATGCCTTCTCCTATCCAAAGAATCTGTGTCCTGTGAAGTCGCTCATCCACTGCTCCACATGTTCCATCAGACCTATCAGATGATGCCAGTTGCCTGGCAGTGAGACCTGCAAAGTATAATGACATTCATGTGCATTACACCAGCATGATTAAATTCTCTTTATAATATTTTTTATATTTTTTTTAAATATTCTCATTTTATTAATGAACTAATAAGAGAAAAATAATTATTATATTGTTATCATTATTATTATATTGCTATCAACCCTCTTCCCTTCCCTTTTTTAACTATTCCCTTATTAACGGAAACCACAAATTTATTTTATTTATTTTTTATATTAAATTATTGATCTATTTTACAGTGCCTTGCAAAAGTATTCACCCCCTTGGCATTTTTTGTGTTTTGTTGCCTCACAACCTGGAATTAACATGGATTGTTTGAGGATTTGATTTACAGAACATGCCCACAACTTTGAAGATGTGTTTTTATTTTTTTTATTGTGAAGCAAACAACAAATAGGACAAAATAACAGAAAAAGTCAATGTGCATAACTATTCACCCCCCTAGTCAATACTTTGTAGAGTAACCTTTTGCAGCAATCACAGCTCCAAGTCGCTTTGGATTAGTCTCTATGAGCTTGCCACATCTTACCACTGAGATTTTTGCCCATTCCTCCTTGCAAAACTGCTCCAGCTCCTTCAAGTTGGATGGTTTGCGCTCATGAACAGCAATCTTTAAGTCTGACCACAGATTTTCTATTGGATTGAGGTCTGGACTTTGACTAGACCATTCCAACACATTTACATGTTTCCCCTTAAATCAATCAAGTGTTGCTTTAGCAGTGAGTTTAGGGTCATTATCCTGCTGGAAGGTGAACCTCCGTCCTAGCCGCAAATCACGCACAGAGTGGTACAGGTTTTGCTCAAGAATATCCCTGTATTTAGCACCATCTTTCCCTCAACTCTGACCAGTTTCCCAGTCCCGGCTGCTGAAAAAAAAAAACACAGCATGATGCAGCCACCACCATGTTTCTGTGGGGATGGTGTTCTTTGGGTGATGTGATGTGTTGGGTTTGCGCCAGACATAGTGTTTTCTTTGATGGCCGAAAAGTTCAATTTTAGTCTCATCAGACCAGAGCACCTTCCTCCATACATTTTGGGAGTCTCCCACATGCCTTTTCGCAAGCTCAAACCATGCCATTTGGTTTTTCACTGAAAGTAATGGCTTTCTTCTGGCCACTCTCCATCACATAAAATTCAGATTAAGAAAACATTGAATGTAAGGCTGTAATGTAACAAAATAGGTAAAAAATTAAGGGGGGTGAATACTTTTGCAAGGCACTGTATCTTATTTGTGTTCAATATTGATTTTATTTTTTATTTTTTAAAATAAAACTGATGAATCATGTATTCCCCAGCAGATAGTTACGGAAATGTATTTGAAAGTTTAAAGCTTTACTAAATTATTTTTTTTTAATTCTGGTTCATTGACACCAGGGCCTACCAGGGCCTGCCACCAGAATACCTGACCATAGGACCCTTATCCTCAATATATGTGTGACCCCCTCCATTCTATTCCACTCCCATTTTTTTTATTGCCTATGGGTTTTTATATCATTATACTATTGTAATGATAGGAATAATGAATTCCTATTTATATACTTATGCATTGTCATGATTTAATTGTTTAAGGACTCATATTGTCAGTGGTTTGTGAGTATGTCCAAGGGAGCATGACATTGTTACATTGGGATTATGTGTTATTGTGCGGTTATATGTTGCCTGTACATGGTTATTATGTATCCTAGGTATAATATATTATGAGGGAAAATGTTATATAGAACATATGTGGAATTGGTAGAAATGCTCTGGATAGAAGTTAGCTGCAGATCATTGCACACTCAAACATGCAGACCTTGGGTCAAGACAGATGCATGTGCTTCAAGTGGTCCTGGGCAAACACTTGAGTTTAACATAAAGGTTATCTAATGAATGTGATCTCAAGAGCTTTGATAGCCCAAGGTTGCAAGCCAGATGGTCTGACATCACACATACACCAATGTACACAAGGGTGTGGTATTGGAGAGTATAAATATGTTGTTTTGTTCATTCAATAAAGGTTGCAATATAGTTTTCACATAAACAAGGTGTGAGACTATTTCTGTGTGTTGTATCCTGACTTGGGGAGTGGTCTTGCTATGGGCCACTAAGTAACCTGGATCCAGTATTCTCTGCCTGTAGCTTTTGGGCCTTGCAATCTTCAGAAGCCATCTTTTGTGCCACAGAGATCAGGAAGTACATGATTCTGCTGGGGTAGGTTTGAACTAGGTTCATATCAAGCCCCCTTGAAGAAGCAGATTGTGACATTTGGCTGGCAGCGGTGGGGATCTCTGTATAAAACACAGAAGGATGGCAGCTTATGAAGAGATGTCTGCAGCAGAGGAGGAGGAAGTGTCCAGACGGTATCAAAGATGGATGGAGGTAATGCCTGCAGGTTTTACTAAGGATCAGCAGAGGGAACTCCGGATACAAATCACACAGGAGGTAAAGGGGAACAGGAGAAGGGTAAGCAATGGCCCTGTCTCAGCCCCAGTGGAGGGGAAATGCTTATCCCCAGTAGAGATAGAGAATGTTCTGGTGACTGGAAAGGACTGTAGAGGAATGGGCCTTCTTAATAAATGGATGGCATTCCTGGGACTATGGCCAGGTCACAGGCTAATGGAATGGCTGGAAGAATTGGTATATGAGGAGGTCGCCCTGGAAGATCAATATGCTTATTGGGTTGGACCTGTTGGGATACATCATCATTTTTCATTGGGGCTGGAAAAGGCACTTTGGGACATAGTACATGGGGATCCGAACTGTGGCTTGGGGACAGAGAAAAGAAAGCTGTGTCTGTTTGCCAAGCGCTGTCACATGCTGGGACTGGAGACAGGCTCTCATACAGCTAACTTACTTTGGCCTTTGATCCAACAGGAGCTACAGCTGGAGGTGGATTATATAGACTTACTGGATGAAGCATCCCTGGATGGTTGTTGGCCAGCCAGCTGGGAGGGCTCATGCCAGTCAGGCATGGAACAGAACCACCTAACAGGTACTACAGAGACCCAGCTAAATATTGCTGAGGCTGGGTCAGAAAATGAATGTATGGACTGGGGGGAGAATTTTGATATCCATGATTCTCAAAATAACAAGGGTGCCGGCATCCATGGGGTTGACTGGGAAGAGGAAGAACTGGTCCCTATCTTTAGGGGGCTAAGTCTCACCCAGTTAGAGGAAGGGGAACAGGGCCAAACCACAGCAGTGCCATGCCCAGGGGAAGAACTGGGGAAAAGCTACTCTGCTCCTAGTGTAAGAGAAGAACCTAATGAGCACTGGGCCCTACCATTTGACTGTGGAAATTGTAGAGAGGTTCCTTGGATGACCATTGTCCAGGAGCAAGCCACAGACCCTGGAGCAGAAACAGAAAGTAGCCCTGTTCTTCAGCCTGAACAAGAGGCAGTAGCTGCTGCTTCTCAAGGGCTGCCTGTAACTACACACCAGGCAGTCTCAGATGGAGAGAGTCAGGAGGTTCCACCTGAGGATCCAGAGACCAAAGAGCCAGAGGGTACCCCAGATTGTGATTTGTCTCCTGGTATCCCTACAATGACTCCCCTGCAGCTGCCCAAAGACACTGGCTGTGTACCTGTAACCCTGGAAAGAAGGAGCCATTGGCCAGGCTTGGTGGGAGAAAGGTTGGCTACTGAGTCACAACAGCTTGTATCAGAACTGCCCATTAATCCAGCATGGATGCCACCAGTGAATGTCACTAGCCCATGTTGCAACTCCCGTATCCCAGTTTATTCAGGAGAAAGATCAGGCCTGACAAAGGGAACCTTGTACTCTTCAATTTTACCCATGGGACAGAGTGCTGATCCAGAAAAGGCAGGACAGGAGGTCTCCCTAGCCTGGAAGGAAAGGGCTTTGCTGGGTAAGGATCCTCCCAAATTTATGCTGGACTTACTAGCTGGGATGTACTGTTTCCCCTGGACTACCTTGAAGGGTCCTCCATGGCAGTTGTCTTATAAGTCTCCCCAGGGGCTTGGGAAAGTCACAAGGCCACTGGGAAGGAGCGAGTATTCGCCCTGGACAGGGGGAGGCAGGGTACCCAGAGAGCCACTGAGGCTATCACATGGATGGACTTTCCAGACAGGAGGACAAGTAAAAGCAGTATAGCTAGAGAATTATCCGTTAGGATGATCCTCTATGCTATACTAGAAAGGAAGGGGGAGAAGTTGTCATGATTTAATTGTTTAAGGACTCATATTGTCAGTGGTTTGTGAGTATGTCCAAGGGAGCATGACATTGTTACATTGGGATTATGTGTTATTGTGCGGTTATATGTTGCCTGTACATGGTTATTATGTATCCTAGGTATAATATATTATGAGGGAAAATGTTATATAGAACATATGTGGAATTGGTAGAAATGCTCTGGATAGAAGTTAGCTGCAGATCATTGCACACTCAAACATGCAGACCTTGGGTCAAGACAGATGCATGTGCTTCAAGTGGTCCTGGGCAAACACTTGAGTTTAACATAAAGGTTATCTAATGAATGTGATCTCAAGAGCTTTGATAGCCCAAGGTTGCAAGCCAGATGGTCTGACATCACACATACACCAATGTACACAAGGGTGTGGTATTGGAGAGTATAAATATGTTGTTTTGTTCATTCAATAAAGGTTGCAATATAGTTTTCACATAAACAAGGTGTGAGACTATTTCTGTGTGTTGTATCCTGACTTGGGGAGTGGTCTTGCTATGGGCCACTAAGTAACCTGGATCCAGTATTCTCTGCCTGTAGCTTTTGGGCCTTGCAATCTTCAGAAGCCATCTTTTGTGCCACAGAGATCAGGAAGTACATGATTCTGCTGGGGTAGGTTTGAACTAGGTTCATATCAAGCCCCCTTGAAGAAGCAGATCGTGACATGCATTATATATATGATGATATATTATATATATGAAATAGCTAACTAAACAAGGGGTTTATTAACACCCCTTTTTATGAACACATTCAGTAATTAAATATATATTAACATCATTTTTTATTTTTGCCAAATAACAATTTAATTAATGCTTAAGGGGCTTATGAACGCTCTCATGCTCTGGCCTGAGGCCGTGTTGCAGATTCCCTTCTTAATTTGGCTGCCTGCTTTGCCCTGAGGCTGTATGCAATACCAGACACGATCCCAGCCAGCAGCAAAGACTTAAAGCTCTCTGAATCTTTTTGAGGCCTATGTTTGCGTGCCGGCAATGTTGCTGCTCGTCTCTGCACACATAACGATAACTACAGCCTCCAGTCCTTTCTGCAACTATTTCCCTCAGTGCTCCTTCGTTTCTGAAGGTGTCCAATTCCTCTTCATCAGCCGGTGGAGGGGGGGGGGGGGGTTGGATCCATAAAGCTCCAATTGTAGCAGATGGTCCAGTGGCTTCTCAAGCCTGTCTAGCGACACCGGATCCATCCTCAGGTCCAACATCAGATAAGGACACCAAACCCCTCATCAGATAAGGACACCACACATCCTCATTGATCTTCTTGCAGGGTAGTAGTCTTTTTAAGTGATTTCTTCACTCTTCTTCCACTGGACCTGACTCTAGGTGTCACAGAAGTGGGACTCATTCTTTCTGGAAGTATTAATATTGACTACATTTTGTATGCCATATAAACGTTGAAAAAATAGTACAATATATATACAATATGTGTGTGCACCTCCAGTGGCCATTAAATAAATAGTGCATGTGTTCCTGAAAAAAATAGCGCATGACCCATTTCAGATAATTGCAAAATCAACATTTACTAGTATATTATATAAGAATTATAGATAAATATGGGTGAGGGTAAAAGAAGAGTGCCTGCTTGATGGAGCTCAGAGGGGCAGTGGTTGATAGATGTACCTGATGTGCTGTGGTACATAGAGTCACAGAGAGTTGGACACGATTGAATGACTAAACAACAAAAAATGGATGGTTAGTATATATAGTCCTAGATATGTACTATAAATAAAGCATTCTATTGAGAGAACAACCAATTCACACCCATAACTTAAGCTAATGACCTTCTTTTTTAAAAGTGTTTAGTACATGCAGCTAAGATCCATAAAATAAGTAAAATTGCATGAAGAATAACATATAATTTATTATAAAATGCTGCAAAGCTGTTAGTCATTCATTCTAGATGGAATAATGCAAATGAGACTGAAAATCAATTTAGTTTTGTGTTATAAAAGCATTAGATGTATATCTCCACCTTTACGCACTTCATATTCTGAAGTATGTGGCATTTGATGAGTCTACTGTTTTGTTGATATTTATACAGAAATATCTTGATAACCGATGTTAGTTGTTTCCGCTCTCATTTGCTATAAGTTATGTAAGAAAGAATATAGGGGATATGGAAAATGAAGAAGGTATTTTTAATGAACTGACAACAAGGGAAGTGTATTAGTTAAACTAATTAGATGAACTAAAGCATCTGCTAGTGGTGTACTCCCACAACAGCTTTTTTAGGTACCTTTTATAGATCAGTCAAATCAGTTTCTTTAATAATAGGTACATTCCCCTTTGTTGGAGCAATATTACTGTCTATCACTAGCAGCTTATTGCATCTCTGTGTCATTATTGCTTAAGTGGTTAGGTCCCATTGTTACCTAGGACACTTCAAGTGTAATGTACTATCTAAGTGCACATTCTTAAATTGTCTAATAATAAGTTGTTTTTTCTCAATTATGTACCTTGGACTTATTTGTTAGTTCCCTATGTGTTGAAAAATAGCTCAAGTGGGATCATGTTTAGGGCTTGATGGATCATTAGCTAACCTACGCAGCTGCAGAAACGCTTCATTCACAGAAGTGCCTGTCTGTTTAGCCACATGATTGCTACTTTAAAGTCCATTAAATTGTCTTATATTCTAGCATTTGCAAACATAACTCCAGTCTTTTTTATACAAGTTTTATCTGTGGGTAATAGTCGAGTACAAGAGATGTAGTGGATTTAGGCACATGAGGAGTCTGTTTGTAGCCCAGTCCATCATGCACTAAACAAGTCTAATAGGCTTTAGGCCTTATCAGACTGGAGGTCCAAAAGTAAGGTTTCTGGGTTTCTGGAGAATTAATGCTTATTATTTGTTTATGTAAATATTTTTTGATGTTGAAACAAACTTGTATATTGATATAAAATGATATACTGTACATATTAATTAAACTTAATAAAGTAATTCCAGGGTGCATGGGATATGCATAAAACCATGCTGAGGATTTATTAAGTCATGTGTAGATATGGATAGACTACATGGGCGTTTTTGTCTTTATAGTCAAATCTATGTTTCAATGTAGTCATAAATGTTTAATAAGGAAAGAAAAATATGATTATGGTCGACTAATAGATTTCATATAGTGACAGGTCTTAGAATGGCAGACAGCACACCATGTCCAAGGAACATTACAGAGAAGAGCATCAATGTATATAGTGTTGACACAATGCTGATTTAGATTGTAGGTCATGCTAGAATGACTATGGCAACAAGCAGATTCCATTATACTAAAGTTTGGGATCCTTTGGTCTATGTAATAATCGTGAAATCAGCTGTCACATTTGGAAATCAGCTTGGCTAAAATTCCCCTTCCGAATAAAAATCTAAGATTTCTTAAAGGTTTTCAGTTCAAATGTACTACTTTCCATGCAACAGACCTGCACTCTTGCTAACAGTACTCTGGAATTCTGCTTGCTAATCACTAAAACTAATTGAAACATTGAAGCACAAACAATAGACACTTGTCTAGGATTATGAACTGAAGGATGAATTTACCTACATGCACCTATCCTTGGGACTTAAGCGGACATTGAGCTTTCATGTTTTTTTTCATAAAAGATAAAGAATCTCACTTTCCTTCCAAATCAAACTCAGCACAAGCGGCATTATTGAGTACTATGAAAACATGATTTACTCCCTCTGGAGGAGATGACTACACTTGACCCACCTAAATAAGTTTGCAGCTACACATTCATAATTCTAGTATTCTTGTTTTAGGAGGTAATGTCTATGTTCACTCTAGCCTTCATCATAATAGCATGCAATGCAATATATACAACTACTTATGCCATTTCCCTTCTCTTTACCCGTGGAGGGTTTGATACCTAGGATTTACAGCCCAATCATTAGTCTCATTGATCCTTATGGTTGGTGTTTTGCACGCAGAGGAATCCCTATTATCATCCCTAATAGCATTTTTCACATTAAGGATTATCCAACTGAGTGGGCAGATTCACCAAGATTCTCACAAGGCTGTGAATGAATTCTCTGAAGCTGTGATGTGTTTCTCTTCACTCTTCCATTTAAGAGTCATCACAACCTCAGTAAACTAGTTTGCAGGCCCTGAGAGTTCTACAGAATCTGGCCCAGTAATATAGGCCTTTGAGACGATTGGCTAAGCCTCACTTGTTTTTTGTTCTGGATTAATTGATAATTTAAAATAATAATAATAATAATAATAATAATAATTGATTAATAATTATTTAACAACTAATTAATTAATATTTAATCTGCATATTGCAACTCAGTGGATAACTTAAATGGTTGAACTTGATGGACTTAATTACTATGTAACTATGTAACTATGTCATGCTGTTTTTTCTGGATCATTGAGGTATATATTACATGTTGTGCCTCACTTTTTTATGGAGCAATGTAGCAATGTATTAAACAAGTATGATTTGGACAAAAACTTGCATGACCCTACACCATCCATTAGCGTCCTACATACTGTGGCAAAGTGGCTCCTGGAAAAATATTCCATAGGTAGGAAAAAGGTTAGTTTTGGGCTTAAGTGTTTCACCTGCTCACAGGACATCTGTATGTTAATTCAAGGCAGGATGGTTCTATTTGAATGCGAACAGAATAATAGTGTGGAAAGAAAAAAGATGAAAAGAAACAAAGACTGGACAAGTTACTGCTTCTTCCACAGGAGTGATATTAGATGGAAAGCAGAATCCCACTACTATCTCCTAATGCAGTAATGCTTAGAGAGGCACATTTATCAGGTATAGATGTTGAACCAAGACCCTTGATCTCCAGTGAATGTTATGTATTGCTGCAAAGCACTTAACTTTAAAGGGCCATTTACAAGATTGTATGTTAAATTATCTTTTTTTTTTTATTATACTAATAACAAGCTAATAAAATATCAAGTTTTAAGTATGCTTACATGCAAAGTGCATCCTGCCTACTGTCTGTTGCATGAGTTACAGATAGCCAAGGAGCTCGGGATGATGGGGATTGTCTATAGCCATTTTTCCCTGAACTCAGGGCTGCACTGATCTGTCATCCCATAAATGATCTGTTTAAGTGATTTCATCATTGTATGCCTGCACAGATAGATTTGTTATGGGTTCTTTTTTTTTCTTTTGCTCATTATTACTATTATTCTTTATTTTTAATGCAACTTTTGCCCTCTCCATCTGGGCCTGACCATGGCCCTTTTCAACTGGGCCCAACCTAGGCCCTCTCTATCTGGGCACGACCTAGGCCTTCTCCATCTGGGCTGGACCTAGGCCCTCTTCATCTGGTCCCTACAGCGGGCCTCTCCAGCTGGGCCCACCAGCGGCCTCTCCAGGTGGGTCACCGAGGGGAGAGGGAGGGGGAGATAGAGATGGGAGGGAGATAGATAGAGATAGAGAGGAGGGGGATAGAGATAGAATGGGATAGAGATAGAGAAAGGGGGATAGAGATTAAGTGGGATAGATAGAGGGAGGGAGGGATAGAGAGAGGGAAGGAGAGAGAGAGGGAAAGAGGGAAGGATAGAGAGAGGGAGCGAGGGATAGATAGGGGAGATAGATAGATAGATAGATAGATAGATAGATAGATAGATAGATAGAGAGGGGGTAGGTAGATAGAGGGAGGGGGATAGATAGAGAGTGAGAAAGGGGAAAGATAGAGAGAGAGGGAGGAATAGATAGATAGGAAGAGAGGGATAGATAGAGAGAGGGGGAATAGCTAGCTAGGAAGAGAGGGATAGAGAGATAGGAAGAGAGGTATAGATAGAGAGAGGGAGGAATAGCTAGATAGGAAGAGAGGGATAGAGAGATAGGAAGAGAGGGGTGGATAGAGAGTGGGATAGAGAGGGATAAATAGATAGGGGGATATAAAGATGGAGATAGAGAGAGAAGGATAGAGAGAGAGAAAGGGAGAGATAGGTAAGGGCAGATGAATTAAAGGGAGAGAGAGGGGATAGATAGAGAGAAAGGGAGAGATAGGTAGAGGCAGCGGGATTAGAGAGAGAGGGGGATAGAGAGAGAGAAAGGGAGAGATAGGTAGAGGCAGAGGGGTTAGAGGGAGGGAGAGAGGCATAGATAGAGAGAGAGGGGAAAAGGTGGGGGGGGGGAGAGAGAGGGATAGAGAGAGAGACAGGGGGAGATAAATGGATAGAGAGAGAGATTGTCAGGGATAGAGGGAAAGAGATAGAAAGGAATAGATAGGGAGAGAGAGGGATAGATAGGGAGAGAGAGGGATAGATAGGGAGAGAGAGAGGCATGGATAGATAGAGAGCTAGAGAGAGAGAGTGATAGAGAAGGAGCTAGAGAGAGAAATGGAGAAATAGAGATATAGGTAGGGGCAGAGGGATTAGAGAGAGAGAGGGAAAGATAGGGAGAGCAATGGATAGGGAAGGAGATATATAGAGAGGGTAAGGTGAGAGAGATAAAGAGATGTATAGATGGAGGGAGAGATGGGGAGTGAGATAGGGAGAGGGATAGATGGGAAAGAGGGATGGAAGAGAGATAGGGAGGGCTGAGAAAGATAGGGAGGGAAGGGGGAGAGAGAGATAGGGAGGGAGAGAGATAGGGAGGGAGAGAGATAGGGTGGGAGAGAAAGAGAAAGAGAGGGATGGAGGGAAATAGAGGGTTTGATGGAGAGACAGATAGGGAGAGAGGGATAGAGAGAGAAAGAGATAGGGAGGGAGAGAGGGATAGGGAAGAAGGGGAGAGAGAGACATAGGGAGGGAAAGTGATAGGGAGTGAGAGTGGTCGGGAGGGAGAGAGGTAGGGAGGGAGAGATATGGAGGAGAGAGATAGGGAGGGGGGAGAAAGATACAGAGGGAAGGGGGAGAGAGAGATAGGGAGGGAGAGAGAAATAGGAAGGGGAGAGAGAGATAGAGGTAGGGAGGGAAAGAGATAGGGAGGGAGAGAGGTAGGGATGGAGAGAGATAGGGAGGGGAGAAAGATAGGGAGGGAAGGGGAGATAGATTGAGGGAGGGAGAGAGAGATAGGGAGGGGAGGGAGAGAGAGATAGAAAGAGGAATGGAGAGGGATGGAGGGAGAGAGCAATAGGGAGAGATAGGGAGAGATGGATAGGGAGGGGAGAGAGATAGGGAGGTAGAGAGATAGGGATGGAGAGAGGTAGGGATCAAGCGAGATTGGGAGGTATAGAGATAGGGAGGGGAGAAAGATAGGGAGCAAAGGGGAGAGAGCTAGGGTTAGAGAGATAGGGATGGAGAGAGAGATAGGGAGAGGGATGGAGGGAGATAGAGGGACGGAGGGAGAGAGCAATAGGGAGAGATAGGGTGAGATGGATAGGGAGGGAGAGAGATAGGGAGGGAGAGAGATAGGGATGGAGAGAGGTAGGGATCAAGTGAGATTGGGAGGTAGAAAGATAGGGAGGGGGAGAAAGATAGGGAGCAAAGGGGAGAGAGCTAGGGATAGAGAGATAGGGATGGAGAGAGAGATAGGGAGAGGGATGGAGGGAGATAGAGTGATGGAGGGAGATAGAGAGACATAGGGAAAGAGGTATAGGGAGGGAAATAGATAATGAGGTACAGAGGTAGGGAGGGACAGAGGTATGGAGGGAGATAGGGAGGGAGCGAGATAGGGAGGGAGCGAGATAGGGAGGGAGCGAGATAGGGAGGGAGTGAGATACG
The DNA here is from genome assembly GCA_027410445.1 of Discoglossus pictus. Taxonomy (NCBI): domain Eukaryota; kingdom Metazoa; phylum Chordata; class Amphibia; order Anura; family Alytidae; genus Discoglossus; species Discoglossus pictus. Next base: position 425,043,676 of record CM050164.1, on the reverse strand, counting down.
GAGGGAGCGAGATTGGGAGGGAGAGACATATGGAGGGAGGAGAAAGATATGGAGAGCGAGAGGGATAGAGAGAGAGATGGATAGGGGAAAGAGAGAAAGAGAGCTATATAGAGAGAAGTTTGGGGAGGGAGACAGAAAGAGGGGTAGAGAGAGATAGAGAGAGATGGATAGGGAGGGAGAGAGAGAGGGGTAGAGAGATAGAGGAGGGGTAGAGAGATAGAGGAGGGGAAGGGAGAGAGATAGGGAGGGAGGGAGATAAATAGGGGGGGAGAGTTAGGGAGGGAGAGAGAGATAGGGAGGGGGAGTGAGATAGAGATGGGAAGAGGGATAGAAGTATGGAGAGAGAGGGATGGAGGGAGAAAGATAGGGAAGGCAAGAAAGAGATAGGGAGGGGGATATGGATGGGGAGGGAGAGAGAGATAGGTATGGGAGTGAGAGAGAGATAGGGAGAGGAACAGAGGGAGGGAGAAATATGGAGAGATATAGGGGGAGATAGGGAGAGAGGGATAGGGAGGGAAAGAGATAGGGAGGGAAAGAGATAGGGAGGGAAACAGTTAGGGAGAGGGATAGAGATATGGAGGAATAGAGATAGGGAAGGTGAGGAAGATATTGATTTCATGTTGTGTTTATTTATTTATTTTAATGTTTCTTTTTTTCCTAGGGGTGCCAAAGGCAAGAAAACTATAGTCACTGGAGGGGCATTTGGGCAAGGTAAGTGGTCTTATTTACCCTATCCTAGGATTAGGAAAAGGTGGTTGTTTTAGGTGTAATTAGAGGGCTTTTAGTGTATATAATGTATGTTTTTATTAAACTGTAATATAGTGTTTTGGATTGGTGGTAATGTCTTTTCAATTTTGTGTAATGTACGGCTTTTTATTTTCTGTAATGTATTTTTTCCCAGTAATTTAGGTTTCTAAATTGTTTGTAATTAGTAGGGTAACAGGGATTTTATTAGGGTGTTAGGTAGGTAGTGTAGGGGTTAATAGGATAGAGGGGGGTTAATAGTGTACAGGGGGTTAATAGGGTAGAGGGGGGGTTAATAGTGTAGTGTTTATATTTGGTTTTCAGCCTATTGAATAGGGCTCTATTTAAGCACATAGCACAATTTTTTTACAGAAATTTTTAGTTAGTGAACTTCTATCCAAAAACAAGGTCTTCACTAACTAAAAACTTCTGTTAAAATAATATGCTATGTGCTTTAATAGAGCCCTATTCAATTGGCCAAATCTCAATTTAATAAGGCTGTAGATATCCATAAATAAAAGTTGAGTCCCATATAACTATATGAAAAGCAAAAATCATCTATAGCAGGGGTGGCACGGAGGGCCACATACATGCCGGGATTTGAAGATATCCTTTCTGTGCAGAGGTGAGTCAATCAGGATGACTGAAGAAGTGATTGACTCACCTCTGCACAGCAGGGATATCCCTCAAGGACCAAACTTTTCCACCCCTGATCTGTAGGAGTAATACAATTGAAAACTTGCATACTTACGATCTAAAGGACACTCATGACACTGAGCACACAGGAGCAGAGCAACAATTCCCATGAGCCGGTCTACATTGCTCAGATTCCAGAGGCAAGAGAGAAGAAACATTAATTTTCTGCAGTAAGTAAAAAAATGTAACCCATTAACTCAAAGTCTGTTGCCTTCATTCTGAAAATATAAGCAGTCCTACCATTGACTTGACTGGGAGACACACTTGATTGGCTGTAATAATGCAAAAGCCAATGGGCAGCCTGTTATACATGCAAACACATATTTGATTTGATTTCTCAGTGAAAAATGCATGTATTTCAAAAATTCCCAAAATATTTTAATACGCTATGTAATGTGGTGCGAATTGTGCTGAATTAAGCAGCCCTTTAATTTCCAGTGACGCTGCCTCAAAAAAATCTACTTTGGATACAGTTTAAAAAAAACTGAACTAACAGAGTGGGCCAAATTATTGGCAATGTTTCTTAATTCTCAGAAAGAACTAACTCCATAAACATATATTGCAAAAACAGTATGTTGCATCTAAAATAACAACTTTTGTATTATTAGAATCTTTTGGCTTGATTATTTTATATTTCTCTTCAAGATCTCATTTATGCAAAGAGTAAATAAAAATTAAAAATGCTAACAAGTTATTTTTTCTAAGCAACATAATTTCTAGCTCTGTGAAAATATCAGCGATAAATATTGATGTACAATTCTCAGAAGAGCATGCAGTATGTACGATTACCCTTTTATTCATCATTAGGACTTGTCCCTTATGCCAATTAATGTAAGTTTTTGCTGTCTCAAACATAGCATTTGGAGACCAAATTTAAGTATTAGTGACAGAAAGAGCACAGAGAAATGTTTCATTGCTTTGATTCTGGGTGAGGGTAATTGTTCCTAATTACAGTTTTTAAATGCAGTACTTTTTGTCTGTTTTATACTGGCAATTACGAAGAAGCTAGAAGTATAGCTCCTTTAAAGATCTTTACTAAAACAAGTAAAATTGAGTTAATTAAATAATTCAGATGAAACTCCTATTTCTTTAGTTTTGCTCTGATCCAATCTAATCCCAGTTTAGTTATAGTACCACAAAATAATTCAAAAAGTCAGATGTAGTTCAGGCAAAAAAAAAAATCAGATTTCAGTTTAAGATTAAAAGGCTGCTGATTGTATATTTCTTTCAATTAGTTATGCCACATATTTATTAAAAAAAAACAAATAACTTGGGTAGGATGTGCCTCAGACTTACCATATGAGGATACATAAAAAAAATAAATAGGGCAGGACATTGACATAGGCTAGATACTATATTTTAACATGTACATTTAACCCTTGGCTGGGCTGCCAGGACAAATCCCCTCCACATACACTTTCAATTGTTCTGTTTGGTGGTGCCAGAGTCAATTTCATGTTTGTAATATGGTCTCAAGGCTTAGTTTTTGTAAAGACAGTTTTGATCCAATGACCTGCATTTTAACTTGTGAATATGAATATCTGTATAAAAGCTGGAAGAATACCACATTACTGAAAGAACAGTATGTCATGTCGGAGTAAAGCAAATATACCGGAAAAATAGACTGTTGATGGGATCTTTGGAAAAGATAGGGACCAAGCCAAATCTTACATCTGTATTAGGATGGCATTGACTGGAGATCTCTCAATCTGGAGGCAGCAGGACTTTGGAACATCTGACCAAGTGTGATGCTGTAACTGATTTGTGTATGAGACCATATACATGTGTATCTGTCTTCTCTTCTCTTAAAGGACCACCGAAGTCTGGATTTTTTACAATGAATCTGAATTAATCTCTTCTGTGCCTGTTCTAAACATTTTACTGTATATGATATATTTTGGGCTTAGCTGCTTTATTTGCCAGTTATATTGCGTAGCGTATGAGTAGACATTTTCCCCCTCATATTCTTCCACATTGATATCACCATCCATCTTTTTATTAAACATATTAGGTGTATTAAATATTATTTTGCAGCTTACAAAACTCTTCTATTAATAAAAATGAATTATACACTGTATATATATACATATAAATAAAAGTTACATATAATATATATATATATATATATATATATATATATATATATATATATATATTTACATATGTTAATGTTTTGAACCCAGCCATCAATATTTATTTGAACCATGTGAGTTTTTATTAATGAGGGGTTTTGTGCACTGTTATATGTTTTACACATTTTTTTAATAAAATGTTCCTTTCCTGCTAGGGAAATGAATCCGCAGCTATTGTGGCTCCCCCTGTCATGTTGTAAGCCTAACCAGCTAAGTTGTGTTCATCCATCTACAACATTGACATCACCTTTACATATTCTATTGCGTGTTGCCGCTGTGTTTCTATATGACTGAGGAATGTGAAAATCTTCTGATAATTGCAGTTAGTTATAACAATCAAGTAGAAATTAGGTATCGGGTTAAATATGCATTTACTATCAATAAAATAGTTTAATTTGTTACCCTGTGCTATAGAATAGAAAATATTTTGACTAACATAATTTTATTTTTTTCCATTTAATTTTCATTTCTTTCACATTCTTTCTATTTCCTGATTTTATTATTATGCCTTTAGATTCATCCCATAATTGGATTTCACTTTGACAATGGCAGATGCAGCAGGTGGAAAATACCAGGGCCCACAACAGGAAAGCTGCTAGCTGCTAATGGTAGAAGCCTCCTGTAAACGCATAATCTTATTTAATTAGGTAAAGTGCCAAATATTTGTACCACCCTCAGCTGATCCTCCTTCCCCTCGAGAGTCCCTTTTGACAGCAAGTGAGTGTGTTGTCATTTATTTCCCATGTACTGTACCCCCAGATAAGGGTACCCACTGTTTCAATCTGGGCATAATTGGATTTAAGTGGCAGAGCTACTGTAGGTGCAGAAGGTGCAAAGCACTAGGGCCCACAACAGGGATGGAGCCTGCTGCTAAACCTGCTGCTAATCCTGATATAAAGGGAGACTCTTATTTAAGCCATGTAGAGAGCATGGTGAGGAGGGTGCAGGTGCTGCTCTCACTAATTTCTGTTCATAGGCAGAGCCCCAATCTAGGCAACCACCTCCGTAGAGCTCTGTCTTCCTGCTGCTCTGCGCTGCACTGGCACTTGTCCCTGTCTCCCCCTGTCTTTATTTAAAGAGACATTCATTAAAAACTAAAAAATACATTTTCATGCAGAAATGAGGCCATCCTCTCAGGGAACCGCCCAGGTGCTTACCCCGCCTAATGGATGATCCGGGCCTGCACCTGAATACCCAATACTTTTTTCTTAGTGGGCACTATTTGGGACACCTCAGTTCTGTGCTTTATTCACATATAGACTCCCTGCTCTCAGACTTTTGTGGTTCTGACACAGGCGATTTTCTTCTTATGTCCTGCTCGGTTCCCTCCGAGTTACACTGTCACAGTGGGCATATGCCCAGTACCTCATATGGCCCATAGTCATGGTCTGGTATTAATGATGTGTCTATTGGATCTGAAAACAAGCACACAGGAACACTTTTCCTGAAATCACTGAAAAAATTAAAAACATTTTCCTGCAAAATTATTGTATATTCTTTTGCATCACAGTTTACATTGCCAAGGGTACTTCAGGCTAAATAATAGCTACAGGGGGGCTTATAAGCATATTCATGGAGCTAATCCATAGCAACCATAAACAAAGAAGTCTGTAAAATGTACTGATTTGTACCAGGATGTTTTGACTTTAGCTCTCTAGCTCTAATGTTTGCTCATAGCCTAACTAAAGTATACATGTATTAATTAGACTCTGAGTTTGAATCTCTGTTGTCTCCATAGCAAAATACCAGAATGTTACCCACTATCTATCCATCTATCTATCTATATATCTATCTTTCTATCTATCTTTCTATCTAATTATCTAAACCCCTTCCAATTGCAAGGATGGAAAAAAATACAAAAATAAAAGCACGTAGATGGTTTATGACCCTCTACACGGAGCCTCTAACCATAATGATTGGGGTCTCTGTGGACCCGCATGGCACTAACAATTAACCCCTATACTATGGTGCTCTATGGCCCCCATGCTATAACAGCCTACAGCAATTAGAGTCCTTAAGGACCCCATGGTACCTAACCCCTATCAATGGGGTCTTTAAGTAAACCATAAACTGCAAACTAATATATTTCTTTTTTCTTTTATTTTTTTAAATATCTTTATTATTTACTTTGATTTAAAAGCATATATTAAAATATGACCTATTAAAACTGAGTTATTTTGTAACCCAGAATTGTGACATCAGCTTTAGATATATATTTTAATTATCTTTAAGCTCTTATATATTTATGTGGATCAAATTATATCTATCTAAACTAAGGAATTTTACTTCCGTTCACTTACTCACTTTGAATGGCACAAAAATAGTTTGGTTTGATGGAAACATTTATTTGTATCCTCTGTCTCTATTTTAATGCATAAGCTTATCTATACCAGTTGCACACACTAGACACATTTATGTTGCTGTTCAGTTTTTATTGATACATCATCTGATTATTTTTGCTATTTGGCAGCTTTTTCTCATTTACTAATGTTAATTCTTTCTGTATTCTTTACTTTTATTTAAAATTGCCTGTCAAAAAATGACGGGCATAAAATTGTAAGCCAGGCAATACTCTTTGCCACATAATGTAAGTCTCTGACACTCTTAACCTTTTTTTTTAGTGCAGTGGAAAATATCCATTTTTTTTTACATTACTAATTAATAAATTAATATACGTGAAAAATTAATTAATCAGGGAATCAATGTATTTTAAAGAGAAAAGCATTTATGTCCTCATCAAGTAAAGGGAATATAAAATATGAGATTTAGCCTATTTTATTTTTTTATATTTTAATTTTTTATAAATAATTAATTAATTAATTAATTAATTATTATACTTTACCTATTTATAAGTAATATCCAGCAATCAATATCCTGAAGAGCTAACAATCTCTTGGGATTTTCCGGCAGCAGAAAATGTCCAGTCAGACTGTCATCACCTGAGGAGAAAGTGTCAGCAATGTGCCAAGTGTGCAGTATACATAGGCTTCGTGCGTGAGGCCAAACCGTTTGTTTAGGGGGGAAAACCGCCATTTCAGATTCGTAATGTTATTATTTGCAAGTTAGTTTTGTAAAATGGTTATTTTCTATGTCTTACTTGCCTCGCAAGTATTTTCTGTCTGTCGTAATGGTATTTTTTGTAGCTCGTAAGTTCCTGGCTAACTCGTACGTGCCTGGCTGTGATTTGCGCCCTTCGGTCTCGTTTAGCCTTGTTTTAATTTTTTTGTCCGCCATTTTTTCTCTCGCTTAGCGGAGGCTTAAATTTGCGTGCAACCTCACTCCCAGGGGTCCTGGCGTTCCTTCTGTGCTGTGTGTGAGTGTGTTTTTATTTATTTTATTTATTTTTCTTGTTTTTCGTAGTTTTCGAATTCTGCGGTTCGGTCGTTAATTTTGTATTTTTGCGAGGTCGGATTTTTTTGCCCCTGAGTTTCCGAGTTTGGATATATTTTTTTAAGTCCCGCGTTCCTCAAGTGCTTGCAGCCTAAGCCTGCATGCTTCAATGCCTCAACTGCTCGCCTCACTTCACTCACAGGAGCACTTTTGCGAGGCTTGTAAGCGTGATGACAACTGGCAGTTTGACAACTATTATATGTGATGTGATTTGCTCAGAGTGTGTTATACCTTGTGGTTGCATATAATGGTGCTTCCACTTCCTTTTACCTCAGACAATATTATTTTTAGTACTATCACACTTCATTGTGTACTCTTTGTAAAAGTTTGTTATACCTTGTGGTTGCATATTATTGTGCTTCCATTACCATTAACCCCAAAATATGTTATTACTGTTAGAGATAAAGTACTAAGTACTACTTATAGTTGTGCCTATTGGGTTTGATTGTAATGATGCACTTTTATCCTTAGGTATTGCACCTTATCTAATAGCTCTAGTTCTACTTCAAGAGTTCAATGTACTGGATAATCTCTATTAACAATGCTTGATGGGATTTGAGTGCAATGAAAACTAACATATTATTACATCTACTGCATTAATATAAATTTTTTGTGACGTGCTCTACTGATAATTCATAATTCACTTGTACTATAGTTTCGACTTATTGTACCTCATGTACACTTGTATTCTCTGTGTTCATTACATATACTTATTATTTATGTGCTAAAAGTGATACCCTTATACTTATACCATTAGGATACCGGCATCTAGTTTGTGATCTTTTAATTCCTATCTGTTATATCTTATAAATATTGACTGGCAATCTTCTTATACATCTGTAATTCCTGTAATATGTAATGGTTTATGCTTAGGACTGTTTTACCTCAGGGACACCTTAACCGTAGTGTCCACTACTTATACCCATAGCTTGTAACCAGCCTATAAATCATGTATACCGGTAACGGCATCCACTACTACTATCAAATCTAATACTTCTGTTATGGTTCTTATTATATATTTGACTTTTGTTCAGGTAAGTGGAATGGAAAACCTTATGAGTATTTAGAAAATACCTTGTTATCATTTGCGGCATGGTCCATGCCAGTCTCACTATGCTGAATAACTAGAGGGAGCTGAAGTTACCTGGAAGCTCTCTGATAATTTAGATAAATCAGAGAGACTTTCAGGTAAACCCTCAGTGAGCTTGGTCTACGATATTTAGGATATCTGAGCACTCAGATGGTATGTCATTGAGGTTAGATTTATGAGTGTTGTGATAGCGCCATAACTGGGGGGATGGAGGGGACAAATCCCCCAGATTGTATGTGCCCTGTAATCCACCTCCTGTGGCTTTAACTGATCCGATCGTCAACTATCACGAGATCACGCAATATAATCTTGTGTGATCTTGTGAGATCCAGCTATGAGAAACTGACAGACAGGCAGACTAACAGGAGTTGGGGGGAACGGCAGAGGGTGAGGAAGAGATTGAAGCATTGTGACATGTGTATAAATATCCTGGCTGTTTTTCTCGGAACTCTGAGCTGGAAGCAGGTTTTTTAACTTGCTTTAGACATTCAAATGTGAACACAGATGTACTTTTTATTTACTGTACTACTCTCTAGTGGAGGGCTTCTATCGCTCTTTTGCCCACTATAAATTAAATGATTGTTGTGGTTAACTACCTACTCTTAAGATCCACAACACAAGCTGAGATCCTGCTCCATGCTGATGATAGCCAGTAAGCTTGAAACAGCCGTACATGGATAGGATTGTGTATAATCCAACCTTGGCTTTGCATTAAAGCTGTCTAATACAGCAGGCATGAGCTTAAAGGATGCCATGTTTGATAATGGCTATGGATTGAAGAACGAGGCATTTGTGGGCACATTTGCACTTCCCAGCTCAGCTTCCCAGAATGCAATGTAATAACTGTTTTTCTCGGAACTCTGAACTGGAAGCAGTTTTTTTAACTTGCTTTACACATTGAAATGTGAACACAGATTTACTGTTTATTTACTATATATATATATGGAAGAAACACAAAATAACTGCCACTTTCTCTCGGTCTGATGCTCCATGCAAGATCTCACCTCGTGGAGTTTCAATGATCATAAGAACGGTGAGGAATCAGCTCATTTCTTTGTTCAAAATCAGCAGGGGATCAAACACATTTTCACCACACTGTATATGTTTGACGCTTTAAGTTTATAAATTGCATGGCTATTTTTCCTTCCTAAATGCGTAACTTTAGATTTATTCATATTAAATCTCATCTCCCATTCAGTTGCCCAATTGTCTAATTTATGCAAATCCCTTTAAAGGGAAATTACATAATTTTCTGATTGAATTACCTTGCACAACACTGTGTCATCAGCAAAAATGGAGACAATATTTTCCAGTCCTACTTCTCATTCATTAATAAATACGTTGAAAAGGAGAGTACCTAATACTGAACCCTGAGGAACCCCACTTACCACATTAGTACAATCTGAGTATGTTGCATTTACAACAACCCTTTGCTTCCTGTCTTTTAGCCAGCTCTCAATCCATGAGGAGATATTTACTGCAATTCCTGTATCCCTTAGTTTGAACAAGTCATTCATGGGGCACTGTTTCAAAAGCCTTTGCAAAATATAAAATGACTACATCCACTGAGTTGCCTTGATCCAAGTTCCTATTAACCTCCTCATAGAAACTAATTAATTTTGTTTGACATGACCTATACTTCATAAATCCACTCCTACTTATATACCATATTCTTGTATATTATCCCTTACTAACCCTTCTAAAAGCTTTCCCACTACAGAAGTGAGGCTCACTGGTCTATAATTCCCCTCATTTGCTCTTGCTCCCTTTTTAAATATAGGTATCGCCTCTGCCTTTCTCCAGTCATCTGGTAGCGACCCTGTGTTGAGTGAATCTTGAAAAATTAGATATAATGGTTTGGCTATTACAGTACCCATGGATGTATTCCATCAGGACCTGGGGCTTTATCAAAACCCTTTAACCTTTTAATTTTTTTCCTGCATTAACAGATTATTAGGTGAAAGTGGTATAGCCAAATTGTGTTGCAGTGTCCCAACCACTGGTACCTCCCTTGTGTATACCGAAGAAAAATAACCTATTTCGGTCATCTGCCTTTTCCTGGCCACTAATTATCAGACGGCCTGTGTCATATTGTAATGTTCCTATAGCTTCCTTTCTGACCTTCTTCCCATTAATATATTTAAAAAATATTTTATGTTTAGTCTTACTCTTCTTGGCAAATAATTTTTCATTTTCTATTTTAGCCAGTCTAATAGCCCTTCTGCAAACCTTAGTGATTTCCTTGTATTCCTGTAAAGCAGTCTCTGTCCCCTCTTGTTTGTATAATTTAAATGCCTGTTTTTTACTCTGTATCTTGGTCTTTAAATCATTGTTAAGCCACATGGGTTATAATTTACCCCTTTAACTTTTATTCCCACATGGTATATGGTGTTAAGTATGTATATTTTGTAAGGATTTAAATTTTGTCCATTTATGTTCAGTATTTTTACCTGTCAGTTCTCTGTCCAAGTTTATACTTTGTATCGCTGGCCTTAGGCCGTTAAAATCTGCCACTATAAAATGGAGAGTTTTTGTTGTCCGCTTACAGTTTAGTTTTTTTAATTCAATCTTAAATGGGACTGTGTTGTGATCACTGTTGCCTAAATGTTGTCCTATTTTAACTTTGATGCCGTAAGAACATTATTTGCGATCATAGGTGTAGGGATTTGCTCCCCCCCAGTTCCCATGCCCCTGTTTGTGATAACTAAATGCAAGATAGCTTCATTTCTAGTAGGCTATTGTATAACCTGGGCCAGATAATGATCTCTGAGTGTCCTCAAGAACCTGCTCCCCTTGCTGAACTGCTAGTATCATTCATCCAGTTTATTTTGTGTAGTTTAAATCCCCTGTTGATGGAGATGTTTATTATATTTTATTATCAATATGGCAACCGCAAAAACAAAAAATGACACAGAATTACATTCTAAATGCAATTTTTTTGTCCTATATACCAGTATTTTTTTCAACCTGGAGAACTGCCTTCTTTTTGCACCAGGAAGTTGTAGCGTATCCATTGCTGGGCATGAGGCAGCATCCTGTGCTGCAAATTAACAGCCATATTAAATTTTGATTTGGCAAATTGAAAAGGGCTCTATTTAAGCACATAGCATATTTTTTTACAGAAGTTATTAGTTAGTGAAGACCTTGCTTTTGGATAGAAGTTCACTAACTAAAAACTTCTGTAAAAAATATGCTGTGTGCTTATATAGAGCCCTATTCAATTGGCCGAATCAGAATTTAATAAGGCTGTGAGCCTGTTCCTTCACATACTGCTCAGTTTATCTACACATAGCATTGCCACCCTATTTTTTAGAACTGTTGGTTTTGCTGTGAAGATTTAAATATGTGTTGGACTACTCTATCATCTGCTTACTTGATACATTTTAATATTTTTTAGCTGCCATTATTTTAACGCTCACAATCTCAAAACTCTATTAGAGAATCTTAAGTGTTTTTAAATGATGAATGTTGCAATAAACACACACATAACACACACATACACGTAACTTGTACATAAATTCCTCTAACAATACATTTATCAGTACCAATCTGATCCACCTGATAATTTTTATTCAAACAACTATTCCATCTCTTTAATTATGATTTTACTTTTAATATATATACTGATTTCTATAGTGTATACATTGTTTACTTAGTTTAGTTGAATAGAAAGGCATTGCAATTATGATTGCTGTTGAAATGTGGTTCTCCAAGCATTTGCAGCTGTAATTTAGAAACATGTTCATTATGCACTAAACTTCAATTTCAATGACTACAACAGCATGAAGCAAGAATATGCTAAAGCATATTGAAAGTTGATGAAGCAGTAAGCTATAGAGTATATCTACCACTGACATCTGCCAGACGTTATTGACAGACCAGATAAGAAACTCAACATATGGTACAGTTTGTACAGCTTCATTATCCAAGTTTATACTAAAGCTCTGTTGAAGCAGAACGTAATAATTGACTGTAAATGGTCTTTTATTTTATGATAACATATATAATTTAAGTTACTGAAATTCTTGGCAATAATAAAGAGCCTCATTCAATTGAGGCTTCCGGACATCCTGGCTCGGAAATGGAGCCCGTAACTTAATTTTGCTATTCAATTGACTTCCATTTGTGGGCTCCAATTGAGTTACGGGCTCTGAGCTGTGATTCACAGTGATTTGTAAAATCGCAAGTTAATGCCCCTCCAAGCCTTTGATATTTCACGGCCTCAAGAGTTCCGATAGCTAAAATCGCAAATCGCTATTCAATTGCTATGATTCCCCCTCGCTAACCACTCCATCAAGCCCTCAAATGGCAAAAATCGAACCACAAGTTACTGGTACCAAGGAGGTCTCGTAAAGGACTTAATGATATGTCCGGAGCAGTGTAAATGCATATATAAACACTCTACTCTACTTTTATTAAAGGGAAAGTGATGTTAGGTCTTAGAATTAATATCACAACATTCTCAAGCTTGCAAATCGGCCCAACAAAATACTTGATTTCATGTTTAATTTCCATGTTATGTCGATCCTGGCTATCAATAATACATATAATGGAACTCGCATGTAATAGATTATTATATTTACGGCTTTATCAATATTGCATTATATCTGGAATATGGGTTCGATCGTAACTCATAATTCAAGCCTGTAGGACTTAAAGGAAAAATGGAGGTTGGATTTCAAAGTCGTACGAGCTTGAACCATGAGTCCCGATCGGACCCAAATTCCATTGGCTGTTTGTAACGGGAGTTATGGCCTTGCGTCAGTGATAATTTTCAAGCCTGCAAATGCTACTTTCATGGGTTGTGATGTGCGCTATTGGGCCGGGACTTGTGGTCCTGGCCATTTTAATTGCACCATAAGTTGCAGCCACTGCTGCCTCCCAGCAGGCCTGTAGACATATGTCCTACTCCGATTTAGTTGCAGCCTCTGAATTGAATGAGGCTCAAAGTATTTAAAACAAATTATATTGTTTTGTTTAGTCATTCAATCATGTCCAACTCACCATGACCTTTGGAAAGCAGCACGCCAGGTACGTCTGTCAGCCACTGGCTCTATGAGATCACTCAAGCTCATGTTCAATTACCACATTTATCCATCTCCACCTCTGCAATCCCCTTCTTTGTGTGCATTCCATCTTTCCCAGCATCAGAGTCTTCTCCAGGAAATCCTGTCTTCTCATTAAATTGTCAAACTATTTAAGCTTTAGCCTCATGATCAAACTTTCTAGTGAACAGTTTGGCTTGATTTCCTGTAGTATTAATTGATTGGATCTTCTTGCAGTATCACAATTCAAAAATGTAAATTTTACGGCACTCTTTGCTCCCCTGCGGATTTCACAAAAGGTAAAGTTCCAGATATGGTAAAGTGGAGCAAAGAGGTTGAGGAAGCTTTTAGAGATCTAAAGTCTGCAGTTTTTCAAGATCCAGTTTTAATAGCTCAAAACTTTATAAAAAAAAGTTCATCCTACAACCGGATGCTTCTAGTGTGGTCCTGTGAGATATATTATCATAAATGGTAGAAATTGAAGAGTATCCCATTCTGTTTCTCAGCAGAAAATTGCTGCCTCAAGGGCAGAGATACTCAGTAGTGGAGAAACTGAAAGATCTTCAATATTAAGCAGAAAATTCACTCTGGAATCTGAAAATACCCCACTGAAGTGGATGCAGCAGAACAAGGAGAAGAACAGTAGAGTTATAAAATGGTTCTTGTCTTTACAACCATTCAACTTCACAGTCATCCACAGAGCTGGCAGTCAACATGCTAATGAATTATCCCATATACACTGCCTCACATTGTTGGTGTAAAGCTGCGGAGGGGGATGTGTGTCATACAAGGCATTTTTATGAGTCACCGACTCTGTAAAGCTACATTCCTTTTGGAGGACTGAAGGAGTTTACTTTCCTGCTCAGTTGAAAGCAGACCTGATTTAAGACTGCTCCTGAAAGATGGCTGAGCTGCTTATGGACTGATTATTTGCAATTTGTGTGAGCAGGAGAAAGACACACACAAAGAGAGGGCAGCCTGCAGCTTATGATCAGAGTGGACACCTTGAAATCTGAAGACATATACAGACCAGCCATTTTTTTCAACCATTGTACTGTCTGTTTTACTCCATCAGGTTTAGCTGGATGAGAGCTGGCTAGCGAGGAAACGGTTTATTAGTAAAGGTAGTGCTTCAGTGGAAGCTAGACCTACTTTCTTTAATTTGTTTTGTTTTGTTATTTCTGTATAACTGGCTACAATGTTAGTATAACTTGAAAAAGCGCCTCTTGTATTGTGTTCTTCCATCAAAGTGCCAGAAACATGGACACATACCCTGAGGAGACTGGTAACTTGTTATAATACCTAACATTCCTTGTGTACACTGAAGTCCATACATTTTGAGTTAAGAAATGCAAACCTGAAAACATTGTTATTGCCAATCAAACTTTTTTTCATAAGTTCCTTTAAACACTGCACATGCTGTTTTTAACAGTTATTTTAAGTGCAGCTTCAGAAGAATTGGTACATATGTGCACCTGCTGTTTTAACATAGCGTTTGCAGCTCAGCATGGTGTGCAAGTGCATGAGTTAGCTTATATAGCCACCGACAGCTATTTGAAGCAAATGAAATGAATCTGATGAGCTGCATCACCATAAAAAGATAAAGCTACATAGAAAAGAGACTCCTAATCATTAGATAAACTGAAATATAGAATTTCTGGATTTTCATCAGTAAATTACATAAAATTTGTGCTTTCATTGTACAGGATTTCTAAAAATCCCAACTCAAACAAGAAATATGAAACTTGAAAGTTTGGACTATTTGTTTTGTTAATGAAAATAATAATAATAAAGTGCGACTACCATTAGAACATTTATACACTGAACACATGCCATAAGAAACAATGAGCAAACATGTCCTTGTCTATATATATGTATATATATATATATATATATATATATATATATATATATATATATATATATATATATATATATATAAAATAACTACTGAGGTCATATATTTAAAATGAACAATTTTGAAGTGTTACATTTGGAAATATTTAAAATTTTGAGAGTGGAAAATAAAATAATACAGTCTCTAATATATTACCTTTTATATTCCTAGGAGGAGACTTTGATTGAACAGGAAGTTTCTGTCTGTACAATCAAAAAGTTCCACCGTTAGCTGCCAGAGTTTACAGTAACATGTAAAGGAGAGTTTATTTAGTTTTCATAGACACACGCTCCTGAAAAAGTAAGAGGCAGAATTGGCTAAAAAACAAGAATGGATGCCTATGGTAAGGAATAATTTTGTATACATGATAAAAAAAAACTTCTGGATCACTACCTCGTCATCTTGAGGGGCTTGTGTATTTCAATGAAGCTGTGAGTTATATCATATAGGGTCATCTATGATGGGCTGATCATCGCAGAGAGGTCAGACAAATTGTGGTTCACTGGAGAAGGAACTGGCAACCTATTCCAGTATCTTTGCAAAGTTTAACTTAAGTAGAGACATACAAAATGGCACCGAAAGATGAACCCACAGACCAGAAATTGTCTCCCACATTACTGGGAAGAGCAGAGGGCAAGTACGAGTAGCACCCGAGCTGAGGAAGTAAGTAAGCCAAAGTCGAGAGGATGATGCAAATTGTGTGGAGGGGAAAGGAAAGTTCTCTGCTGCAAAAAAAAAAAAACAATTAAGCATAGGAACATGGAACATTAGAACTATGAACCAAGTAGTAAACTGAAATGGACTGGGATAGGGCATTTCAGATCATACAGTGTTTGCAAAAGTATTCACCCCCTTGGCATTTTTCGTGTTTTGTTGCCTCACAACCTGGAATTAACATGGATTGTTTGAGGATTTGCATTATTTAATTTACAGAACATTCCCACAACTTTGAAGATGTTTTTTTTTTATTGTGAAGCAAACAACAAATAGGACAAACTAACAGAAAAAGTCTATGTGCATAACTATTTGCCCCCCAATACTTTGTAGAGCCACCTTTTGCGGCAATCACAGCTCCAAGTCGCTGTGGATAAGTCTCTATGAGCTTGCCACATCTTACCACTGGGATTTTTGCCCATTCCTCCTTGCAAAACTGCTCCAGCTCCTTCAAGTTGGATTGTTTGCGCTTGTGAACAGAAATCTTTAAGTCTGATCACAGATTTTCTATTGGTTTGAGTTCTGGGCTTTGACTAGGCCATTCCAACACATTTACATGTTTCCCCATAAACCACTCAAGTGTTGCTTTAGCAGTTTGTTTGGGGTCATTGTCCTGCTGGAAGGGGAACCTCCGTCCTAGCCTCAAATCCCTCACAGAGTGGTACAGGTTTTGCTCAAGAATATCCCTGTATTTAGCACCATCCATCTTTCCCTCAACTCTGACCAGTTTCCCAGTCCCTGCTACTGATAAACATCCCCACAGCATGATGCTGCCACCACCATGTTTCACTGTGGGGATGGTGTTCTTTGGGTGATGTGATGTGTTGGGTTTGTGCCAGACATAGCATTTTCTTTGATGGACAAAAAGTTAAATTTTAGTCTCATCAGATCAGAGCACCTTCCTCCATACATTTTGGCAGTCTCTCACACGTGCCATTTTGTTTTTTGCTGAAAGTAATGGCTTTCTTCTGGCCACTCTGCCATTAAGCCCAACTCTATGGAGCGTATGGCTTATTGTCGTCCTATGTACAGATACTCCAGTCTCTGCTGTGGAACTCTGCAGCTCCTTCTTAGGTCTCTGTGCTGCTCTCTGGCTAATGCCCTCCTTGCCCGGTCCGTGAGTTTTGGTGGGCGGCCGTCGCTTGGCAGGTTTGCTGTTGTGCCATGTTCTTTGAATTTAGTTATGATAGATTTGATGGTGCTCCTGGAGATCATCAAAGATTTGGATTTTTTTTTTAACCTAACCCTGACTTGTACTTCTCAACAACATTGCCCCATACTTCTCAACAACATTGTCCCTTACTTGTTTGGAGAGTTCATTGGTCTTCATGGCAGTGTTTGGTTAGTGGTGCGTCTTGCTTAGGTGTTGCAGCCTCTGGGGCCTTTCAAAAAACATGTGTTTATGTAATGACAGATAATGTGACACTTAGATTGCACACAGATGGACACCATTTCACTAATTATGTGACTTCTGAAGGTAATTGGTTGCACCAGAGCTTTTTATGGGCTTCAAAACAAAGGGGGTGATTACATACGCACATGCCAATTTTCTGTTTTCTATTTTATAAAAAATAGTTTTTTGTATATATTTTTCTCATTTCACTTCACCAACTTAGACTATTGTGTTCTGATTCATCAAATAAAATTCAGATTAACAAAACATTGAAGTTAAGGGTGTAATGTAACAAAATAGGTAAAAAGTGGGGTGAATACTTTTGCAAGGCACTGTACAACCACCTTAACTTCTACTGTGGTCAAAAATCCCTCATAATCTATCAAATGGTGACCAAAAGCAGTGCAGGGTTACAACCCAATAAATGAAAGAATGATTTAAATTCATATTCAAGGGAAACCATTATACTTCACAGTGATCCAAGTCTATGATCCAACCGTGCATGCTGAAGAGGCTTGAATTGTCCAAGTCTGTGAGATGTTCAACACTTCATAGCTAGAACACCAAAAATATATGTTACTCTCATCAAAGGAGAATGGAACGCTAAACTAGAGAACCAAAAAATACCGGGAATAATGAGGGGTACAAAATGAAGCAGGTCAGAGATTAGTAGCATTTTGTCAAGATAATTTTCTGGTCATAGTAAACACACTTGTGCCTTCAAGACGACTCTACACATTGGCATCACAAAATGGACAACATAGAAATTAGACTGTCTATATACCTGGTAGCCAAACATGGAGGACCTGGGGCTGACTGCAGCTCAGGCCATGAGCTTCTTGTTGCAAATTTCAGAGTTAAACTGAAGAAAAGAGGGGAAAACATCAGACCAAGTAAATATGAAATAAATAATATCCCCTGTGAATATGCAGAGGAGGTAAAGAATAGATTAGGGACTAGACATGGTAGATTGAATGTCTGAAGAACTTTGGATAGCATTGGAACTCCAATACACAGGTTCTTTACAGATATCTATAACCTCTAGTGCTGATTTATCATTAGGATTTGAACAGGGTTAGGAGATTTCTTCTTTTTAGCATTTTTATGAGGACGTAATTTAATTTTGAAGTATTATTAAAAGTATATTTTACTCTCTTACTTAGATTATATATTTTAAAATACTTATTTTAACTAAATAAATATTTGATTAAAAAAAACAGAAAAATGAGTAAAGGAGGACTCAAATCAAGAACCTAGAGTTCTAAGAACAGAGACTTTGCCCACTACACCACCTGTCTTTAATGTTAAACAACAATGCTGAAATAGACTCTGCATGATAGTCACATCCTGAGTCTTATTATCTATGAGATTCTTGTGGGAGGCTGTTAGGGAATAATATGTAAGTCAATTTATTATCCATTTAAGAATTAAAAAATCTTTTCCACATGATTGATCGGATGTCGCAGAGAACAAATGGAGCCTTTATTGTCTCTTTAAGGGACAATAGCAAACTAAATTTTAGGGAGAAGAGGATATTATGATTGGGGTGATATGGACTGAGATGGAACAGCTGTTTAGTGGGAGTAACATATCAATGCAGGAACCTAGTGCTCTGTTACAGAGGCAAATGTCTATTAACAGCTAATATTACCAAATTTGTTTTAAAATAATCATGGGAAGAATGAGAATGGAGTAAAAGTATAGAAAAACAATCTAGAAAAACCTCTTTGTTGTTGAACTTTATATAAGTAATGGAACATATGGATTTGATGGCACAAATGTGTGTAGAATTTAACTTGCTGAGGAACAGTCTTCAAAATGCCAAGACTTCTGAAAGTAACGTTCTGCTTATTCCATGGTTAAATATATGTGTAGGGGCAGGGAAGAGCTATAGATTTTGGTTTTAGGACTGAAATTATTGTCAAAAGTATAGATCAGGGCAAAGAACAGTAGTAATTATACAAAGGATGGTTTTAAGGGCCATAGAGAACTGATGCAGTTATAGGGCTTTTATGATTCCTCAGGTAAAGGGAATTGCTATCACTGTGAATATGTCTGTCTACCTATTGTGAGATGTTTAAGGAGGACTTGGATGAGAGAAACATAATATTTTTGAAACTTAGCATAAACTATTACATATTTTAAAGTTTTCCTTTATTTGATTTGAATCACATAATATATGTATTGTTACATATTAGATTTTGTTAGTGCAGTAATTCCATATATTAAAGTTCAGCCCTAAGTGAATAAACAATATAAAAAAAATATTCAATAAAGTATCCAATGCTAAATCAATAGATACTAAAAAAATATTTCAGTGTACAATTTTGTTCCCTCTTCAGAGTATTAATTGCATTGCTTTTATTGTACTGTATTATGAATCTGAGCAAATGTAACAATAATAGAGGAAAAACGAACAGGTATTTCAGGACTACATTAGAGTCAAGCACTGATGATTTGCAGGTTCCTTGACTGTGATTATTTTTAATGGAATAACATGACAGTTCTTCATAGACAAAATTACAAGTAAAAAGCCTTCTACCATCACTCACAGTAAATTTGAAAACTGTCCTATTTTAGACATGCTGTAAACAATGGATAGTTATGAATGCACAGAAAAGATCTTTTAATTCCACATCATGTGGAATCTACATGAAAGAAAAGCAGATTATGCTTGCAACTGGTTTTTAAGAAAAAGTAATATACATAATATACATCTGACCCACTTAGGCCTCCATTCAATTGAGCAAATTGTAATTACTGGACCCTGTAAAATAATTTGCTATTCAATTGGCGTCTTTTAGCTACCCGCAAACAATTTGCGGGTTACAGGCTAGAAAATTCCTGCGGCTGTCAAAATCGTAACTCCGACCCATCTAAGCCTTTTATCTCTCAAACCCTGTAAATGTTACAGTTGCTAAAATCGCAAATTGCTATTCAGTTGCTACAATTCCCCAAGGACTCAATTGCCATCAAACCCGCAAATGGCAAATGTAGCCAAATATATTACCGGTTCCAAATAGGACTTGCAAAGGGTTTAAAGACTGGTTTGTAACACTCCAAAAGAAAATTAAAACACACTACTGGACTTTCCCCAAGGAACAAATAGGCCTTAAAAGTTTTTTTATTTTCTCATATATTGGAATGGTCATGCATATGCCAATATGAAAAGTGTGGCTGCAAGATGCTAAACTCAATTAAAGACCAACTACCTAATTAAATTGCAACACAAAAACATGAAAATGCCTGCCATATTATCCTTTTCTCACTGGACCCTAAAAATAAAAAGATAATCTAATATACATCTCACTCATCAGATCTACATTGGGAAAAGAAATAGTGGCCAAATTACACTGCCACATGACATATATCAAGTACTAGGGGAACATACACCACACTAATCTACTCTAGCCCATCAGGAAGTGCCACAAACACACATGGAGGCAACAGCCAACCTCCATCAGGGACAATCTCTGCTATGCCCATCCTGGAAAGTCCCACGCAATTGCTGGTGGCCATGTACCAAGATGTATACCCATTATCATGTGGTGAAATCACATCCAGTGTTTTGGTGTCAATCAATTCATCTTATCACCGGTCACATTGTTATCACACTAAAGCGGTGATAGCAGTATAACAAAGCTTTATTTCATAAACAGAGCACACTCAGCAATGTACAAGACTGTGCATTAATATCATGGGTGTGATGTGGGCAGATCCTGGAAGGGCAAGAGGCTTTTTTGGAAAAAGGGGTTACCCTTTAAAGTTATAGTCTAGAATGATCATGATGCATAGCACCTACCAGGGTCACAAGTGGTGGAGTGGTCACTATGCCACTCCAACCAAAATCTGATGTAAAAAGGATCATCAGAAACACTCCATTTAATTGTACCAGTAATGTGCATAGCACTTACTTCTGGTCATTATCTGCTCCATTGAACATACATATAATTATCTGGACTATCTCATCCAAACCAGTTTCATGCATAAAGTGTGTTCCTAAAACAAAAATCTGAAAAAGGGTGGTAAATAAACAAGTGAAAACTTGCATGTACAGTACAGTGCTAAATACTGTAATTGTAACAATATACCAACTCATCTGATTTCAATCTGCAAGCATTACTAACCATTAGCTAGTTCTCAGGATATCTGACTGGCCATGGCAATTAGTAATGTTGTGTCATCTCACAATAAATACTTAGCTGTGACGAGTGTTAGTGATCAAGTTGTACTATGTAACTATGTATCACCTTCTCCATATGATATTGTTAATAAACATTGATATCAAATCCATCAGCTTTACTGGTGTTAGCACATGTTAAAGGATATTCATGATATCAGCAACACAGGAAAATACCCATTAATACAGAGAGGACACAAAGGTCAGCAGCCAGATTCACTGTGACCTACATTAGACATAAGGATCTGTTCTCATACTGATATTGAGGTCAGGATCACATGCTTCATTAGTGTATGCATTAATGCTGGCTTTAATTAACATGCCATTGTGAGACTACCATAGCGGTGTTAGTCTACATTTAAGCTAACAACAATCATGTCTTAGATATCTGGATATATGATCGCTTTAATTTTACGGGAGCTACATGTTAATGGAGGCTGTCATTGAAGGAATGTCTTCCTGAGAGGCACTGGGGATATCTTACAATTACTTAATTTCCTTGACAATGCTTGCAGCTGCAGAAGATGCCTTCATGGACCTGAATTGCACCTAAAACATAAAAAAGAAAACAATAACCTGCAAAATAAGGCCTTAACAAAAAGGTAGAGACTGCAGCATCTCCTCTCATCAGCATTCCTCAGTGACCATCAATTGGTGAAATGTTAAACAGAACCTTATGTGCCCACAGAGAGAGGATCATGGACCATGTTATGGGAGGTAGCCACCTGTGTACAAAATATCAGCATCACATAGGCCATGATGCTATACTCTGTAGCCATGCTAGATTACGTTACCATTTAGACCAATAGATTGTCACTGAGGAGTGCTGTGGAGAAGGCACAAAAATATGGGCAGCCCCTACATCCTCCTCCGCCTTGCACCATAGCCCAAAACCCTGTGGGCGGCCACCATCTTCCTGGTGGTGTGGGTGGGGAGGGGGGGGACAGGGGGAGGTATCCCCCCAGGATGCAGCGGCAAATGCAGTGGCAGTGCTGGTGGCAGTGCTGGGGGCAAAGGTATGCGGGTAGGGCAGGGCTGTGAGTGCACAGGGCAGGCCTCTGGGGTCGAGGAGGCGGGGCTGGGGTCCAGAGCGAGGCTCATTACATCTGCGGTCACCTGCTGTATTGTGATCTGGTCTGCACCCGTCTCTAGCAGCCCGGCAAAGTAGGATTCAGTCATTAGGTGGTGTCTCCTCCCCTCCCTGTTTCTCCTGGTCAGGCGGCCCATGACCTCAGTGTGATTGGTGGAGATGCCTGCCTAGATCCCCTGGGGGCACTCCAGTTGCTGTTGCATGATGGCAAGCAGCTCCATCTGAGCAGCCTAGCTTGGGGGAATGCAGCTTTATAATCTCTCTCTTTCAATTATTTTCCGCCAGCCCACTTTCTATTGGCTCTGAGGCCCGTATCACATGTTGTAACTACAGTATTAGATTGTAACTGCGCACCACATCTGGCCAGCCCACTAACAGCTTGTGGCCCTGGGAAGGGTTTGCAGTCTTAATGCTTCGGCCCTGTAGTTGCGGCCTTGTTCAATTGAATCAACCTGTGACAGTTGCAATTGAATGGAGGCTTTAGTTTGTTCAGTTTAATAATTTCATTATGCAAATCGCAATCATTTTAAATATCCATGTTTAATGATGAATTTAATTACTTTTTTTTAAATGGAAGACAGTGGCACCATATACTGCTCTCTACCATCAACATATGTTAATGTTCCTGCAATGTGCATCCAACCTATACATTTTATGTTGCAATGTGATAAAAAATATTTCTTGTTTGCTTGTTTATTTTATACAGGTACCCAATCATGCCATCTATGACACTTTCATAGAGTGACTGATATGTTTACCAAATGTTTGTGTATAATATTTTAGTCATGTCTATGACAAGGCTATTCCACAATAAAGGTAGAGAATTGGAATAGATTGCTTCTAGGGGATACACAGACAAGTCATATAGTTACTGCTTTTTTAGTTTTTCACTAACCTTACAGAGGAAAAGCTTTTTATGTTTATCTTCCTCTAATATACTAGTTTTCCCTAATATGTCTAAACTTTTTCTCTGAATTACACCACATTTTGAGTGTTCAGGTTAACTGAATCATCATATTCCACATCCAGTCTGCCTATACACAGTATGTGTGTAACAGTGTACACACTTCGGGCCCTATGCTAATCCCGGCAATAGCAATTACAAGTGCTGTAGTAGCACAGAAAATCCTTCCCTAGCTATGCTATTCCCCCTTCTCTAAAACATTGTGAGAAAACTGCAACAAGTGACTGAAAATCATGACACACATCTCTATTGGTTTTTGCAGGGCTTAAAGGTTACAAGATACTCCTTAAGACTTTTACACCAAAACCCATGCCAATACAATATACGGATCATTCACAAACCAGATAAGTGCCGTAGCCTGTGTCGCAGATTTTTACAAGTTAGTACGCAGATCCTGGAGTTGGAGGGTCCGGTTCTAGAAAGAGAGAGAGAGCAGAAGAGTTATCTTGGAGTGCAGGATTACTGTGGCAATGCTGTTTGCCACACAATGTGAGCACCTTCAGCACTCATCTGCATCCTCCCTTGTGTCTCATCTCCCCCATCCTCTCCCTCCCTTGTGTCTCACCTCTCCTCCCTCCCTTGTCTCATTTCCCCCTCCTCTCCTTCCCTTGTGTCTCCTTTCTCCCTACTCTGCCTCCCTTGTGTCTCCTTTCCCCCCTCCTCTGCCTCTCTTCTGTCTCTTTCCCTCTCCTCTCCCTCTCTTGTGTCTCTTTGTCCCCACCCCTCTCTCCCTTGTGTCTCTTGTTTCCCCACCTCTCCCTCCCTCATGTCTCCTTTTTCATCACATCTCCCTCCCTTGTGTCTCCTTTTTCCCCTCCTCTCCCTCCCTTGTGTTTCTTTTCCCCTCCTCTCCCTTCCTTTTGTCTCCTTTCCCCCTCCTCTCCCTCCCTTGTGTCTCATTTATCCCTCCTCTGCCTCGTGTCTCATCCTCCTCCCTTTGCCCCCTTATCCTCCCTCCTCCCCCCTCTCTAAAAACCACTCTCTCCCCTTTCCCCTCTCTCCTCTCTTCTTACCTTGATCCGGTGATCTCTTACTGCTGCAGTGCGTCTTCTGCCTGTGTCCAGAACCGCCATATGCTAATGACGTGATGCGCATGTGACGTGCTGCAGTAGCAGGAGATCACTGGATCAAATTAAGAAGAGAGGAGAGAGGGGAAAGGGAGGGGGGGGAGGATAAGGGGTTTAGGAGGGATGAGGAGGGGATTGCGACCCAAGAGGTTTAGTAGGGAGGGGAATGAGAGAGGCCCGCAGGTGGCCCATAATGGCGGTAGAGGGGGAGATGAGAGAGATGCAAAGGGGGATAAGAGAGGCCTAAGTCCCGCAGGCCTCTCAGTTACGGCCCGTAACGGAGGCAGAGGGGGATATGAGAGAGAAGCAGAGGGGGATAAGAGAGGCCAGCGCAGCTGCATCCTAAGTCCCGCAGGCTCGCTGGCTCATTGCAGCCTAAGTCCTGCGGGCTCATGGGCACAGCTCGCCTCGCTTCGCGAGGCTCGAAAAGCATGACCAAAGCATGACAAACATTACACTCAATGTTGATATGCAGTGCTGATTAATAGACTGGCAGGGAACACCCCTCAGCAGCATATTAACAACTATTGCTGAGAGATGCTCACTCATTAGTTAGTATAACACAATACACAGCAAACCAGGAGAGGAGTCCAGGGGATGAGGAGGAGGAGGATTCATGGTTCCTGCGGTCAGTGGGGGGACTGCCTGGACCTTGCACAATACCTATCTTTTAGGATTTTTAACATTTCAGCTGAGATTCCATTAATTCCTGTAGCCTTGTTATCATAAAAAGGCTTCCTAAGGCCCATCTCACTTTAGTCTCCTAGATGTCTGGCTCCAGCTCATTGGGTAAACTTTTGTTGTTACCAATGCTGTTAAGATCCTTCCTGTATAGATCTTCAGTGTATTCCTGCCAAATATTGTTTAGCTGATCTTTGTCTTTTATCTCACCCACTTTGACATGAAAGTCTTCTTTGAGATCCCCAAATTTCTTGAACGGATTTCTTGACTTTCCTATTCTGTTATTTTCTTCTATCTCTTTACATTGCTCATTGTAGAATGTCGCCTTGTCTCTTCTTGCTATTCTCTGGAATTCTGCATTCAGTTGGGCAAATATTTTCCTTCTTTCCTGGGCTACTTTAAAAGCCTCATCAGACAGCCAGTTTGCCTTCTTATTTTCTTTATTTTGGGGATATTCTTTGTTGCTGTTTTCTGTACAATTTTAAAGACCTCTGTCCAAAGCTCTTCAGGAGTTCTATCTACTATGTCAAGTCTATTTTATTATTTCCAGTACCTCCACTGCATGTTCACTGGGAATATTATTGATTTCATGTCTGCTTGGTATGATGATTTTTTTAATTTCCCCCTGTTTAATTGCAAACTTTGCAATAAGAAGCTCATGATCTGAATTGCACTCAGCTCCACGTCTTATTTTTGGTGACTGTAGAGAGCTCTTCCATCTTTGGCTACAAAGTTTATAGTCATTCTAATTTCTATATTGCCATTTGGTTGTGTCCATCTGTAGAGGAACTGTCTCTGACGCTGCTGGAAAAGAGTGTTTACTATGACCAGAGAATTATCTTGACAAAATTCTAATAATCTCTGACCTGCTTCATTTTGTACTCCAAGGCCAACTTGCCTTTTATTCCAGGTATAATTTGGTTCCTACTTTAGATTTCAAATCTCCTATGATGAGAGTAACATCTTCAGCATCTTCAGTATACATTGTTGGAGTATAGAATTGGATCACTGTGATGTTAAATAGGTTGGATTTTAATTAAAATTATTCTGTCATTTACTGGGTTGTAACCAAGTACTTATTTGGCCATCCTTTGATTATGAGGACTGCTTCTGCGGAATTCATGACGTGAAGAAATGGTTATTGTCTTTTATGAAATGTCCCATTCCAGTCCATTTCAGTTAACTAATTCCCAGGATATCAATGTTTAATCTTCTTATGTCATGTTTGACCACATACAGTTTGCCTTGGTAAATATTGTAGGATGGAATGGAATAAATATGTTTGGGTGGATTAAGTATGTTTTACTTAATGCAAAAAATACCATACATGGTGCTGTGAAATTTTTAGATGTGATCATGATCCAGTATGAAATATTTCCACTAATAAGAGTAGGTAGACGTCTTACCTCATCTCATCAGTTTCTGATAGAATCTAAAGTCCTCAGGGCCTATCCAATCCAATCTAGAGGTGGCAATCAGATCCAATCTAGAGCATATTAAAATTAAAAAAATCTATTGTTTTTATTGTGGAACATACATTATGCACAATAAAAATAATGTTGGGTTTCTAAGACCTTTAGTCATGGTGATGAATTATGCCCATCCATCACTATAGGCAGTCATGGGTCACAATAATTTCTGGTGTGATTGTATTTTGCCAAGTGAAATCAGTCCGCATTTAATGGCCCCTTTATTATATATAAAAATATATAATAAACAACTTTTTATATAGACATATATCAAGCATGG
This sequence comes from Discoglossus pictus, assembly GCA_027410445.1. Lineage (NCBI taxonomy): Eukaryota > Metazoa > Chordata > Amphibia > Anura > Alytidae > Discoglossus > Discoglossus pictus. The sequence goes on along the minus strand of CM050164.1, from coordinate 425,016,844 downwards.
AGGTAACATTGATATTGGTTGTAGAGCACACATTATGTACAACAAACAATATCACCTCCATGCTGGGTGATGTTTACGAATTAAAAATAGCGTGAACTCCTACATATTTGACACTAGATTACATGGCTTTCAAAGAAACTCCCATATGGCTACAGAGATATTACATAAAGGACATAAAAAACATTATAATTGGCTCAAAGTGTAACCAGTTAATCATCTTTCTGATGCCTTAATGGAAAGATAGTTACAGATGTTAGGTATACGGTATGTCTTTGGATAATTAGGGTATGTGTACGACTGTAAGAAGGACATGTTAAATGATAAAAAGCAGACTAAGCAAGCGAGAGACTGGATTGTGCATGGGAAAGAAGATCAGAGAGTGTGTGACATTTGTGGAAATTTGTATGTACTACAGAACTGAACAAATACCCAATAGGAGGTAGTCCTGAAGAAAGCATGAGAAAATTATTGAAGGATATCATGCATGTGAGCTCTAATCTGGAGTAGGATCAATAATAGATTGGTGTATGTGAATGAATGGTAGAAGGTAACTAAGCTGAGTTAAAAGAAAAATGGACAGAGCCTAAGTCTAAAGCCCAATTCTCAATGACCCCAAGATATTAAAGAAGTTGTTATTGAGTGTAAAATTGATAAAGAAATAAATGTATAAATGTGTACATATGTTTTCTTGTTTTCTGTGTATTAACTGTTAATTTATTTTAACTTTTTAATTGAATGTTATAAAAATGCTTGGTCATTTTGTGTTTCAGCTGTGTTTAAGAAATTATTTTAAAGGAAGCAGTTTTGTGTTTTTTTACATTATTTCCCTCAATAGTATTAAGTTCAGCTGGCAAAAATGTTTTACAAAATATGGAGGATATCATGAAGTGAGACCTGCTATTCAGTTCTCTCTCTCTCTCTCTCTCTCTCTCTCTCTCTCTCTCTCTCTCTCTCTCTCTCTATATATATATATATATATATATATATATATATATATATATATACATAACTTCAACAATTGTGTTATATGTTCTATGTTTGTATAAGTTATGTTAGCTATTCGCCTATTCTATTCCCTTCCGGCCGGGATTCCGGCAGGCTTGCGGCCGGCGCCTTGCTATCCCTTGCAGACGCACACGCCGGAGGAAAGCCTTTGATCTTAAACGGCCGCAAGGGTTTCGGCCGTAAGAAAATCCTGGTTGCTATTCAATTGCTCCGGGAACCCTCTCTGCAAGGCTAAAACCGAGCCGCAGCTTACTTGCAGCAAAAAGGTCCCGCAGGCACACAATTAAGCACATTTTAAAGCCATAATAAAGCCATCCTGCACTCTTATGAGACTATAAAGTGATTGTAGGTGTTAGCATTCATAGCACAACATTCCCCTACACTCAAATCCGTAAATATTTTTTTTTTAAATTTATGTCACATATCCATTTAAAAAGTCCAGAGGGCTTGGAGCACCTCAGACCCGCCCACGCTGCGGCCGGAAAATAAACAGTTAATGTAATCTCGGATTTGGGCTGATGTGCAAGCTTGAGAGGGGGTTGCTATTAATCCTCATGTCCCCCATAATGATCCCTAGCATTTACAGAGCTTTACAGTGCCGTCTTGAATTTATTTTTGCACTTAAAGATTTCTGAGCTTACGGCCGATTGCAAGATATACGGCTGCTGCTTGGCTTTGAGCACTGTTACCTAGGTGGTTGTCCACAAGCACTCCCAAATCCATTTCAATATCTGATACACCTAGATTTGCTCCATTAAGATTATAAATTGCATGGCTATTTTTTCCTTCCCAGATGCATAACTTTACATTTATTCGTATTAAATCTCATCTGCCATTTAGATGCCCATTCCTCAGTTTTATGAAAATCCCTTTGGAGGGAAAGCATATCATTATCTGATTTAATTACCTTGCACAACTGTGTGTCATCAGCGAAAATGGAGACACCACACTCCAATCCCACCTCTAAGTCATTAATAAATATGTTAAAAAATATGTTAAAAAGTAGAGGACCTTACAATGAACCCTGAGGAACCCCACTTACCACATTAGTCCAATCCAAGTATGTTCCATTTACAACAACCCTTTGCTTCCTATCTTTTAGCCAGCTCACAATCCAAGAGCAGATATTTACTGCAAATACTGTATCTCTTAGTTTGCACAATAGTCTCCCATGTGGCACTGTATCAAAAGCCTTTGCAAAATCCAAAAAGACGACATCCTCTGAGTTGCCTTGATCCAGGTTCCTACTAAGCTCCTCATAGAAACTAATACGATTTGCTTGACATGACCTATCCCTCATAAATCCATGTTGACTCCTACTTACAATCCTGTTCAAATAGATATATTCTTGTATATTATCCCTTATTAACCCTTCTAAAAGCTTGCCCACTACAGAAGTTTAGGCTCACTGGTCTATAATTCCCCAGATTTGCTCTTGCTACCTTTTTAAATATAGGTATCACATCTGCTTTTCTCCAGTCATCTGGTAGAGACCCTGTGTTGAGTGAATCTTGAAAAATTAAATATAATGGTTTGGCTATTACAGAACCCAGTTCCCTCAGTACCCATGGATGTATTCCATCAGGACCCGGGGCTTTATTAGCATTTATTTTTTTAAACCTCTTTTGGATTACTTACTGAATTAACCAAATTATTTGACAAAGGTAGTGTAGCCCCATTATGTTGCAGTGTCCCAACCACTGGTACCTCCCTTATGAAAAGAACCTATTTAGCTCATCTGCCTTTTCCTGGTCACTAATTTTCAGATGACCTGTTTCACATTCTAATGTTCCTATAGCTTCCTTCCTCGCCTTATATTTATATTTAGGGTTCATCTTACTGTCTTTTGCAATTCATTTTTCATTTTCTATTTGAGCAAGTCTAATAGCGCTTTTGCAAGCCTTGTTGATTTCCTTGTACTCCCGTAAAGCAGTTCCCTCTTGTTTGTATAATTTAAATGCCTTTTTTAACTCTGTATCTTGAACTCTAAATCATTGTTAAGCCACATTGGATGGGATTTACTGCTTTTACTTTTATTCCCATGTGGTATATGCCGATGTGTATATATATTTAGTAAGGATTTAAATTTTGTCCATTTATGTTCAGTGTTTTTACCTATCAGTTCTCTGTCCCAGTCTATACTTTGTATTGCTGCCCTTAGACCATTAAAATCTGCCCTTTTAAAATTAAGTGTTTTTGTGATCACTGTTTCCCAAAGGTTTCCCTATTCCAACATTTGATACTATATCAATATTATTTGTGTGACTAAATCTAAGATAGCTTAATTTCTAGTAGGCTCTCCTGGGCCAGATAATGATCCCTGAGTGTACTCAAGAACCTGCTCCCCTCATTTATCCAGTTTATTTCAGGGTAATTAAAATCTCCCATTATTAGAACTTGCTCATGCTTAGCTGCATTTCCAATCTGTAACAATAATTGTATTTCCTCACTTTCAGCTATATTTGGGGGTTTATAGCATACTCCTACTAATATTCTTTTGGAATTTGCTGCTCTGCTATTTAACTCTGCCCACAAACATTCAACTTTATCACTAGGACCAACATAAATATCTTCTCTGACTATAGGCTTAAATTCAGGCTTAACATACAGACAAATCCTTCCTCCACTTTTACCATTGCCTCTATCTTTCCTAAATAGGTTATAACCATCCATAGTAACAGTCCAGTCATGAGATTCATCCCACCATGTTTCGTTAATGTCTATTAAATCCCATTTTTCATTAATTGCTAATAATTCTCTCCCATTTTTCCTGGCAAGCTTCTGGCATTAGCAAGCATACACCTTATGTTATGAGTCTGTAGTTCTGAAGTGCCTGCCGCTGTACTTGAGTTACTTAGTACTACCTCCCTATTGACTATACTACCCCTCCCCCCATCTCCTCCCCTATGAGTTGTTAATTCATCCCTTATACCCTCTACACTTTCTACCCCATTACTTATATCTAGTCCCCCCTCCACCTACTAGTTTAAAAACTCCTCCAGCCTTTCTACCATCCTATCCTCTAGCACAAAAGCTCCCTCATCATTAAGGGGAAATCCATCCCTGCTGTAGAGATTGTACCAAAGTGAGAAGTCAGCCCAGTGCTCTAAAAACACAAACCCCTCCTTAGTGCACCACATCTTTAGCCACGCATTAACCTCCCTAAGCTCCTTCTGCCTCCCTGGGCTAGCACGTGGCACTGGTAGTATCTCAGAAAATACTATCTTGGAGGTTCTTGCCTTCAGCTTATTACCTAGTTTTCTAACATAATTATTTAGAACACTCCATCTTCCACTTACTTTGTCATTGGTACCAATATGTACCAAGACCGCCGGTTCATTTCCAGCCCCTCCCAATAATTTGTCTACCCGATCCACAACATGACGAACCCTAGCACCCGGAGACAGCAAACTGTTCGATTGCTGGGATCTGGGTGACAAATCACCCTGTCTACCTTCCCAATAATAGAGTCCCCTACAACCAAAACCTGTCTGTTGCTCTGCCTATTCTGCCCTCCCACTCATCCAGTACCTCTATCTGGCATTGCCATTCCTGACTGGACATCCCCAACAGTTTCACTCAATCTGGCAAATCTGTTGGTATTTGCCAACTCAGAACTGGCCTGCCTCCTCCTGTTCCCCGTGATTCCCCTTTGAACTGTAACCCAGCTACCTCCCTGGACATCCTCACTAGCCCCAGCTCCACCCTCCATGCTAGGCCCAGCTAAACTGTGCTAAGTGAGCACCAACCCCCTTTCCAGTGGAGCAATTTCACTAAGTGCTGCAATTCTCCGCTCCAGATCTCCAATTTGAGCTTCCAGAGAGGCAACATGCTCACACCTTTCACAGAGGTATGGACCCTGGATCATCTGTTCCAGTATTGCATACATATGACAGGATGCACACTGAGTGAGGTTGCCACTGGACTGACTCATAATTATTATTATGGTCTACAAAATTTAATCGGGAAAAATAAAGAATATAAAATAATGTATTTGTAAAAAGTTTTCCTCCTTTGCACTATAAATCTGCCCTCAGCTTTTACTCCTACGCTTTTACTAGAATTGCACTTGACACTGAAAATGTTCGCAAGCTCACAAGTTCGCCCCTTCTCCTGTTTATATTAACTTCTGCCTTCTCACCTGGACACAATTAGTGCACTCTGCAATTTATCAGGCATTACTTGTAAGGTAAATCCACTTGCAAAAAAAGTTTTGTCATGTTTGTTTTGTGTTCGTCCTGTTTTGAGTAATTCATCAGTACTGCGTGCAAATAAAGTACAATTAAAACTTTTTATGTGCAACATGTTCACTTTTACTGACTTACAGTTTGATAAACATAGGAATGCCCCATAGTTTAGGATTAAACCCTTCCTGGACAGACTTTGAGACCACATCTAATTACTGTCAATCATTTGGACAGAAGGATTGTCATCACATATAATAGTTGTCAAACTGAGATTCGTTGTCACGCTTGCGAGCCTTGCAAAGCGAGGCAAGCCGTTAACTCATGGAAGCCTTCCGAGCTCGGAGGACTTAGGCGATGAGCGCCAAAAGCGCTCATTACCTGCGAGTCTTGTGAAGTGAGGCGAGCAGTTGAGGCATTGAAACACGTCGGACTTAGGCAGAAATTAGCCCCGAAGGTGCTCTTGCGAGCCTCGTGAAGCGAGGCGAGCCTTTGAGGCATTGAAAAACGAGGGACTTAGCCTCCAAGCATGAAAAACACAAAAAAATAAAACTAGAAAAATAAATAAAAACTTACACACAGTACAGGGGCGCAGCCAGGACATCTGGGAGTGAGGTTGAGGTCGAAAATCGGATAAGCAAGAAAAAAGATGGAGCACAAAAATAATGAAAAAGAGGCTAAAGGATACCGAAGCACGCAAATCACCGCCAGGCACGTACGAGTTAGCCAGGAAAAACCTCAGAATCTTGGGGGCTAAAAAAACTACAGCGCAAAAATACTAATATAACGGCCAAACTGCAGAAATAAAAAAACAGGAAAAACAAAAAAAAATAAAAATAAAAACACACTTGCACACAGCACGGGGGGGAAGGCCTGGACACCTAGAAGTGAGGTTGCACTCGAATTTAAGCCAAATTTGCAGAGTTTCGGCACTCGAAAATCGGCTAAGCAAATCACCGCCAGGCATGTACGAGTTAGCGAGGAATGTAGTTGATACAAAATATACCATGACAAGGGATGGAAAATGCTTGCGAGCCAAGTAACACATAGAAAAAAGCCCCCAGTTTACAACACTAACTTGCAAATAATAACATTACGATTCTAAAATGGCGATTTACCCGCCTACACAAACGGTTTGTCCTCGTGCACACAGCCTATTTACACTGCACACTTGGCACATTGCTGACACTTTCTCCTCAGGTGATCAACAGTCCAACTGTACATTTTCAGATGCAGGAAAATCCAAAGAGATTGTTAGCTCTTCAGGATATTGATTGCTGCATATTAAATATAGTTAAAGTATATGAATGTATTAATTCATAATAATTTATTAATTAATTGTACTAAAAACATTGTATATTTTACACTGTACTTATATATCTGTCTTTGCGATGAGCGCTGAAGGTGATCGTTGCAAAGGAGGAAACTTAAAGGTAGACGCTCGCAATGAGCGCCGAATGTCCTCAGAGGGACAAAAGCCTTACATTGTGTGGCAAGCAGCATTGCCATGACTTCAAATTTTATTGCCGTCATTTTTGACGGGCAAGTCGCTAGTAATAAATAATATAAAGAATAGTTTTTGCAAACTGTGTTAATCTTTTATAAAAATGTTGTTAAATTGGTAATTTCAAAATATGAAAGTGGAAAGAAGCAAATTCAGGCTGTGTCTGTTAGAAAGAGAGACCCTGCAGCTTGCAGGAAGTGAGTTTACACATCATGCACAGTGATTCAAAGCCAGCCCAGTCTGTGAAGAAAAAAAAGGACATTTTATTACAATTAAACATACAGGGTCATATTCAATTAGAAGCCCACAACTGGATAGCAGACAGCCGAATGTCTGAGAGTGTGTTGCAGGCTCCCGTTCGTCTCCTATTATGATGCCATTTAATTGCTCAAACCCGCAAGTTACGAGCCCAAAGCCAAAATACACTCGTTCGGAGCAGGTCAGGGCGGGAACATGATCAATTCGGCAAGTTCATAACCGCCCATTTCGAATCAGCCAATAGAAAATGAGACTGTCATTATTACGGCAGTAAAACATGGAGGTTACATGTCAATCAAAGACTGTCAATTTAGACTGTTGTGCAATTAATTCTAATATCTATCATCACTTTCCCCGTTATTTACAGGGATGTATTGATTTTTTAATTTACGTTTACAGTGCTACCAATGGTTGTTTAACCCCCTTACGGGTCCTCTCTAGCACTCGTTGGATTTTCTCCCGCATTTGCCGAAAACATTTGCGGGCTTGGGGGAATTAAGCAATTGAATAGCGATTTGTGATTTAAACCTTGTCAAAGTGAAAGATCAAAGGCTTCTGGAGGCTGTAAGTTATGAGTTTAACCATCGCCATTTTCTCAAGGCCGTAACTCGGAAGTTGATCAAGCCCGCAAAAAAGACTCCAATTGAATAGCAGATTAGTTTGCAACCTCACTTACGTGTTACCGGATCTTCCGAAACCTAAAAAAAAATATATAGTGTAAAAACAAGGTTCTGCCATGAACAACATGATAATAGTAGTGTTCTGCAATATATTATTGCCCAACTGCTTAAGTTATAATACATGCCACTATGTGGCTTGAGGAATAACTCAAAGTATAACACTTAAATAAAGTGCTGCAGCCGCACTGCACCATCAGTTGGCTGTGTCAGCTTCAAACAAGTGAAGTTCTTGCAGTTTCAGTATTACCTTTGTGTCTTGATTGCTGTCCCAAATAGGGAGCCTCCTTGGTGTACTAGTGTGCTGGATCTGCACACTTACATTTCTAGATGTCCATGTTAAGAGAAAGATAATGCAGACGATATCGTTTCACCTACACACCCTAGGCTTTCACCTTGTTTATAGCTGAAACAGCCGATTGATGGTGCTGTGTGGCTGCAGCACCTTATTTAAGTGTTATATTATGAGTTATTCCTCAAGTCACAAAGTGGCATGGATTATTACTTAAGAAGTTGGGCAATAATATATTGAAGAACACTACTATTATCATGATGTCCATGGCAGAACCTTGTTTTTACACTATACAATTTTATATATATATATATATATATATATATATATATAATTTATTATTCAGTAAACCTAGGGTTACAGCTGGATAAACAATATGAGGAATACTGAATAGCATTATATTTAACTGGTATATTTTTTGGTATGGGGCAACATTATGTCATTAGCCTTACTTATTATAGAGATCTTGTTATTCAATATATTTTGTCAATATTTTTTATTGACCCCATTCCATTTCTTATATTCACCATTATAATACCTAACTTTATGTAACAATATGCTTTCAGAGCTTTTGATCTATTTATATGGTACCTAGGTTTTCCTGCACCATTATATAAATATTTTATTATAGCTTTTATAAATAGCAGCGTTTTTCAAGATTTTTAATATCCTAAATGAAATATAATCAACAATTAAAAGAAGAGTCAGAGATTTGTGGACCATCAGATATTTTTTATCAAGTTTCTTTTTAAACATATGGAGACTGACATTTATAAAAAAAATAAAAAAAGACATCAATCTAGCCACTGTTCCTGCTGTGGAAAATGCTGTTATTACCAATGGACAATGACTCTACAGACTTTGACCTCTTCCCTAACAAAGGAAGCCTCTCTTCACATGAGGAGGATTTGCCACAACTCTTGCACAAGAAGTTCCCATACTGGTCCAGTAATGCTGTTTTTAGGGCACAATAATCCTGGCAGTATTGTGTTCTTAGGACCAGTGGGCCTGTTCCCTCAGGGATTCGGGTCAGAGGCAGAAAATATCAATCTTTGAGACCTCTCGGTACTATATTACCTTGTTTTTGCATAAAATGCATATCTATTTTTGCAGAACTAACACATTTCATTGTGTGATGCACAAAAGAGTACGTTACAGGCTACATGTAATATCTAGATTAGAGTTTATGTGGGATTTTTATTCATAAGATTTTTTTAATCAGAAAATATTGAACTACAATATTCAGTATGTAGGACTACTACAGTTTAAGAAAAAAATACATTTGTTATTTCCATACCAAATTAACAATATTAATAGTTTGGTAAGTTATAGACATAACATGTTTTTTGGGAAAATAGGATTTTTTCGAAGGCTTTCTTTGTGAGTATAGAATCCATTTTGTGTTTGTTACATCACTTTCTCAGAGTGGAATCATGAGTGTGCGTGTTTTGGCTATCCATTCAGAGTGGGGTGGGGGAGGAAGGAACAGAAAGCCTTGGTTAAGATAGTTGGATAAGATGACACCACCCACATTCCTCCTCACTGGCACAGAAGCAGACTTTTTGCTTCAGGAAATGCAACTTTAGGTAACAAGACATAAGCTATTTTCAAATTATGTAGTTTCAAATTTACGGAGTTCTTTCAGTCAATATACACCTCTCTTCATAGGTTTATTTTGAAGTTGTGGGACTGCATAGCCTGTCTAAGTATGGTGTGTGCATTTTAAGTTTCCACAGATATGTTTGTCTTTTTGAGTGTTTTTATACGCATAACTATATACGCATGGAGAGAAATGTATTTCTTTATTTTCTACCACATATATTACATTATATCTTTTAAATTTGACATTCAAACACAAATGACAAACCAATAAAAAGCTGAACATATACTGAAAAAACAACATATAGTTTTACATTATATATATTTACTAGCGACTTGCCCATCAAAAAATGACGGCAATGAGATGTGTATGTTTGGAGTTGTTTCATTATTAATATACGTATTTGACATTTCAGGAACAGGTTCTAAATCCTTTGTTTGCTTATTAGCTTTTTTTGTTGTATCTTTAATTTTTGCAGCTGATTTTTGCCTTTTGCTTGCAATTCTTTTGCGTTCTTTTTCTCGTCGAATTTCTTTCTCCTCTGGTGTCTGCTGGTTGGCCCATCTCTGCTTGCCGTCTTATCTTTTCTTGTTTGCTCTCGTTAGTAGCCATGTTAATCTGTAAAAGAAAATAATGTATAATTAGTTTACTTTGAGATGTTAAGTTTGTTTTTTACAATTTTTATTATCAACAGTTTGTTTATATGTGCTTGTAGTTCATTGTAGCAGTACTTTCTTTGTATTGTTAAATAACTGTTTTTCTTATTTTGAATATGATCGCAATGTTTTTAGCATTATCCTGTTTTGTGTCTACCACTTTTGCTATGCTAATTTAGGCTTCTTTGTAAGGCTTATAGCTTCTTAAACAGTAAAGAAGAATATTAATTTACTTTGCTATGTGTTTGTGTGATTTTTGGTATAATCCTATTTTGTGTCTACCATATGTTGCATACTTTATTTGCTTAATAAGTCTTTTGTATGAAGGTTAAATGTTTTTGTACAGTGAAATTTAATGTTTTTGCTATTTTGGATATGATGGCAATGTTTTTAGCATTATCCTGTTTTGTGTCCACCACTTTTGGTATGCTTATTTAGGCTTCTTTGTAAGGCTTATAGGTTCTTAAACAGTAAAGAAGAATATTATTTAACTTTTCTATCTGTTTCTGTGATTTTTGGTACAATCCTATTTTGTGTCCACCATATTTTGTCTACTTTATTTGTTCAATTAGTGTTCTTTATGAGTATTCAATCATGTTAGACAGTACAAATCAATGTTAATTGCCTTTTCTATATCATGTTGTGCTTTTTTTTTTTTATCCTGTTTTGTGTTTTCCACTTTTTGGTTGCTGCATTTGGCTTGTGGGTGATGGTTGGAGGTTATTTTACAGTAAAGAGGAGGAATACTTTTGTTTCATGTATGTTGCTAATGTTTCAGATGCTATCCTTTTTTTGGGGGGGTTTCTGTGAAACTGTCTGTCTTCCTAAATTGTATAGGTCTTTGTGAAGTTTGTTGAACTGTGTTTTGTTCCTTATTCAATTTCTATGTATTTTTTTTTTTATTTTACTTGAAATTGTTACATTGGCGGCCATTAAACATATATAGTTCCTTTATTTTTTCTACTTGTTATACTTTTCCTTGATTGAAGTGTTGTTCTTGTCCGAATGACAGAGGGTCCGCTCCTGCCAATCTTAATCCGCCGGTCTTCTTGTAGTGTCTGTTTGAAAAAGAAAGTGAAATGGTTAATTGTATATTTCTTATTTTTGATTTAGCAAAGCATGGTCTTTTTGAGCATGCAATGTATTTTTCTATCTTACCTCTTCTTCTTTCTTTGTGTTCTTTAAAAGGGATTCTGGTTCACAATGCACGGTGAAAATTCTTGAGTGACGCTGTTGATGCAGAGTCTGTTTGAATAGTAAAAAAAGGGTAAAGATTCAGCTTCAGGTTACATATGTATTAGTGTCATATTATTTTTTGCTATGAGTTGCAGTAAATTAATGTCATTTAAATATACTTGTTTAATTAGTTTCATTTAACATTAGTTTGTTTTAGGGCCTACACACATAAATGTGCGTGTGACATGTCACTATACATGAATCACATTTTCATAGTTAAAGTTGTTTTTTTTGTTTTTTTTAATGGCATTGAAATATAGTTTTTTGTTTTTTTTGTCCTGTCTTGATAACAAAATGTAATATATTATAGCTTACCTCTCAGTTGTAATTTGCACAATGTAAAGTAGGAAATTAGGAAACAATTCTCTTCTCAAGTAACAGCAGCAGTTATCTATCTATTCACTCCGTTCATCACCTGAGTAGAAATGTAGAATTTTCTGGAAAGTAGGCAGTATTTATAAACTTTCAAGTGCCTCAGACCGTTAGAACGCAATATGCATGCGCTATTTGCGTTCCAGCTTACAATTTGCGTTCCATCCGCCATTTTATGCATAGTAGTTTTGAAAATGGTGGTTAATATCAGTGTGGTACATGCCGCATTGTATGTGTTTCAGTTTTGCGAGTCACTGTAGTATAGTTACGTCTGTAGCCTCATTTTCGTTTTGTTCGGCGGACATTTTTTCTCTCGCTTAGGTGATTTTCGGCAGTTTAAACTCGCTTAAATGGACGTGTAAATTAACTTTTTGAGGTAACCCCCTTGCTGTAAGTAAGCTTTTTATCTGTTCGTTGTGTTTATTTCTTATGTTTCTGATATTTTCATACGCGCCAGTTCTGCGTGTTGGTAATGGGTAGTTTCGCGGCCGTATTTTTTTGCGAGGCGGCCTTAACACGGACAAACATGGCCGACGTGGGATCCTCCAACCCCTCAAATGCGGCCCCTCGCTTTGCGAGGGACGCAATTCTTGCGGGCTCGCTGCTCGAGCCCGCAAGTGTGAGCAACGGCTTGTATGCTCACAACTATATATGTGATATATATTCACATATTCACAGGAATCATGACTAAACAGATGCATAACAAAATGTTGAAAATGTGTCCCTAAATCTTTGGATTTGAATTTCAGTGTGTTGTAATCTCCAACATAGCTGCTTCTCTCTGTGCTGTGATATAAATGAAATGATTGACAAACACCTTGAGCAAAATTCAATTGCAAGCAACTCGATGTAGGCTTTATATCTGAATTGTGCTGTGGGCTCCCGTTCGTCTGAGGTTGCAATGCTATTCAATTGCTTAAGGTTCGGGGGTCCGATAGACTTGCAAACCCGCAAAATAAAGAATTATGAACATTAATGCCAATACTGTACCAGTCCATGTGGGTGGCCTGATATGTATTAACTACATGATACCTCAGATTGATTTAGCCCCGAAAGGAAACATAAAAATACATTGAATTTTCTGCCGATTTGCAAGTTTGAGATGGTTGTGCAATTAATTTGAATGTATTTTATCGCTTTCTCCATTATTTACAGTGCAGTATTGATTTTTTATTTGCTTTTACAGTGCTACGAATAGGTGTAGCACTTGTAGGATTTTCTCCTTTTGCCATTTAAGGGTGTGTAAAAATTTGCGGGCTTGTGGAAATTGAGCAATTGAATAGCGATTTGTGATTTTAGACATAGTAACTCTTGCGAAAGATCAAAGGCTTCGGGAGGCTGTAAGTTACGGGTTTGACCATCACCATTTTTTCAAGGCCGTAAGCCATTTAGAGCCAGCAATAAAACGCCAATTGAATAGCATACTAACTTGCGACCTCACTTACGGGCTACTAGATCGCCCAAAACCTCAATTGAATAGGGGCCCTTATCTTTAACAGAAGTAGATATGCATTAGACAACTATATGTATCACATATAATAGTTGTCAAACTCGAGACGTCATCACGCTTTGCAAGGTGCGAACGACTTAGGCGATGAGGGCCAAAGGCACTAATAGATTCGAGCCTTGCAAAGCGAGGTGAGCCGTTAAAATCCGAGACGCGGGACTTAGAAAAAAAAAAGATTCGAGCCTCAAAAATGTACGAGATTAGCGCCGGACAAAAAACACAATAAATACACGCCAAAAAATTACAAAAATATCACAGACAGCATGGAGCAACAGCTAGGACGTCTGTGAGTGAGGTGGAATGCAAATTGTCCGCCTGAAAAAAATGAAAACGAGGCTACACAACCCCGGACCGCGCAAAACACTGCAAAACACGTAGCACTTTACACATCACACTACGACCTACAAGATACAATATTACAAATGCCGGAAAATGCTCACGAGACGCGTACCACATTAATAACATTACGACTATACAGCCTATTTAGAATGCACACTTGGAACATTCATTACACTTTATAACCAGGGCACTCAAAATGTATATTCTATGCAGACGCAAAACACAAACAGATTGTTAGCTCTTCAGCCTGTTGCTCCTGCATATCAATTATAAATAATTAAAGTATATTAATTGATTTAAGAAATCATTCATTATTACTTAACTACATATACATAGAAATATATATCTTGCTCAGAGGACCAAAAGTACACGACAGGAGAGGCTCGCAATGAGCGCCGGAGGGGCTCATTGTGAGGCATGCGATAAGCGCAAGCCTCGCAATGAGCGCCAAAGGTCCTCACAGTACAAAAGGGTTTCAATTATGTCTCAAACAGCATTCCCATGGCTTCAAATTTTACTGCCCCCCCCGTCATTTTTGACGGGCAAGTCTCTAGTCACATATAATAGTTGTCATCACACTTGAAACCCTCGCGAAGGAAGGCGAGCCGTTAACGCATAGAAGCATTCCGAGCTCGGAGCACTTAGGCGAGGCATTGAGCTCAGAACAGGCACGCTCATCGAGGCAAGCAGTTGAGGAATTGATCTCGGAGCACTTAGGCGATGAGCGCCAAAGGCGCTCATCGTCCTGCGAGCAGTTGAGGGATTGAAAGATGTGGGACTTAGCCTGCAATCGGTTAAGAAGCGCGGGACTTAGAAAAAAAATTCCAACCTCGCAAAAAAACAACTTTTACGGCCAAACCGCGGAAAATCTAAAAAACACACACAGCATGGGGGGAATGCCAGGATGCCTGGGAGTGAGGTTGCATGCAAATTTAGGCAGAGTTTGCCGAGTTTCGGCACTCGAATATCAGCTAGGCAAGAAAAAAAAAAACGATGGCCGACAACAAATGAAAACGAGGCTAAAGGAGACCGAAGCGCGCCAATCAACGCCAGACATGTTCGAGTTAGTCAGGAACGACCTCGGAATCTCAGGGGCAAAAAATCTGACCTTGCAAAAATACTAATTTAATGGCCGAAAAAAAGGAAATCGAAAAACACAAAAAAATGTGTCTCTTCCCCCATCTCCCTCCCCTGTGTCTCATTCCCCATGTCCCTCCCCTGTGTCTCTTCCCCCATCTCCCTCCCCTATGTCTCTTCCCCATCTCCCTCCCCTGTGTCTCTTCCTCCATCTCCCTCAACTGTGTCTCTTCCCCCATCTCCCTCAACTGTGTCTCTTCCCCCATCTCCCTCAACTGTGTCTCTTCCCCATCTCCCTCCCCTGTGTCTCTTCCCCATCTCCCTCCCCTGTGTCTCTTCCCCATCTCCCTCCCATGTTTCTCTTTCCCATCTGCCTCCCATGTGTCTCTTCCTCCCTCCTCCCTCCTCCCATGTTCTCTTCCCCATCTCCCTCCCCTGTGTCTCTTCCCCCCATCTCCCTCAACTGTGTCTCTTCCCCCATCTCCCTCCCCTGTGTCTCATTCCCCATCTCCCTCCCCTGTGTCTCTTCCCCATCTCCCTCCCCTGTGTCTCTTCCCCATCTCCCTCCCCTGTGTCTCTTCCTCCATCTCCCTCAACTGTGTCTCTTCCTCCATCTCCCTCAACTGTGTCTCTTCCCCCATCTCCTTCCCCTGTGTTTCTTCCCCCATCTCCCTCCCCTGTGTCTCTTCCCCATCTCCGTCCCATGTGTCTCTTCCCCATATCCCTCCCATGTGACTCTTCCCCATCTCCCTCCCCTGTGTCTCTTCCCCCATCTCCCTCAACTGTGTCTCTTTCCCCATCTCCTTCCCCTGTGTCTCTTCCCCATCTCTCTCCCCTGTGTCTCTTCCCCATCTCCCTCCCCTGTGTCTTTTCCCCATCTCCCTCCCATGTGTCTCTTCCCCATCTCCCTCCCATGTGTCTCTTCCCCATCTCCCTCCCATGTGTCTCTTCCCCATATCCCTCCCATGTGTCTCTTCCCCCTCCTCCCGCCCATGTGTCTCTTCCCCCCTCCTCCCTCTCCTGTGTCTTTCCCCCTCTGCCTCTTTCCCTCCTCCTCCCTCCCTCCCATGTGTCTCTTCCCTTCTCCTCCCTCTCCTATGTCTTTCCCCCTCTGTCTCTTTACCCCCTCTGGACTTTTAAATAGGACTGCGCATGCGCCGCTTTGCTGTGCATGCGCAGAAGCTACGTATTTGCACGCATGCGTATTTTCTGCGCATGTGAATACATAGAACATTGCAGGGCTTTCGATAGGACTGAGCATTCGCATCTTTGCCGTGCTTGCGCAGCAGCTACGTATTCACTCGCGAATACATAGCGTTCTGTATAATTTCAAGAGTGACAATGCTCCATGTATGGAGCGTTGCACACTCTTTACAAACTATATTAGTGAAACCATTCAAAAATAAATGATTAATATTCTCAGGATAAAAAGGAACACCAAAAAAATAACATAAAAGTAATTAATTAGTGACAATTAGAAAATAAACATTATGTTGCTAAACGGTAAATGGACTCTAAGCCTGGAATGTGTTTATCAAATACAACTGGCTACTTTTTACACCTTTTAACCTTTAATACATATAGTACAAATAACTGAATACAAAATAGATGGTAAAAAATAAAAGAACAGTTAAGTGAACTAAATATAAATTTAAAACATAATTAATCAAAACCACTGAGTACATCAAATTGTCAACATTATTCACATACAACACTTAGTGAAAAGTGTTAGAGCAATAATATACCATTACAGAATTAACTAATGGAACCAATGATTCTAGGTGTAGTGTGCAAAAAGATTTATTTAACTACAGACTTTAGCCTTCTGGTTACTAGGACATACTGCCTGGAGCGCAGAATGTAGCCCGTAAACTAATTTGCTATTCAATCGGCGTCTTTTAATGAACAGCAAATGTTCTGGTTACTAGGACATACTGCCTGGAGCGCAGAATGTAGCCCGTAAACTAATTTGCTATTCAATCGGCGTCTTTTAATGAACAGCAAATGTTATAAGGGTTACAGGCTAAAAATCCATGCGGTTGTCAAAATCGTAACTTACAACCCATCAAAGCCTTTGATCTTTCAAGCCCACAAAAAGTTACAATTGCTACAATTTCTCAAGCACGTAAATGTTTTCACACCCATAAATGGCAAATGCAGAAGAAAATCCTACGGGTACCAGATAGGACTTGCAAGGAGGTTAAACCCCTGTTCGTGGTACTGTAAATGTAAATCAACAAATCAATACTGCACTTTTTTAAAGACAGAGAAAGCAATGAAAGACATTAGAATTAATTGCACAACAGTCTCAAGCCCGCAAATTTGCAGGGCTTGTTCAATTGAATCACTCTGTAATTGTAGCAAAATGAATAGGGCACACTATATTGCAGTTATGTGAGTTCAGCTACGCTGTCATATGCTGTGCTCCAGTTACTAGAGGATGATACTTTATATAGGTTTTATTTTTATATATCAAGTATTAAAGAGTTTAAAACTATTTTTGTAATGTGTGATTTAAGAAAATGTGAACATAATCCCAGAAGCTACATATTATACAAACACCCTAGTATGCACAGCTGTCATTATTTGCTTTACCTGTTTTATATTCTATTTTAAATATAACACACATTTTGTGCAAAAAATAGTGTAGCAAAATACAAAAAGAAACATTATGTAAGTGTTTAAATATCATAAAACGTGAAAATGTGATAATGGTATTCAAAGTGCAGTCTTTTCATCATAAGATTAATCTTGGAATCCATCCATAATCTGGAGCCTGTACAATTATTTTATAGAATAGTAAAGCAGATATTTTTAATAATTAGTATTTCATGTGGCAGTCTAAGACATTGGTTCTCACCAGCCTGTCCTAGAACTGGTGCTAGTCCATTTGTTGCCAGTATTATAGAGTCATATTTTTTTTTTCTTTAACAGCAACTAGACCGCGTTATAGTGACTCAATAAGATGCCGGCAGATTGGCAAGGGTATCTGGAGCCATGCAGACTGCAGTCCATCTGAAAGCTGCTGAAGAGTATGTGCTAGAAGATCCATACAGCGAAAATGGCGATCAACGTGGTCCCACAGTTGCTGAATGGAGTTCAGGTCCGGGTAATTTTGAGGCCATGGAAGTACTTGGAAGTCTTGGTTGTATTCGTTTTGCTTCTCCAACCTCTCATGGACAATTCTGGCCATATAACATGTTGCATTATCCTGCTAGAATATCCTATCCGCTCCAGGTAAAACAGTCAACATGTACGGGTGTACTTGATCTGCAAGGATGGATAGATAACCCAATTGGATGAGAGTACCTTCCAGAGGTATGAGTACCACCAACAGCGTGTGTTCTTCCAACAATGCTTGCAGATTGTTTGTCCTTTGAGGTTTCTTGTCTGACACGCCAACGTCCGTCCAGTTAATGGAGCCGAAGACGTTGCTCATCAGGAAGACAATCCTTTGCCAATCATATCAGGTCCAATTTCAGTACTGTCGTGCAAATTGAAGCCATTTCTGACAATGAACCCTCAGCAGCATGGGTGCAGTTACCAGCCGTATGCTTCAGAGCCCCATAAGCAACAGGGTTGGCTGCACTGTCCTTTTAGACATGAGTCTGGTTGCCCCCTGGTTCGTTTGGACAGTGAGTTGCTCAACTGTAGCGTGTCGTTTGGCCCTCACAGACCTTTGCTGCTGATGTTCACTCTGATTTAAATTTCTCATGGATCTCCTCAGTTCCTCATGCCATTTATTCGCAATGGTGCCGTTTGTCCTGTCACAGTACACTTTATCCACAGCAGCACGCAAACTGTTCACAAACTGCGCTGTTTCGGAAATACTGACACCCTTGGCCCAAAAGACAATCATCATCCCCTTTTCAAAGTCCGATAAATTGCTTGGTTTGACATGTTTGCAGAATACGACATGACACCTTATATACCCAAAAATGTAGCTAACAACACGTGGCGTATTTCATTGGGTACGCACAGCTGACGTCAAAAGTAGGTGTTGGTCATAAAAAATGTGACTCGATCCTGTTTATATATATATTTTTATTCTGCTCAATCCAGTGCGAAAATAAATAAAACTCTAATATGCTACGTGTACTGTTTCCCAACTCAAAATTCTCTCTTGTGAGCATTGAAATTTAATCAGTGGGTCCTCAAATCAAAATAATTGAGAGCCACTGGTCTAAGCTGTTACTTTTACATTGTGAATTGATTTTTTATTTCATTGCTGAAATTAGATTATTGTAAATACAATTAAGGTTAATTACTGAGAAGTTATACATGTTAATTAGTTAATTGTTGAAACAAATGCTTTTGTGTATTGTTATTTTTTTTTAAGTTAGAATATCACTTTAACAAAGTGGCAATTAAAGAGTATGTGTAAAGAACATCAAAAGAATAACAAACATTAAACAAAATCATAAACAAAAACAGTAACAATGCCACCCAAAGAAAAGTAGAATGTAAAGATATCGGCATTGCAATTTCTTTGGTTTCAGCATTATGAACATATGCAATTAGAGCACTATCACAGTATGTTTCCCTTAACATAATGCCAAAATACTAATGAGAAGTTTTTTGTAGATCTTGTGAGGGCTCTGTGGTTCGGTCTAACACTTGAAGATCAGACACCTGAATTTCTTAAGTGTACTCCTTTTAATAATGTTTTCCTTTTGGAAATCTGCAATTTGTGCTCCAGCCCCAAGCTAAAAACATCAGGACTTATAGCTGTAGGTCTGGTATTTTCATTAATAATGCTTGGCCTGCCATTATGACCATTAAAGGCATATGTAAGTTTGCTGTTTTTTAATGCTAAAAAGGGGATAATTAGAGGATAATTAGTAGTGTATGCAGACATTTGTTTAATTATTTTTTTGCATGAAAAAAAATCCCCAAACATTTAAACACTTACATTGAAGTGTCAGCAAAATGTCTTGTAATTTCTGACAGTGGCGAATTAGGGTTAAAACCTCCCAAACCCAGGCTAAATTTGCATTACATTTAAAGGATTTGTTTTGGCTAATAAGGTTAGCTGAATCATTTGATGTAAACTCTGGGGTTCCTGTTTGTGCTGCAAAGCAGCCTGGGATATGTTGTGTATCACTGCTAAGTGCTATTTATTGCTGCTGACATACAGACAGGAAGCTGCAAGGAGATTGGATGAGCAAGTAACAGAATAGTCGGCTAATATTGCTCCCCTGAGATTGGCCGAGAAGAAGTTGAGTTCTTAAAAGGTAAGTTTATTGTATAGGGATGCTGATGAAGGTTGTTGTAGTGGTGGAAAAGACTAGAGTGGGTGATGAACGTGGAACGGTCAAGTCAGTAATCGGAAGTGAGTAGGTCCATACGCAGGCGTAGTCATTCCAGAGTCCAGTGCCTGACTTGGGGGCGTGGCTAGAGATGCTCTGAGCAGCGAGTTTTCCAGAAGTGCGGTAAGGCTTGCGGAGGAGGGGGCGTTTGGATGGCGAAAGTCGTTTGGTTCAGTGGGACCCCAGGAGAAGGTCGAGATGAGTGGTAGTGGGAAATGAGAGAGCGACAGGGCAGAGTGTAGTGGCCGAAGCGATAGGCAAGGCGGCTGATGGAGAGATGGCAAAGTGGTCGAAAGAGCGTCAGAGCGAATGCGATGACGGAGCAGGGCGGCCGATAGAAAGATAGGTCAAAAGAGCGTCCGGCAGTGTAAGCTGAGCACAGCATTCGAAAGCTGTGGCGGAGTGGTTGGAAGAGCGACAGGCAGGGATAAAGAGCGATGGTGGAGCAGAGCGTCTGAAAGAGTTAGGTGTAGCGGCCATGAGAGCTATGGCTGCGCAGAGCGGCCGAAGAGCTATGGAGGAGCAGAGCAGCTGAACTGTGTCTCTTGGTTAGGAGCAGCTGAAAGAGAGATGACCGAGTGAAAGAGCGATGGTGGAGTGAAATAAGGAGCTGCAGGTATAGGAGCCAAAAGAGCAATGTGCAGAGCAAAATAGCGTTGGCGGAGCAGTGTTGGCGAAAGAGCATGAGGCTGAGTGAGCGCCAGGCGGCCGCGTGATCGCCCGAGAGTGAGAGCTAGGCAGGGCACCAGAGAGAGCGCCAGGTGGGGCGCCAGAGAGAGAGCGCCTGAGAGGGCACTAGGCTGGGCAGCTAAGAGAGAGTGACAGAGAGAGCGAGTCGGCCAGCTTAGAGAGTGCCAGGCAGGGCGGCTGAAAGAGCACCTGAGAGGGCGCCAGGTGAGGCGGCTGAGAGAGTGGCTGAAAGAGTGCCAGGCGGGGCATCTGAGAGAGTGACTGAGAGAGCGCCAGGCAGGCCAGCTGAGAGAGTGACTGAGAGAGCGCCAGGCAGGACGGCTGAGAAAACGCCAGGTGGGGCGACAGAGGGCGGGGCGACAGAGGGCAGTATTGTAGAACCATGGCAATACATACGCTACATGCCTATGGTCATTCACCTCCCCTGCATGGACCATTAAAGGTTAATTGTAATTGTCAGATGCTGCAGTCTACGAGAAGACAGAAGATAGAATTCTTACAGTACTCAGTACAGTAAAGGGGCTTGGCTTAATATGCACATATATACGCATACACATATACAGTATATATACACACGCCCTATATCTATCTATAGATATATACACATAAATACATGTGTATACATACAAATACATAGATTCACATGTATATTTATAGCTGGTTTCCTGAAAGGGACCTTTTTCTCAAGTGATTTATGGTTCTTGCAGGACCTGGGCTAAGAGAGGAGGGGACTGCTGAGTCTGGAGAACCGTGTGGGATGGTGATAATGGAGGCTAGGGCCCAGCAAGACAGAGTAAATGCTGGGAAGGGCAGGGGGTTGGTTGAGAGGAGGGGGCAAACGGGTAGGAGCAGAGGGAGGCAGGTGAGTTTGGACTGGGGTACAAACTACAGTGAGGTCAGGGGGCAGGAGCGGCGGGGAGCATCCTGCAAGAGTCTGAGAGGGAGAAGACGAGCAAATGCAGGGGAGCCTAGGAAGGTGAGACAGTAGAAGGGGGCACGAGGGAGAGAGGGTAAGGTGAGGGTCTCTGTTGCTTCTGAGTACGGCAAAGAACAGAGATTCGGTGTGGAAAGCCGGTGAGATCAGCGGAGCAGACCGGCGGAGATTCTCCAGAAAATTGATTGTGGCGTGCTTGAGTAGTAGCAGGTGTGTGGGGTTTATATAGGATGGCGTGGGGAGAGGGACCCTCCCACAATACCAGATGTACACCTGATTTTATATATAGATATATATATATATATATATATATATATATATATATATATATATATATATATAAAAGATGGAGAAGGTTTTTGTCTACATGTTTTTGCAAACTTTGAAGTGCTGTGTTGAGGGGGTGATGGAAGTGTGAGATCCTTTATCTTTACATCATGTCTTGAATAGAATTATTATACTGATTAAATGTTTTCTATGCAATGGTTCTGTTCTTGGCAGTATGTTAAATTAAGAATTTCACACCTTTGCTCCAGCCAATCTTTTCAAAGTTTTGTTAATCACATCAGTTTAATAACTATTGGATATGTATAGTCATTTCTACCATGCTGCTTATCTTTTCTGTAGCAGTATGGGATCTGTACTTTTTTTATTGCTAATGCATATAGCAAAATAAAGGTCTACTGCACAGGAATGGAAATGTTTATAGATGCTGCTCGCTCTTTATGTATTTATTAGTAGTTTGCCCGTCCTAAATGACGGACAATATATCTAAAAAAAAATTCCCCCCTCTCCCGCCCCTGTTTCTCTCCCCCCCTCTCCCGCCCCTGTTTCTCTTCCCTTCCCCTCCCGCCCCTGTGTCTCTTCCCTCCCCCTCTCACTCCACTGTCTCTTTACTCCTCCCCCCTCTGTCTCTTTCCTCCCCCTCTCCCTCCCCTGTGTCTCTTCCTGCCTCTCCCTTCCCTATGTCTCTTTCCCCCCCTCTCCCTCCCGTGTCTCTTCCCACCCTCTCCCTCCCCTGTGTCTCTTCCCCCTCTCCCTCCCCTATGTCTATCCCCCCCACTCTCTCCCCTGTATATCTTCCCCCTCCCCTGTGTCTCTTTCCCCATGTCTCATTTCCTTCTATCCTGTGTCTCTTTCCCCCTACCCTGTGTCCTTGGAGAAGGCAAGGACAGCTGATTTGGGCCAGGATCAGCGGCGACTATGAAGGAGGGCTGCTAGTAAGTAAAGCATGACCGGCAATACATGGTGGAAGCTGATTCAGGTCCAATGGATTAGCGATGCATAGTGAAGGAAAGCATGTTTAGAGATGCATAGCGAAGGCTAATTTAGGACTTCTAGAAAGCCTGATTGGCTATGCTTAGTAAGAGACAGCTTAGGACTGATGGAAAGCATGATAAGCCTAACATAGCGAGGGCTGAAAGTATGATCAAGAAGTTGCCTAGTGAAGGCTGATTAGGACTTGTGAAAGCGTGATCGGGGTGGTGCCTAGTGAACGCTAATTTAGGACATATAAAGGCTGATCAAGGTAAACTCTAGCAAATGCTAATGTGGGATGTACAGAAGCTAGAGGAAAGTCAAAGCTTAGTAGATTTGGGCCACAATCCATCAAGGAGGGCTTATGAAAGCCAAAAAGCATGGCCTTGGACACAGACAAGAATGCTGCTTAGTAGATTTGGGCCAAAATCCAACAGACAGCTTAGTAGATTTAGCCCAAAAACTGCAAAAGGAGGCTTATGGAAAGCCTTGGACACAGGCAAGGATCTTAGTAGTTTTTGGTTGAGATCCACTAAGGATTGCTGATGGAAAGTTGAAAACTTACCTTGGATATAAGGAAAGGAAGCAGCTTAGTAGATGCAAAATGAAAAGCGAGAGGTGGAGCCAATGCTCTCCAGCAATGGAATTCCCTCATGGACATGGGAAATTAGCCAGAATCTGTCCCGCAGGGAATGTGGAGACGCTACAAGGCAATAAAAACAGAAACAAGGCCAAAAAAGCAACAGAGCCATAACCATCAAGGGGCAGGCTCAGTGAAGCCAAAGATGAGAGCGCTAAGAAGCACCCTCCAGGCACAGATTTAAAAATGAACTGAGGCGTGCAAGCAAGAGGAGAACAGGAAGCCTTATGAAGGCTAAAGAGGGCCCCCTCCAATGGGAAAAGGCGGGAAGAGAGAGGGACCCTCCCACAATGCCAAGTAACTTTCTGGTCATATGTATATACTGTATATATACTGCAAATAATATAAATACTGTTCTCCAGAGAGGCACTGTATTGTATACATAGGTTCTCAGGTAAAATAGAATGGGCTTAGGCAATAATGCAGAACTATGTGATAACTGATATATTCTAATCCCATCACACACAACACCACAGGCCACATTGAGTGCAGTTCACTCAGAGAAATATTTTACAGTTGTTTAGAATAGGGTAACCATATTTGCAGATACGCAACAGATAAAACACTTAGATGGAGATAAAAACATGTATGGTCAAACAAACATTTGCTTGTAGTTCAGTCAGTCACTTTCGGTTGGAAGCGCAGTCAAGTGGGTCATTTAGGCTGGTCTTGCTCACATGGGGTCATGAGCACCGTTGAGGGGGGTGTTTGGGTTCTGCATGCTATATCGGAGGATTTAACTACACAGATTTTGAAAAAAAAAGACTTAAGAGGGGCGCTCACAGCCTGATGGTCGATGTCCTGTTTCCCTAATGCTTTTGTTGCAAATAAAGAAGGTATTAAAAGAGGTATGCACATTGGAGTATGAGGCCCTGCTGTTCAGAACAGCCTTCTCCTGTGCCTTTTTTGGAGCAATGAGGTTTGGAGTGCTGTCTTGGCAGAGGTTGTAAATATGGTTGACCACATCGCAATGTGGTTTTGGCGCTCCAAGATAAACCCCTTTAGGTGAGGATGCTTGATAGTGCTAAACCCACTAGCCACAGCTTTTTGTGTGTACGTCAGTCCAATAAAGTGTGGGCATGCATTCGGAGGCCTCTGCTAACATGAGAATGGAGATGTGTTCTCTTGCTTTCAGTATCAGATGGAAAACTTTGGTACACATTTCTTTTAGATATGTGTAGCCAGGGATGCTGTGTACATGCAGTTGCCTGATGCGACAGTCCAGAGAATTGGTGGTTTAGAGGTGTGCTGCTTTTGTCCGTCCACACATACAGCTCTCCTGATTCTTGCTTTATTCTCTTAAAAATCGCATCCCTCAGCTTTGGGTGCTGGGGCACTCATTTATTTATTTGGCCAGGACGTTTTCCTCAGTTCCTGATGAAGGGTTACAGCTGTGTGTTCCGAAGGAGTATCTGGATGTGTTCTGGTATGGCTATTGTGGATTGAGTTGGGCCCAGGTGCTAGGACTGGTGGTTAGTTGGACCCAGCAATTTGGCCCTCCTGGTGCTTCATGCCAGAGACATGGCCTTGACATGGGGTATTATTAAGAGAAGAGTCTGTCAGGAAGTCAGAGATCTAGCACGCTTGAATAAGACTAAACAAAATGTTAATAACATGATAACTAGAAGCTTGATTCAATTGAGCAATCGTAAGTTCCTGGAGGCCGTAAGTTAATTTGCTATTCAATTGGCACCTTTTTGCGGGCTCCAAGCGGGTTACGGGTTTGAAAACTCTGCGATGGTTAAACCCAGAACTTACAGCCTCCAGAAGCCTTTGATTATTTCACTTCCGAAGAGTAACAAATCGCTATTCAATTGCTCTAATTCCCCAAGGCCGCAAATGGTTTCACACCTGTAAACGGAAAATGAAGGAGAAAATCCTATGAGTGCTAGAGAGGACCTGCAAAGGGGTTAAACACCTGATAGTAGCACTGTAAATACAAAAAAAAAATCAATACTGCACTGTAAATAAAGGGGAAAGTGATGTAGGACATTAGAATTCATTGCAACAGTCTCAAGCTCACAAATCGGCAGTAAATAAAATGAATTTTTATGTTTCATTTTGGGGTTATATCGATCTTGGGATAATACATATCAGGCCACCCACATGGAGTAGAACAGTATTGTCATTCATTTTCATAATTCTGTATTTTGAGGGTTTGCGAGTCTGATCGCATATCTGACCCCTGAACCTAATTGATTGACATGTAACCTCCATGTTTTACTGCCTTAATGATGGCGGTCTAATTTTCTATTGGCTTCGAAATGGGTGGTTACGGCCTTGCTTAATTGATCATATTCCCACCCTGAACTACTATGAACCAGTGCATGGCTTCCGGCCCATAACTTGTGGCCTGGATCCCACGAGATGCAGGCTTGCAATTAAATCAGGCTCTAGTTTTATTAGGAAATTAGGTTTTGTGTCTATAAAGCATGGTAAGTTTGAAATCAATAATGCAGACTACTCGTTTCTGGTAGATTGAGTTCACCATAGTGAAGTTGTTACTCATGATGCTTGCCTTTAAGGAGGGCGTGGAGTGGCCCATAGCGTTGGGAAAGGCGTTGGCGAGGCAGTTGCCTGCTTAGCATTGGGATTAAGGCTAAGCCTCTCCCAGCAGTAGAGTAGAAGTTCTGCCTTTGCAGCTCTTGATGATGTTTAGAGATAGTGAGTCTCTGAACTACACAGAGCATATTTTTTTACAGAAGTTTTTAGTTAGTGAACTTCTATCCAAAAGCAAGGTCTGCACTAACTAAAAACTTCTGTAAAAAAATATGCTCTGTGCTTATATAGAGCCCTATTCAATTGGCCGAATCTCAATTTAATTAGGCTGTATATTTATAACTTTCCCCCAAAAAATCCATTCCTAATTTAAGGGCCGCAGTTTTGGCCGCAAAAGGCGATGCTTGTGTTGGTGGAAATGAGCGTCCCTACGACCACGTACGACTGAAGTTCCTCACTGCGCTTGTGGAGATTAGCGCCGTAGGTGCTCATCCCTGCGACCCCGCAGGACTTAGGCAGGGAGCTCATCATACCTACAACCTGCAGGACTACACATCAACACACAGCTCAAAAACACAATTCAAAGTGCGAGACCCGTAGCACTTTAAAAAAATCACCTATAAAAATTACTGCCCATAACACTTACAAAATAAAACCGGCACTTAGGGAAAAAATAAATACAAGCCGCAAAAAATACGAACTTAACGGCCGCAACACGCACAGCGAAAAACACGAAAAACGCACTAAATAAAAAATAAAGTAAAAAACAAAGTACACACACACAGCAAGGGGGGACAGCCAGGACGTCTGGGAAGGAGGTTACACGCTAACATCAATAGAATTTAAAGATTTTCACCATTCGAAAATCCCCTAAGTGAGAGAAAAAATGGCCGCCAAACACCGCAAAACACCGCCAAGCACATACGGCTTTTACACAGATTCGTACAACCTACTAAATACACTATTAGGAAGCACGCTAAATGCTCCACACCCGCCTAACACATACACAAACGCAGCCATGTTACGACACTAACTGCAAACTAATAACATTAACATTACAAAATGCGGAACTACACAGATAAACAAACGGCTTCCCCTCGCGCACACAGTGTATTTACACTGCACACATTGCTGACACTTACACCTCAGCTCACTAATAGTGCAAATCTACATTGTATGCTGCAGGAACATCAAAACAGATTGTTCGCTCTTCAGCATATTGCTTACTGCATATATTAACTACAAATAGGTAAAGTATATTAATTTATAACTTTAATAATTAATTAATTTACATTAAAAAATACATACACAGAGAAAACCAAATACAAAAATTATAGAATCACAATAAACGATAAAGGCGATCAGCGCGTGCCTTACATGGAGCGCCAACGGTATTTACAGAACCACAGCTACACCAGGGGAGAGGCTCACAATGCCAACCAAAAGGCCATCAGCGCAAACCTTACAATCAGCGCCAATGGAGCTTTCATAACCAAACATACACCGACCAAGAGGCTTGCAATGAGCACCAAAGGTACTCACACAACCAAAATACTTACTTTGTGTACCAAACAGCATTACCTGCCTTACAATTCTATTGCCGTCGTTTTTTGACAGGCAAGTCGCTAGTATATATATATTGTCTCTACATAGCACCCAGTCCCTTTCAACATCCACCCGCTTACAGCAACCCCTCTTAGCAGCCATCATCACATAGTTACATAGGGCCTCATTCAATTGCAATTTGGCCAATTGAATAGGGCTCTAAATAAACACATAACAGATTTTTTTTAAATAAGTTATTAGTTAGTAAGCATCTATCCAAAAGCAAGGTTTTCACTAACTAAAAACTTATTTAAAAAAAAAATGTTATGTGCTCATTTAGACCCCTATTCAATTGGCCAAATCACAATTGAATGAGGGCCATAGTAATTGAGGTTGAAAAAAGACTTTCAGTCCATCGACTTCAACCTTTTAGGATCTCCTCTGATCTGCAATATGCGGATTAGTTGATAATTAATTAGTTGTTAATTTATTGATCCAGAGGAAGGCAATCAGAAAAAAAACAAGTGAAACTGAGCTAATCGTCTCAAAGTGAAAAAAAATGAATGCCTTCCTGACCCCAGATCTGGCGATTAGATTCCTCCCTGGATCAATACTCCCACTCTAATTATCCAGGATAAGCCTGAATGCCCTTTTTAATTAGAAATAAATCCAATCCCCTTTTAAAGTTATCTATCGAATCCGCTGTCACCACCTCCTTTGGTAGAGAATTCCACAGATTAACCACCCTTACTGTGAAGAACCCTTTTCTTTCTTTAAGGTGGAATCTTTTTACTTCTAACCTCAAAGGATGTCCTCTTGTCAGTTGAAAACCTCTTGGCCCAAAAAGCTCCCTTGACAAATCTTTATACTGACCCTGGATGTATTTATATAAGGTAATCATATCTCCTCTTAGACGCCTTTTTTCTAGAGAAAATAAGCTTAATTTGGTTAGTCTTTCTTCATAACGTAGCCCCTTCATTCCCCTTATTAGTTTTGTAGCCCTTCTCTGTACCCTTTCTAGCTCTAAAATGTCCTTTTTATGAAGTGGTGCCCAAAATTGTACTCCATATTCCAAATGAGGGCGTACTAGAGATTTTTATAGTGGGAGAATTATATTTGCTTCCCTGGCTTCTATACACTTCTTAATACATGCTAATATTTTATTTGCCTTTGCAGCTGCTGCTTGGCTTTGAGCACTGTTACCTGGGTGGTTGTCTACAAGCACTCCCAAATCCCTTTCATTATCTGATACAACTAGATTTGCTCGATTTAGAATATAAATGGCATGGCTATTTTTCCATCCCAGATACATAACTTTACATGTATTTATATTAAATCTCATCTGCTCAATTTTATGTAAATCCCTTTGGAGGGAAAGTACATCATTATCTGGTTTAATTACATTGCACAACTTTGTGTCATCAGCAAAAATGGAGACTTCTTTCCAGTCCCACCTCTAAGTCATTAATACATGTGTTAAAAAGGAGAGGACCTAATACTGAACCCTGAGGAACCCCACTTACCACATTAGTCCAATCAGAGTATGTTCCATTTACAGCAACCCTTTGCTTTCTGTCTTTTAGCCTGCTCTCAATCCATAAGCAGATATTTACTGCAATTCCTGTATCCCTTAGTTTGCACAATAGTCTCCCATGTGGCACTGTAGCACCCAGTCCTTGTCATTAGCCATCCCCTCTCAGCATCTATCCCTACACAATTCCCAAGCCCTCTCAGTACTCACCTCACATAGCACACATCAACAAAACCCATCTCCCATGAATTTTGCTGTCACTTTGCAGCCCTTGCTCTCTCTTACCTGATACATATCCCCAGCATGCTGTACTGCTCCACACCTGCACCTCTTGGAACAGTAGAAATGCTATTTTTCAAACAGAAACAGAAACACACTAATTTCAAGAAAAAGGGGGGCCAAGGTAGGTTGGGCCAGAGTGGGGGCCGCAGGGGGCCCCTACACTAAAGAAAAAAAAAAAGAAAAAATTAAATGTAAAAAACTGCACCACCTTCATCACTGGTAGCTCAACCCCTGGATCATGAAGGTGTTTATTTTGTGCAAAATGTTTGAATGTGACTGTGAGGAACAGCTGATGTGTTAATAGTGTTGTAAGTCAGCCAATATAAGTCAGGTGCTCAATGTGCCTGGCCCTGCTCTTTTGTTCAGCCTTGCACTGTTGTAATAAATAGAAGAAAAAACTGAGGAATTTAATAATGATCTTTATTATGACCATAGAAAAAAGGAAAAACGCTGATGTTAAAAGATGATTAAAAACAAAAAAAAACATAATTGACTTGCTAGCTATGACGCGTGTGATATATACAATTTTGTTTATAATACTGCCGTATCACTTGTAATTATGCTGCACCTTATTTATGGATATGACTAATGTCTACCCATTATTTGTAAATTCACTTCATCTTGCTTATGGATATGGCTAATGTCTACCCATACAGAGTATTGCGTTCTGAAAACACTGAGAAGGAATAACACTGTGCAAGATCCTAATACTTATTAAGATGACTGATCTGCTTGCTTTGACAGTGTAAAAATAAATACATAAATAAATCCTTTAGATTGTAAGTCTGCGAGTTTCAATCCTGCGCGGTGCTTTTGGGAAAGCGCTATGGACACCGGATTCCAAGCTCAAAGGGCCCTCCATTCATTGCAATGTGTGAATCTTGAACTTGTCATTGCCTGTAACTTAACTTATGTATAGCGCTACGGAATATGTTGGCGCGTTACAAATAAACGATAATAATAATAAATAAAATCACTGCCTTTATTTTTCACATGGGTCTACACAAGTGTTTTTTACACAGAAAGAGGGCATATAGCTATCTTTATTTATCACACACACTTACATATATACATGAGTGTTTGGTGACAAAGTACACAGGCTGTCTTATTTTTCACACACTTGTACAGGCATTTAAATACTAAATACTATATATAATCAATGTTTGATTATATATATGATTATTTAGACGGTGTGACTGTATTCATCTCATGGACTTTCACCCATAAGTGCTTTAGAGGCAAGCACTGTGAATATCTTTATTTTATGCACAAACTTTCTTATACATATAAATACCATTAAAAAAAAGTACTGGGACTTATGAGTAATATTCCACTATGTTATGGTGGCTCTTTCAAATCTATAGGTTCTGTGTCTAAGATTGTGATACCAGCTGATTTAGAAGAGATTATTGAAGTATCTGAGTTTTTTCACGCAGACTTGCTCTTTCATATACGTGCTTCCAGTGAAGGTGTTGTTACGAAACTATGGCCTCTACTCAGTTGAGCAATTGTTAGTTACTGGAGCCCATAATGTAGCCCGTAAACTAATGCTATTCAATTGGCGTCTTTTAGCGAACCACAAACCATTTGCGGGTTACAGGCTGAAAATCCCTGCAGTTGTCAAAATCGTAACTCCGACCCAGCTAAGCCTTTGATCTCTCAAGCCTATAAATGTTACAATCGTAAATCGCTATTCAATTGCTACAATTCCTCAAGCCTGCAAATATTTTTACACCCGTTAACACATAGCAATTAGCCGATGAGCGCCAAAGGCGCTCATCGCTTCGAGCCTCACAAGGCGAGCCGTTATCACGCCTGCGAGCCTCTACAACGCACTACAACTATCAGCACAAACATAAAGAGCCAATGAAACACGCAGGACTTAGACGAAAAACACTTCCTAAATGCAGGATCGCTTTGGCATGCAAGCGTTTAACAAACGCGGGACTTAGAAAAAAAAAAACGAGACGCAGGACTTAGGAAAAAAAATATGAGACGCAGGACTTAGAAAAAAAAGATACGAGATGCAAAGAATTACGAGATTAACGGCCGAACAACGAAAACTAAAAAACAATAAAAACACACTAAATACACCCCCGAAAATTACAAAAACATCACAGACAGCACGGGGCAACAGCCAGGAAGTCTGGGAGTGAGGTGGAAAGCAAATTTAACTCGATTTAGACAATTTTCGCCACTAGAAAATCATCTAAGCGAGGAGAAAAATGGCAGCGGAAAAAAATTAAAACGAGGCTACACGACGACGGACCGCGCAAAACACTGCCAAACGCGTAGCACTTTACACATCACACTACGACCTACAAAATGCACTACTACAAAAGCCGGAAAATGCTCACGAGACGCGTAGCACATTAATAACATTACGAATATACAATGCCGTTTTTCACAATAAATCAATGGCTTTACCTCGAACACGCAGCCTATTTAGAATGCACACTTCAAACATTAATTACACTTTATAAGCAGGGCACTAACACTCAAGATGGATATTCTATGCAGAAGCAAAATACAAACAGATTGTTAGCTCTTCAGCCTATTGCTCGCTGCATATATTAATTATAAATAATTAAAGTATATTCATTTATTGAATAAATTATTAATTATTACTTAGAAATATATATCTCTCTTTATCATGACTCATGAAGGTGCTCAGAGGATCAAAAGTACACGACAGGAGAGTAGTCTTGCAATGAGCGCCGAAGGTCTTCACAGTACAAAACGGTTTACATTGTGTGTCAAACAGCATTCCTATGGCTTAAAATTTTACTGCCCCGTCATTTTTGACAGGCAAGTCGCTAGTACATTCATAATCCATGAAACTGCTATATACATTTAAAGGAGAACTGTAATAGAAGCTCCTTTCAACCCCCCCACCCAAAAGTGTTTTTCGGCTAAGTCCCGCGTGTTTCATTGGCAACTTTTGTACATTTGCTTTACTCCAAGAATAATCCATTTTTAGTGTCTCTGTACGTTGAAATTGCAGCACAGCGATCCACGGCGCTGGCCCTAGTAGTAATTCATGCTAGAATGCCGACCCAATTCAACTCCCACATCACACTGTGTTAAAGTGAATACATAAGCACACACAGATTGGTTTGATATGATGCACACAATAGAATTGTATGCATGGTATATGCAATAAATAAACGGATAGATCCTACATCCTCATTAGAGCACACATCCCTAGGAATCAAGCTCCATCATTCAGTCCCAAACCACATCCCAATCTCTCCTCCCTTTGCTTCCTTAAGGTGGATTACCAGAAATAAACTGAAGCAAAGAAATAATAACTAATTTTAAATTCAATTTTAGTTTATGACATTTCCCTAAGTACCTATAAATAGATCACCATGTGTAGATTACCATTGATGTTGTTCTTGTTCAGTCCTTCAGTCGTGTCCGACTCTCTGTGACCATATGGATGCAGCAGGCCAGGCACATCTGTCTGTGTTCCTGGCCATGCTTATACATATGGTTTCCTTGAAACTGGAATTGGTTGTCAGTTCTTTCTCCAGTTGACCACAATTTGTCTTACCTCTCTGCTATGACCTGCCCATCTTGCGTGACCCTATATGGTATAGCTCAAAGCTTCATTGAGGTACGCAAGCCCCTTCATCACAACAAAGTAGCAATCCAGAAGTGGAGATTACCATTACCAGGGCATATTCAAGAATTATATCCTTACAATAAATTAAACAAGTAAACGTAAGAAAGTTAATAGAGAATTAAGTGAAAACCCAAGCTAAACACAGCAGAAGTTTAAAAGTAATATATCTCCATTTAGATCTAAATCAGGCTGTTGCACAAACCTGTAATATATGTGTGTGTAGTATATATATATATATATATATACTTATAATTTGCTATGTGCATAAATATAAAATGTCATATAAACCCTTTTCTAAACATGCATTTATATACTGTATATACTAGAGTGACCAGACATCCCCATATGCAGGCAACATTCACCTAAGAGAGACGTCTGTCCATTGGCAGTATTTGTTCCTAAAAATATCACAGGGTGTGAGAACAGAAGTGCAGCAGTGCCCATTTGTAAATGTTGATGGAGCAATAGCCATGTTGAGTGGTGGATCATTGAGTGGTGGATTACTGGTCATGAGAATGGGTTTGTGTGATGAGTATATGTGGCTGTGTATCTTGCTGTCTGTCAGCTTTTTCTATTGTTATATTTTTCCTGTCCTTAAAGGTATATGCAGGTGAGCTGGGTTATGAAGGCATAAAAAAACTGTTGCAGGTGATATTTACACCCCCAGGATTAAGCTAAGCTCCTGAGAGGGTTAGTTTTTGTAAAAATGTACCTTGTCCATGTGAGCCAATCAGCAATGCTGTATGCAGCCAGCTAGATGAGGCTGCTACACTGGGTCCTTAAAGGACCATAAATCGACATTCTAGTAAAAATGGTTGAGCGGTTACACGGTTGTTCTTTAGACATGCACCCTCTCCTTGATAAATTCTGACAAATTATAATTGTACCTAAACCAAACATTTCAGCTTCTTCCTATTCTAATTTGTCTTTTAGGTGAATGAGCATTTATGCTCCTGCAATGACCTGCAAAGTTTGAGAAAGAGAATGTTCATTGTCTCTGTGCATGTGTCTCGGTGTGAGTGTATGTGTCTCTGTGTGAGTGAGTCCATGCAATTCACTGGGCTGAGAGAGATCTCAGGGGAAATTCACTGGGACTTGGGGAGGTAATGTGGCAATTCACTGGGGCTGGGAGAGGAAATGTGGCAATTCACTGGGGCTGAGAGAGATCTCAGGGGTAATTCACTAGGACTGGGGGAGGTAATGCGGCAATTCAGTGCGGCTGGGAGAGGTGATGCAGCAATTCACTGGGGCTTTAGAGTTAGGGTAAGGGTTAGGTTTAGCGATAGGGGGTTGGGGGCATGGGCATAGGAGTGCAAAAAAATCTGGGGAGCGATTATTCAACTCTACTCCCAGGACAGGAAGTGGGGGGACCTACCACCGGTGCACCTGGAGCAATGCTGCAGTGCCCCTCAAAAGCTTTCTTTTTAAATTTCTTAAATTTCTTTTTTTAAATTATTAATGCCCATGCCCCCCCAAAATAATTTAAAACAATATATATATATATACATATATATATATATATATATATATATATATATATATCTATATACACAGTATTTATTTATATTTATAATATACTGTACTACTGACTTGCCCGTCAAAAATTACGGCATGATATAGTGTTATACATTGTGTTATCTGTCTGTTTATGTACTATCTCTCTTTGTTCCTTGCGTGCCTTTTGCTTTCCCCCCTCTCCCTCCACTGTGTCTCTTCCCCCCCCCCCCTCTGCATTCATAATTAAATATGCCTTTAACTCCCCTTTCCCTATATTTTATATAGAACGGAATACTGGAGTAGAATTCATAAATGGAAATGGATCTATCCCGTTGTAAATTCGCCAGCACTGACAGCTGCAGTGCCAGCAAGTAGTCGCTAGATAGTGGTGTGGATATTTCACACAAGTTGAAACCTTAGAAGGTTACCCTAACCCTCACCCTAACCCTTACTGTAACCCTGAAAGTTTACCTAACTCTAACTACGGCTGCCACTGATGGCAAATTTTGGGCGAATTTGAAGAAGGAAAAGACCAAGGAAATGACAACTATTGATCTGGTGTACTTGTATGATTTCAATTAAAATATTGAGTTAATTCTAAGGTTTGCTACTTTGATAACACTTTATTTGAAATATTATTTATCAAAGTACATGGTTACAAACAGCCCCTACTTAAGACTCCCAAGGATTTTTGTATGCGGTTTGTTCGAATTGAAAGAAAGATCAGAATGACAATACAGTTATACTTTATTATTCTTACCACATATGAGCCATTATATTATTATTATTTGTCATGGATCTAACTTGCACACAAATCCGACTTAAGAATATTCTCAGGACCACATCTCATCCTTAGCCTGTGATCTGCAGCAAGCTGTTCCACCTTAAGTGATAAAGGGGCAGAAGCTGAGACAAGAGCAGAGGTGGGGTTTCTAGCTGTGTCCTGGTGCAAGTGAAGTCTTAATAGGATGTATTATTATTATAATCATTATTATTCTTTATTTGTATGTGTAATTACATGTTTCTCATATTTTGGGGTGTTTTATTACAAAGCCTTATTGCATAACATAAGTAATAATATGTAATGCCTTACTAAGGTCCATAAATAAGCTCCCATCTATTGGGCACTTGTCTCTATACATAGGATGTATACCACTGGATGTAACTACAGTATAATGTGATGAGGCAGAGTGGGCAGACACCCCCTGCCCTGGTGAGCTGTGGGAGTGGTGTATTTGGAGGGCACAGGTGTATGTAGCCTGCTGCTGATGAGTGGGAATCTGTCTCCAGTGTGTGTGTGCTGCGTGTCAATGAAGACTCTGGTGGGTTGTGCACTCAGGACCCTGCACAGATCTGACTTCCAGACTCCCTGCTACATCTGGAGTGAGATGGAGGGCTGACAGCCTGGCAAGGGAGTGGCTGCAAAAGTTGCCTGGATGAAGCCCAGTCAATCCCAGGAGCAGCATTCCTTGGGGAATGAATTTACAGCCCGAGACTATTTCCTTATCAGGATCAGCACGCCGGGTGAGTCCCACATTATCTAATATCACAATATCTAACACTTCTTTTCTAGCACTTCTCTGTCTATGGCTCTCCTTATTTACACAATCAGGTGTATATGAGTAGCAGAACATGTAGCCCTTCTCTGTCTATGTCTTATTTATAAAATCAAGTATATTTTATAAATAATTTCCCAATATTTGTTAATAATAAAAAATATATATATATTCCTCTCTGTATTTCCCTCCTGTTTAAATCTACTTGTTATTTTTGAGCATATTTAGTGTTAATGTTTTCATGCATCCCTCCCCTATTACAATATGTTATATATTTCTTCTATTTATTTGCATATGCCTCTCTTATATTGATTTACTCTAGCAGGCTATATTAGCCCCCACCTCATATTGATCTGTTACTTAGTGGTGTTGTACAGTAAGTGATACAGTTACATGTGAGTTGGTTGTACAGTAGATCTAGTGACATCTCCTGCTGATGCTTCTTATTGTGGGCTATTAACCTTCTTACAAGTATCCTGTGATTTGTAGGGAGGTGATTATTACTTGCCCTATACTCTGTGTTGTATGTCTTATTTTTCCATTAGTTTCCTTTTTAACACATCCAAGCAGATGAGTGACTGAGAATATAACTTCCTAGCTTTGCATTATGTATGTCTTGTTACTAGCTTGCCAAGATTACATTAGCATCAAAGGAAATATGTTCAGACTCATCTAAGACTATCCATACCTTTTTAATATTTTAATGTATTAACTTTTTATTGTATATATAAAGTTTTTATTATAGTAAATGCTGCTTTCCTTATGACATCATCTGTTATCTGCCCAACACTTATGTTTCCTGTTATCTGCCTAACAGGGTTGGTAGGATTAGGGTAGAGGACGGATGAAAACTGGAAAGATCCATTAATTTTAATTATTTACTTACGTTCAAATATATATAGTTTCCGTAAAACACCTGGTTATATTTGTGCTTTTATGCAGCCTCTCGGATAGATTACACCACCTAGTCCGTAACTTATATGGTATTCTTTTTAATATATTATCAGCGTTTTTTTCCTGGATTTTACTTGATTTCCCTAATTTCCCTATTAAATACTTTAGCCATTTACATTATTTAGTGTTAACCACTAGGAAATTATATAGGTCGTTACATTGTACTATTATCCAAACTTCAGAGCAAGATATCAACTTGAAGCTGGTGTATAAGAAGTATAAATTGTATAACTGAACATATGCAGCCTAAAATTGATTTTTTTTATTGCACCAAGAAGCGTTTTTTAACAATTTTTTTTTTTATAAAATACATTACGCAAACAAACACGTGTTTAGAGTCGGAATCAGACTTTTTGGTAAAAAAAAAAAAAAAGGAAAAACATTTAATGTAAAACTAAACTATGTTAAGATATAGACCCTGCTTTAGTGACCAGGATCCTATACTCACATTGGGATTGTATTGGCCTCCCCATAGACTATATAATCTATTTACCTATCACCTAAAATTATTTATTTGTTTTCAGTTATAATTTTAACACTCTAAAGACACACATAAAATGGTTGTACTTCAGCTTTGGAAGAAATGTCGGATCTATCCTGTTATGGTGTCGGGCAGGTCCGCTGCTGCAGTGCGGCCTCCAACCGCTAGATGGTGTTACCGATATGTGAGACAAGTTCTAAGCTTATAATGTTAGCCTAACCATAACAGTTTACCTAAGCCTTGACTCTATGATATGGCACCGGAATATCGGCAGCGCCATCTAGCGATTCTCATCGCCAGTGCTGCTGCCCGTGCTGCGCTACCATAAGAGGATAGGACCAAAATATATTTGTGAGATCGATCTATCTATCTATCTATCTATCTATCTATCTTAGCGTGCATAATAGTATATATAGCAACTAATTATTGCAACATTTTAAATATTAGTAGTAGAAAAGAAACCACTCTTTGTCCTGCCATGAGAGGGTTGGAATCTCCATAATCTCAAATTACAACATATTTTAGCCAGATATATGAGTTGTATCACGCACTGAATCAGAGTTTTGCACATAATAGGACTAAATGTACCAATGAACTATACGCTTTTGTGATGTAATCTCATTGTCTGTAGTTTGGATTATACTTTTTAAGGACAACTCTAACTATTACATGCTTTACAGTGATTGAAGCATAGCATTCTAGCAATTAAATTTTATGTGCATTTTAATGTTTATTAAGGACACAATGATATTATTGTTGCAGAGAAAAGTGTGGGAGTTATCTGGATTAATGGTTAAAATGTTCTCTATAGTTGTTCATGCAGATCAGGTAAAGGAACTATTAGTAATTCACATTCTTATACAAACAATTACTGTAAATGATCCAAATTCAGAGACTCTATGAAATAAGGAGAAAAAAATAATCACTTTCATCACGTCACAGTGTTTCGTTTTTCTTATATCATGGAAAAAAACAAATCATACAAAGATATGAAATTGTTTATTAAATTTTTCTATCCAGTTTATTGCATTCAATTGAAACTGCTGATATTCTGTGTAATCAGATTTAATCTACCAGATCAAAAAATATATTTGACTTAATTTGCAGAAATCCTAAATAAACAATTATAAAAGGGCTGGTGTATTGCTGCAGTACATGGAGTACTGCAGTATAAAAAGTATTTTTGCAATGTATTTTTTTAAATGGATTAAATGTAACATGTAAATTGCATTTTAGTTACAATTTCCTCCCTGGCATAATTGCTGCTTTCAAAGTATCAGTATATTTTCACTATGTAAAAAAAAAAAAAGGGTCTAGAGTAGACTGAGGGAAATTGATTAACACCCTTTAGGGATTGTACTTCTATAAAAGTCCTGATTAAAATGCCATTGTCACTGCTCAATGATAACTGCTATGTTGGGTTAGAGTAATTTTATCACACTGTGCTACCAACAGTAAGGAGATTAAAATGAGGATGGAGGCAGCATATTCAAGATTCAATTTTTTTTTTTTTTTTTATGACAATAAGTGTAAAAGTTGTTTAATACTAATGACTTGTACTGGCCCTTTAACACTGTCACCAAAATCCAAAAGTGAAATAAAGATCTGCACTCCTATATTGTGTAATGATTATTTCTACACAGAAATAATGTATATACATTTATGTCGGGAGTTTCAAAGAAATGCCGGGTGCCAGGTCGCCCTGGCGACTAGAAATTATTAAATGGTGACTGGGAGGCACATTGATTAAAAAAGATAATTTGTAATATTAATGTAATTGCAATAAATTACCTGTCTCTGGAAAGTGGAGATTCAAATCTAGCGCTTTGCAGGTAGTGGCAGCCAGTCTCTGATTGGCTGCCTGAATGTGAGTAGCACTATACTGTTCTGTGTTGGGCCGCATGACTCGCTGATGAGGGAGCTGCAATTCCTACCTAAGAATTAGCTGTGTACTCTGACTCTGTAATATCTTTGCCACAGCATGTGAGACTATCAATACACAAATGGTATATGGACTTCAATGTGCCTTGCAAAATGCGGATTAATTGTTAATTGATCTAGAGGAAGGCCAATTGTCTCAAAAGGGGAAATAAAATGATACAATAACATTCTTTACCTATAATATTATAGGCAGTAACAACAGATTCACTGCTCAGATTTTGGTATTGGCTGCAACATTGATTAAAATTGGCATGCCCATCCCTTCACTCTAAAAAATATAAGACCAAAATGAAGATCCCCTAGGGTGCAAAACTAAAGCAAAATACTTATTTTTAATTATTATATTTTTTATCTTAAGTTACTTGACGTTAAAATATTATGTTTGCAATGTATATTTATTAAAGCACTACAGTAATCATGGAGGCATATGAATATATGAATT
Source organism: Discoglossus pictus (assembly GCA_027410445.1). NCBI lineage: Eukaryota > Metazoa > Chordata > Amphibia > Anura > Alytidae > Discoglossus > Discoglossus pictus. Next base: position 424,976,951 of record CM050164.1, on the reverse strand, counting down.
TTAGAATCCACTTGTTTAGTCATGTTTGAATCTCTGTGACCCTGTGGACTGCATCACGCCAGGCACAATCTTAGTGTCTATGGTTGTGCCTTATGTAATATCTTTGCCACAGCATGTGAGACTATCAATACACAAATGGTATATGGACTTCAATGTGCCTTGCAATATGTGGATTAATTGTTAATTGATCTAGAGGAAGGCCAATTGTCTCAAAAGGGGAAATAAAATAATACAATTCCTTCCTAACCCCAGATACTCATGATTGGACTCCTCCCTGGATCAGTACTCCCCCTCTAATTATCCAGGAAATATGCTGTCACCACCTCCTTTGGTAGAGAATTCCACAGATTAACCACCCTTCCTGTGAAAAAACCCTTTTATTTCTTTAAGGTGAAATCTTTTTACTTCTAATCTAAAAGGATGTCCCTTTGTCAGTTGAAAACCTCTTGGCACAAAAAGCTCCCTTGACAAATCTTTATACTGACCCTGGATGTATTTATATAAGGTAATCATATCCCCTCTTAGATGCATTTTTTCTAGAGAAAATACGTTTAATTTAGTTAGTCTTTCTTCATAACTTAGCCCCTCCATTCCCCTTATTAGTTTTGTTGCCCTACTCTGTACCTTCCCCAGCTATAAAATGTCATTTTTATGAAGTGGTCCCCAAAATTGTATTCCATATTCCAAATGAGAGTGTATTTGGGATTTGTATAGTGGTAGAATTATAGAATCCCTTGCTCCTATACCCTTCTTAATACATGCTAATATTTTATTTGCTTTTGTAGCTGCTGCTTGGCTTTGAGCACGGTTACCAAGGTGGTTGTCCACAAGCACTCCCAAATCCCTTTCAATATCTGATACACCTAGATTTGCTCCATTAAGATTATAAATTGCATGGCTATGTTTCCTTCCCAGACGCATAACTTTACATTTATTCATATTAAATCTTATCTGCCACTTAGATGCCCGTTTCTCTAATTTATACAAATCCCTTTGGAGGGAAAGTACATAATTTTCTGATTTAATTACCTTGCACAGCTTAGTGTCATCAGCAAAAATGGAGACACTACTTTCCAGTCCTACTTCTACGTCATTAATAAATATGTTAAAAAGGAGTGGACCTAATACTGAACCCCGAGCAACCCCACTTACCACATTAGTCCAATCGGAGTATGTTCCATTTACAACAACCCTTTGCTTTCTGTCTTTTAGCCAGGTCTCAATCCATGAGCAGATATTTACTGCAATTCCTGTATCCCTTACTTTGCTTAATAGTCTCCCATGTGGCACTGTATCAAAGCCATTGCAAAATTCAAAAAGACTACATTCACTGAGTTGCCTTGATCCAGGATCCTACTAACCTCCTCATAGAAACGTATTAGATTTGTGTGACATGAGCTTTCCCTCATACATTCATGTTGATTCCTACTTATAATCCTGTCCAAATAGACATATTATTGAATATTATGCCTTATTAACCCTTCTAAAAGCTTTCCCACTACAGAAGTTAGGCTTACAGGTCTATAATTCCCTGGATTTGCTCTTGCCCCCTTCCTAAATATAGGTATCACATCAGCTTTTCTCCAGTCATCTGGTAGCAACCCAGTGCTGAGTGAATCTTGAAAAATTATTACAGAGCCCAGTTCCCTTAGTACCCTTGGATGTATTCCATCAGGACCTGGGGCTTTATTAACATTTATTTTCTCCAATCTCTTTTGGATTTCTTCCTGCGTTAACCAATTATTTGCTGAAGGTAGTGTAGCCCCATTTGTTGCAGTGTCCCAACTACTGGTACCTCCTTGAGTATACCAAAGAGAAGAACCTATTTAGCTCATCTGCCTTTTCCTGGCCACTAATTTTCAGACGGCCTGTGTCACATTGTAATGCTCCTATAGCTTCCTTCCTCGCCTTCTTCCCATTCATATATTTAAAACATATTTTAGGGTTAGTCTTACTCTTCTTTGCAACTAACTTTTCCTTTTCTATTTTAGCCAGTCTAAAAGCCCTTTTGCTGCCGTGTTGACTTCCTTGTACTCACTCCCAGTCCCCTCTTGTTTGTATAATTTAAATGCCTGTTTTTTTTACTCTTCATCTTCAATTAATTGTTAAGCCACATGGGTTGTGATCTACTCCTTCTACTTTTATTTCCACATGGTATATTGTGATAATTATGTATATTTAGTAAGGATTTGGGCGTTGTCCGTTTATGTTCAGTTTTTACTCTGTCCCAAAATCTGCCCTTTTTTAAAATTAAAAGTTTTTGTTGGCCGTTCTGTATGTATTCTTTTATGTTGGGCTTCTGGGATATACATGCATTCATTTCCTGGTAGGGGCATTACTTGGACTAACCTCTGACTTTAGAGAAGCTCCTTCTCTCGAGCTTTGTGGATATCTCATCCCACTAGTGACATCATCCATCTGTGCATATACCATTGCAAGCACCAGCTAAACAAGATAAATGTGGATATCAGTGAACCAGAATGTGATGGGGCAAAAATAACAGCTGCTATGAGTGGCAAAATAAAGAAAGTAAACTTATTTTTTTCCTTTTTACCCTTTACCCTTTAATAAGACATAAAGACTGAGAGTTTCTATGACACATTCTTTGCTCATTAGTTCATCTGGCCAAGCAGTATATAAATGACTTATCCTATGCGTGATAAAAATTGACAGTATGGTACTATATATAATACTCCAGGTGGTGCCTATATAGTGTTTAATCCCTACATAAGAAATCTAAACCTTAATCTTAAAACATGTTCACATACTGCTTTAATATACAGGTAGTGAGTTGGACACTCGTTCTGCTGTGGGTTACGTTGCAGAAATAAAAGAGAAGGCGTCCAATCAGCAACACATTATGTTCTAGTAATGTCTTTGCACAACTGCTATTTCCATCTTGAACTTTGTCTTTATTCTGATTCTGTTTCATTTGCTGTACACTTGGCCCCGGTAACGAGTTTATAATGAAAGCTTTAAATGGACACAAGAGGTTTCCATAGAAACCATATAATCCAAGTGAAAAAAGTAATGGCATTTATATTTTACAAATTTAAAAACTTCTTCATAGCTGCCTGGATGTCATTTTTGAGTGGATTTTCAGCACTAGTGAAATAGTTTGGTTTGCTTTGCATGTAAGCATTAAAGGCTTTAATATAGTAATAGTGATAAATATTACAATCTGAAAGCTAAAAACTATAATGTGCAAAGACATTTTGTTCTTCAAAAAGAATAAGTGCAAGTCTGTGTAAGCAACTAAGGCAGATGGTTGGATTCTCACTGCAGAAATATCCAAAAGTATTAGAACAAGAGGGCCAGAGGCATACATAGTGGTCAAAACAATCCGAGGTCAGGGTCAGGCAGGACAGGTTAGAATCAATAAACAAGATAAAAAGTCAGTTCAAGCAACAATCCAAAGGAGAGTCCATTAAACAAAGCCAAATCGACACCAGAAATCGGGAAAACTTTGTAGTGGACAAACCAGCAACTCAGCAGAGTCTGTTTGCCCTCTGCTGAATTATGTACTCTTTATTTAGGTCAGCCGACACAAATTATAGCATAATTTTTACAGAAGTATTTAGTTAGTGGACTTCTATCCAAAAGCAAGGTCTTCACTAACTTAAAAAAATATGCTCTGTGCTTACAGTGCCTTGCAAAAGTATTCACCCCCCTTGACGTTTTTTGTGTTTTGTTGCCTCACAACCTAGAGTTTACATGGATTGTTGATGAAGATTTGCATCATTTAATTTACAGAATATGCTCACAACTTTGAAGATGTTTTGTTTGTTTTTTATTGTGAAGCGAACAACAAATAGGACAAAATACTTTGTAGAGCCAACTTTTGCGGCAATAACAGCTCCAAGGCGCTTTGGATAAGTCTCTATGAGCTTGCCACATCTTACCACTGGGCTTTGTGCCCATTCTTCCTTGCAAAACTGCTCCAGCTCCTTCAAGTTGGATGGTTTATGCTTGTGAACAGCAATCTTTGTCTGACCACAGATTTTCTATTGGATTGAGGTCTGGGCTTTGACTAGGCCATTCCAACACATTTACATGTTTCCGCTTAAACCACTCAATTGTTGCCTTAGCAGTGTGTTTGGGGTCATTGTCCTGCTGGAAGGTGACCCTCCGTCCTAGCCTCAAATCATGCACAGAGTGGTACAAGTTTTGCTCAAGAATATCCCTGTATTTAGCACCATCCATCTTTTCCTCAACTCTGACCAGTTTTCCAGTCCCGGCTGCTGAAAAACATCCCCACAGCATGATGCTGCCACCACCATGTTTTACTGTGGAGATGGTGTTTTTTGGATTATGTGATGTGTTGGGTTTGCGCCAGAAATAGCATTTTCTTTGATGGCCAAAAAGTTCAATTTTAGTCTCATCAGACCAGAGGACCTTAATCCGTATATTTTGAGTGTCTCCCACATGCCTTTTTGCAGACTCAAAACGTGCCATTTTGTTCTTTGCTGAAAGTAAGGGTTTTCTTCTGGCCACTCTGCCATAAAGCCCAACTCTATGGAGCGTACGGCTTATTGTCGTCCTATGTACAGATACTCCAGTCTCTGCTGTGGAACTCTGCAGCTCCTCAAGGATTACCTTAGGTCTCTGTGCTGCCTCTCTGCTTAATGCCCCCCTTGCCCGGTCTGTGAGTTTTGGTGGGTGACCGTCTCTTGGCAGGTTTGCTGTTGTGCCATGCTCTTTCCATTTGGTTATGATAGATTTGATGGTGCTCCTGAGGATCATCAAAGATTTGGATATTTTTTTTTTATAACCTAACCCTGACTTGTACTTCTCAACAACATTGTCTCTTACTTGTTTGGAGAGTTCATTGGTCTTCATGGCAGTGTTTGGTTAGTGGTGCCTCTTGCTTAGCCTTTGGGGCCTTTGGGGCCTTTCAAAAAAGGTGTGTATATGTAATGACAGTTCATGTGACACTTAGATTGCAAACAGGTGGACATCATTTCACTAATTATGTGACTTCTGAAGGTAATTGGTTGCACCAGAGCTTTTTATGGGCTTCATAACAAAGTGGGTGAATACATATGCACATGCCAATTTTCTTTTTTCTATTTCTAAAAAATAGTTTTATTTATATCTTTTTCTTTTTTCACTTCATCAACTTAGACTATTGGGTTCTGATCCATCACATTAAATTCTGATTTAACAAAACATTGAACTTAAGGCTGTAATATAACAAAATAGGTAAAAAGTCAAGGGGGTGAATAATTTTGCAAAGCACTGTATATTGAGCCCTATTCAATTGGCAAAATCGCAATTGAATGAGGCCCATAGACAGACCACATTTGCTACAGCTATACCCATTCACAACAGCAGACACGATAAAAGGCTCAGACAATTATTTACTGAACGTTTTCTGCTTGGAAAAAAGGACCCTGCTATGGTCCGTTTTAGCTCTTGCCTTTATAATTCTGATAGTTTAGAGAGGAACATTTTAATAATATTGTCATTTAAAAAGTTTGTATCATTTAAAAAGTTAGTTTCAGCTGTGATTTACTTCTGAAAGTAAAGGTTGTTTCTTTGCTGTGTGCACTAATTAAATAAGATTCTGACTACTCACCTGTATAGTAAGCAAGGGAATGAGCAAATTTGTGACCTTATGGGAAGATCTAATCAAAGTGCAGTTCTAGTTTAAGTGTGGGAGTTTAATTTTAAGGAGGGAGTGAAAAGGGGTTAAATTGTAGCACAGAGAAGAAAGAAGCAGAAGGAAGGGTAAGGGAGAATATTTATTTATTTTTTTGTTTTTTTTTACCTTTTTTTATTTTTTATTTGTAATTATGAGTCAGTGCAGTGGCAACTTCACATAGTGTACATCCTGCCACATGAATGCACTGCTGGTATAGCTGATTCAGGGTCCATACCTCTCTTGAAGCTCAAATTGGAGAGCTGTAGAGGAGAATTGCAGTACTTAGTGATATTGCTCCAATGCAAAGGGAGTTGGTGCTCATTGAATACAGTTTAGCTGGGCCTAGCATGGAGGGTGGAGCCGGGGCTAGTGAGGATGTCCAGAAAAGTAGCTGGGTTACAGTTACAAAGGGAAGCAGAGGGAACAGTAGGAGGAGGCAGGCCAGTTTGGAGTTGGCAAGGACCAACAGATTTGCCAGATTGAGTGACAATTTTGGTGATGTTCATTCAGGAATGGCAATGCCATATAGAGCTGTTCCCTCTAACAGTAGGGAAAATAGATCTACTGGTGGAAAGGGAAGGCAGAATAGGCAGATCAGCAGACAGATTTTGGTGGTAGGGGACTCGGTTATTAGGAAGGCAGACAGGGTGATTTGTCACCCAGATCCCGGTATTTGAACAGTGTGCTGGAAAGGAGCCAGCGGTCTTGGTACATATTGGTACCAATGACAAAGTAAGTGGAAGATGGAGGGTCCTAAAGAATGATTTTAGAGAACTAGGGAATAAGCTTAAGGCAAGGACCTCCAAGGTAGTATTTTCCGAGATCCTACCAATGCCACATGCTAGCCCAGGGAAACAGAATGAGCTTAGGAAGGTTAATGCATGGCTCAAAATGTGGTGCACTAAGTAGGGGTTTGGGTTTTTAGAGCACTGGGTTGACTTGTCACTTGGGTGCAATCTCTATTGCAGGGACGGATTGCACCTTAATAAAGCGGGAGCTGGTGTGCTAGAGGATAGGATTGTAGCATGGCTGTGGGTGTTTTTAAACTAGTAGATGGGGGGAGGTACTAGATAGAAGTAATGGAGTAGAAAGTGTAGAGGGGGTAAGGAATGAATGTAGTTGTGGGGGAGGAAAAGGGGTAAAAAGGGTAAGTATAGTCAATAGGGAGGTATTGCTAAGTAACTCAGTATAATGACAGGCACTTCAAAAGTAAAGACTCATAACAACATGAGGTTTATGCTTGCTAATGCCAGAAGCTTGCCAAGAAAACTAGGTTAAAATTATTAACAGTTAATGATAAATGTGATTGTATTGTTTTTCACTGAAACATGGTGGGATGACTCTCATGACTGGACTGTTAATTTGGATGGTTATAATCTATTTAGAAAAAATGAAGAAATGGTAAAAGGGGAAGAAGGATTTGTCTGTATGTTAGCCTAAATTTAAGCCTATAGTCAGATAAGATATTTATGCTGAAACTATCAATAATGGTGAATGTTTGTGGGTAGAGTTTAACAGCAGAGGTGCAAATTATAAAATAATATTGGTAGGAATATGCTTTAAACCCCAAAATATAATTGAAAGTGAGGAACTGCAATTATTGTTACAGATTGGAAATGAGGTTAAGCATGGTCAAGTAAATAAACTGAATGAATGAGGCAAGCAGTTCATCGAAGGGGAGCGGGTGCTTGAGTACACTCAGAGATCATTATCTGTCCCAGGTTATACAAGAACCTACTAGAAATGAGGTTACCTTGGACTTATTACAAATAATATTGATATAATATCAAATGTTGAAATAGGGCAACCTTCGGGAAACCGTGATCACAACACAGTCTCATTTTAAAATGAAAAAAAAAAACTGTAAGGGGCCAACAAAAACTCTAAATTTTAAAAGAGCTAATTTTAATGGTTTAAGGGCAGAAATACAAAGTATAGACTGGGACAAAACACTGACAGGTAAACATACTGAACATAAATGGACAACATTCAAATCCTTACTAAATATACATACTTAAAACCGTAAACCATGTAGAAATAAAAGTAAAAGGAGTAAATGACATCCCAGGTGGCTTAACAATGATTTTAAGATCTAGATATGGAGTATTAAACAGCCATTTAAAGTATACAAAAAACATGGGACAGAGACTGCTTTACGTGAAATCAACAAAGCTTGCAAAAGGGCCATTAGACTGGAAAAAATATAAAATTAAAAGATAATTGCAAAGTCTATTTTGTAAATATATTAATGGAAAGAAGGTCAGGAACATTACAATGTGAAACAGGCCATTCGATAATTAGTGACTGGGAAAAGGTAGATGAGCTAAATCGGTTCTTTCCTTCGGTATATAAAAGGGAGTTACAAGTGGTTAGGACACCGCAACATAATGGGCCCACACTACCTTCACCAAATAATTGGTTAACACAGGAAGAAATCCAGAAGAGGTTGTAAAAAATAAATAAAGGTTGTGATAGAATACCCAATAAACTGGGTTCTGTAATAGCCAAACCATTATAAATAATTTTTCATGATTCAGTCAACGCAGGTTCTCTACCAGATGACTGAAGAGAAGCAGATGTGATACCTATATTTAAGAAGTAAGCAAGAGAAAATCCAGGGAATGATAGACCAGTGAGCCTCACTTCTGTAGTGGGAAAGCTTTTAGAAGGGTCAATAATGGATAGTTTACAATAATATCTCTATTTAAACAGGATTATAAGTAGGAGTCAACATGGATCTGTGAAGATCCGAGTGGTAGGGGCTATTACTTCTCACCTGCCATAGACTACAGGTAATCTACTGTGAGAATATCAGTAGGTGCCGTGGATATCTCATAGAGGGCTGTTCTATCAGCAACAGGCTAAACAGTTCACTGTGCAGGCACTCCCGGAGTTAAGACAATAAACTGCACCTGGTACTTAAAGTCCCAGAAGCACCAGCAGAGAGGCGGCGTATGAGCTGTTTTCAGAAGCTGTGCAGGGAGTGCTGAACTGCTGTCTCCTGGAGCTGCAAGTGCCAGGTCCTGCGTGAAGCCAGAAAAACCAGAGAGAGAGAGAGAGAGAGTCTGAAGCAAACACTGTAAGTGTTGTAATTAAGGAGAACCACAGCCCCAGGAATACTGCTGTTTGGGAAAACCCAGCTCTGCTGGGGACTGCAAGGGAATCTGTGTTTCAAGTGGATACTGCTGCGTTACAAAACTTGAGATAGCTGTGCTGCATTCTGAAGCTACTGAGAGACAGACACTCTGTTTGCCTTTAAGGCCAGGAGTGGTGACCTGTATGTTACCCCCAGGGAAAAGACTGTGGTATTGATAAGAGTGACTTTTCTCATTTGGAGTACCTGTGTACTCTCTAAAGGGTCCCTGGGGGAATGACACTCAGAGAGCAGGGAGGGCCAGTGTCCTTTCCACAAGGTGGTGCTATTTCAAGAACCTAATACATACAGAGATCCTAAGGAGAGAGGGTTCCCACCTGAAACCACTGCTGTAACTTGTTTTTCGCCCATAGCAGATAAGCTGCTCGGGACTAGTCAGGGTGTACCCGAATATTTTTTGGTCTTTAATAAACTGGTCTGCTTCACTATATGTTACGTGCCATTGATTCTTGCAAGATATCACAGTCCTACATGGCTATCCTTGTCACAATACCCACAAGGGCTGTTTGGGTTTTTGTAATCTCAGCATAAGCACCCTGATATCTGGCTTCTGTGCCAGTCAGGATCTCTCCATCGGGAATAAGCACTTCCAGGAGTCTCAGTAACTTCCCTATGGTAGTTACCAGGGCAAGAAAAATGAGAGACACACAATTTCTATATGTCTCAGCAGTGAACTGCCTTTATTCACTCCCAAAACACAACTCACTACAGACAAAACACAGAACAAACGTTCCACCCCCGTCTGACCTCAGTGATCTTGCACATATCGGTTGTCAACGGGGAAGGGGGGTTTGGGGGATTTTTTTCCCCTTGCTTCATTTACGACCCCCAAAGCAAAATAAAAAGTAGTTTTAAATGTTATGGCCATTCCTTTAACCATGCATATTTTAAACAAGACACAGTAATATTACATGGGAAATTACATACAGTATACAGGATGAAGCAGGGGCAGTATAATTCCCCTAACCATTTTCCAATGGGGAAGTCTGTTCTCTATAGATGCTAACTGGGCCAAATTCCAGGCCCTGGAAAGGGGTCTGTGACAGGATTTATGAAGGATAGGTCATGTCAAAGAAATCTAATTAGTTTCTATGAGGAAGTTAGTAGGAACTTGGATCAAGGCAACTCAGTGTATGTAGTCTTTTTGGACATTGCAAAGGCTTTTGATACAGTGCCACATGGAAGACTATTGAGCAAACTAAGGGATACAGGAATGGCAGTAAATATCTGCTGATGGATTGAGAGCTGGATAAAAGACAGGAAGCAAAGGGTTGTATTAAATGGAAAATACTCAGATTGTACTAATGTGGTAAGTGGGGTTCCTCAGGGTTCAATATTAGGTCATTTCCTCTTTAACATATTTATTAATGACTTAGAGGTGGGCCTCGAAAGTAGTGTCTCCATTTTTGCTGATGACACTAAGTTGTGCTAAGGTAATCAGAAAATGATGTACTTTCCCTCCAAAGGGATTTGCATAAATTAGAGAAATGGAAAACTAAATGGCAGATAAGATTTAATATGACTAAATGTAAAGTTATACATTTAGGAAGAAAAAATAGCCATGCAATTTATAATCTTAATGGAGCAGATCTATGGGGTATCAGATATCGAAAAGGATTTGGGAGTGCTTGTGGACAACCACCTGTGCTTAATGCCAAGCAGTGCTCAATGCCAAGCAGCAGCTGAAAAGGCAAATAAAATATTGGCATGTGTTAAGAAGGGAATAGAAGAAAGGGAAGCAAATATAATGCTTCCACTATACAAGTCCCTAGTACAGCCTCATTTGGAATATGGAGTAATTTTTTTAAGCACCACTTGATAAAATTGACATTTTAGAGTTGGAAAATGTACAGAGAAGGGTATCAAAACTAATAAGGGGAATGGAGGGGTTAAGTTATGAAGAAAGACTAACCAAATTAGACTTATTTACTCTAGAGGTGCTATGATTACCCTATATAATTATATTCAGGATCAATACAAGGCTTTGTTAAGTGAACTTTTTGTGCCCAGAGGTTTTCAACTGACAAGAGGACATCCTTTGAGGTTAGATTGCTCCCAGCCCTGCCTAAGCAAAGTTTCCCCTTCTCAGATTTTCACAGTCAGGTCAACTAGTAGAGCAGAGCACAGCATGCAGACACGGGGGGATGCAGGCTGGAGAGCAGAGCGTCAATAGGGCGCAGTTCTCGGCGCCCTGATGTTGGCGCACATTTTTGCAGCGCGCAAAGGTCTGGTGCCATTTGGGACACTAGCCCATGTGGGCTTTTACAATGAACATGAGATGTGTTTTGAGGACTGTGACAATTTGTTTTGTTTACGTATAATGTTTAATGAATGTGCTCTGTGACGTGTTTTAGTGGTAATAATTGTACGTTTTTATCTTCACTAGTTGGTAACAATAATAACTACAAAGATGTTATTTTAAAAGTGACTAATGTGAATACATTTTTGCTTATTTAATTTGTGAATTTATTTTCTATCATTGTTTGTGTGAAATATGATGAGTGTAAATGAATGATTGAACCTTTAACTTCAATGACACCAGAAAGAGGGGCACATGTATACATAAATATTTTAAAACTACTTTTGAATCCTGCAACTCTGTGTTACATCCTACTTTAAAGGTATTTTATACTTGTTCCTGTATCCAAATCCCATTGTTACTAACCTGGAGATGCAAGCTGTGTGCTGCGATTTTCAAAACCATCATGATTCAAGGGATTGTCCTTCCTGTAAGCTGAAAGCAGGAAGTTATGGGGGTGTACCTGGTCCCCTCACCTCTGGGTCATGACACTGTAGTTGCATCCTACAGTGTCATGACTCTGCTTCTGGGCCAGTGAGAGGAAAAGGTGTGAATTTTAATCTTATACTTCGATCCAACAATGGCTCTGTACTTCTTCCAATCCCTCTCTCCACTTATAACTACACATCCCCAGCATCCAGTTCTTAGGATGTGATGTATTAAACACATAATGGATAACTGTACTCATAAACAGGGTCTTCAAAAATTCAGATGTTCTCAAAAAAAATGTCCATGGCTTATACAGCTGTTAATGTTGTTAACTGGGTAGATACTTAACGAACAAGTGTTTTTTTTACTTTTATTTTTTAACTGCTTTTCTTTTTCTAAATGGGGAAAGGGGAGAAAAATACAAATAGTGTTCACCTTATCTTGGAGAAAATTCTTGACTTGAGTTGCATGCCACAGAAAGCTTTAAGGTGCATTGAAGCGAGGGTAGCAAGATTTATGCAAATACATAAATAGGAAAAGTAGTTCTGTTTAGCTTGGTAGACAACTGAAATTAGACCGATAACAAGAGCGAGTGATGAAACGGAGAATGTAGCCAAGGTCTGGAAGGTGTAGAACTACAGCAACATGTCTACCAACACAAGGGATATTTTAGTCCTGCACAAGAGTTTTCAAGATAGCAGAGGAAACGAGAGGTGCATAGACTGCGGAATTTATGGAGGCAAAAAGGTTAGTTAATTTAACGGACACAAGTTTTTGCTGTGTTCGGGTACTGAAGCTTGAAAAAAGCACAGAGGTGCAAGGATTACTATTTGCTTTTTCAGTATTTGAACAGATAAAATATAAACTTATTTACAAATATGCGGTGCCTTTTATTAATGCAAAAATTCTAATATTGCTTATATCAAGTTTGTGAATTAACAATCCTTAATCCCCACTCCCCAACAGGCTGCAATAAGTCCTGTAGATCTGGGATGTTATTTCTAAGTTTTATATACAAAGGCGTCATCAGTAGCCTATATACCACCACCTCTGAGGCTTTTCTACAAGTACCATTAAATTCAGCACAATTTGGATCACATCGCCGTAAAGATCTACTGAAAGCATGTTGAATTACTTTCAGAATATTTGAAATGGGTGCATTTTCTTTAAGAATTTAAATAAAATAATATTTGTGTTTTTATATGTGTGAAAGAGTGCAGCTCATTCTGTGTCTGGGTTCTGCATCATTACTGTAACCGATCAGGTCAACCTACTCAAGTCTATAGAAAGTCTCTTGACTGACTGTGAGTGCCTGCCAAGGAGACCGGTAACCTGATCTGGGGCTCTATTCCATGGCTCCCATAAGAACTCCCATAAAGCTGACTCGCAATTTGGAGTGTTTTGAAAAGCCAATTTGCTGAGTTATTCTATTGCTTTCGCAAAACAAGAATCTTGTAAAATTTACTGAGTTGGGGGTTTACCTGTAGCTCTCTAATGTGTGGTCTTAGCCTACTTGCTGAAGATTTTTAGTCTGCATCTCATTGGCAAACATATGGAATGGTACCCACTAACTAACGTGAACACACCACACTAGCATCCTCATTTATCTCTATCTATCTATCTATCTAAATAGCTTTCCCCTTCCCATGGCAGGAAGTGGTTAAATAAAATATGCAGGGGGTTATAGCCCTCTGAGTCCAGGTATACCCTAATGATCCCCTCTAAATATTCTGTACCCCCATGAGATCGGGTATCACCTATGTTGATCCCTCAATATCAATGGTAATCCAAAGTATAACAGGACCCCCAAGACACCTAATATTAATTCATTCACCATGGAGATCCTCATGGAACTTAATACTAACCCCTTATACCCCAAGGGTCCATATGAACCCCATAGTTTACTAAACCATAACCATTCACAGTCCCTATGAACTCTCATGGCACCTAAAATTAAACTTGTACCACTGTGTCCTTATGGATATTTCAGGCATTAAAACAGAGTATTTGAATTACTCCTGCCTCATTTCTGATTGGCTAAAAGTGTAACCACATGGAGTGCACACACAGAATTGCCACACATACTCTCATCTCATTCTCATGGATATGCTTTTATTTTTTTAAATAATGGGGGGAAAAAACAGACTAATGTGCAAATTCTCCTTCACTCAGGGAAGAGCAGTTCCATGGACTTCAGTGGTCCTTTAAGGCAAACAAAGACTGGTAAAGAAAAGTCAATGAGCCTGTTTGGGAGCCAAATTACATGTTGTTCCAAATAAAAAAAGCAATATTAGCATTAGGGGTGAAGAAGCCGCAGCCTATGTATTTTTGAGTGAACTTCCTCTTGGTATGTTCAAGTACAATATGGCATGTGCAGTACTTGTGCCGTTGGGCATTTTCTGTCTAACAGGGAGTGAAAGTTTAAGATTCTGTTCAAGGTGCATTTTTATTGAAAAGTCTCATTTCTGGAGCTATGTTCTGGACTATTCATTTTATAATATATTCCAATGTTCTTTTGTTCTATGGATGTTTTTATGCGTTATCGGAAACAATATATTAATAAAATGTAAACAGTTTGCCCAATCTTGTACAAGTTTTAAAGACTATAGCAGAAAATTCAATATCAGTCACATCGTAGCCTAGTTTCTAGTGTTTTAGGGAATAGCAATTTTAGCTGTTTTCTGCATTGCATCTCAGGAGATGATACCATATTAAATCCTATTACTACAGTAAAAAAATGAGGCTTTGTGTAAGAAAAGCAAATTATATAAGAACTGTTCTGGGAGCAATTGAGCCATATATAAAGTAGCTAAATAGTAATCCCAGAGCATATCCAGTGATATCAGAAGTGAGACAGGTAGAGGTATTTACATAAAATGTTCACATGCAATATCTAAAACATTTCCAAATGTTTAGAGTGTACTATGTTTTTTCCTGGTTAATACACTGTAGAAAGCACAGTAATCTTACTTGGTCCCACTAAAAGGTTCTTAGAACATTGTGTGGTGTACAATATTTAAGTAGTTCTCCGCCCAATAACACGCCTTGTAGAGATATTTAAAAAAAAAGTTCAATATTATAATTTAACTAGCGACTTGCCCGTCAAAAAATGATGGTCAATAAAATTGTAAAGCTAGAAATGCTGTTTTCGACATAATGTAACAATCTGTTTTGATGTTTCTGCAGCATACAATGAAGGTTTGCACTGGTCTGGAGCTGAGGTGTAAGTGTCAGCAATGTGTGCAGTGTGTAGTGTAAATAGGCTGCGTGCGCAAGGGGAAGCCGTTAGTGTAGCCGTGTACTTCCGTATTTTGTAAATTAGTGTTGTGTAATGGCGGCGAATGTGTATGTGCTACGCGGCTGTGGATGATTTCACGTCCTTACAAAAAGTGTCTTCACCTCGTATGGCTTTTTTGAAAAAGCTGTATGAGCTTGGTGCTGTTTTGCGGCTTAAGGGTCCTGTAGCCTCATTTTCGTTTTTTTCGGCGGCCATTTTTTCTCTCGCTTAGGGGATTTTCGTGTGTCTAAACTCGTGAATTTTGAGTTAAATTGAGGTGTAACTTCACTTGCAGAGGTCCTGGGTGCCCCCCTTGCTGTGGGTAAGCTTTTTTGTGTGTATTTATTGTTTTTTTAATGTTTTCCGGTGCGCACAGTTCGGTGTTTTTTTTTCTAAGTCCCGCATCTTGTATTTTTTTTTTGCTAAGTCCGTAAATTTTCCCTTCTAAGTGCCGCGGTTCGTAAAGTGCTGCTTGTGTGTGTGTTTGTAACCGCGTGTGAGGCGCCGTAGAGCCTCCACCTCCGCAAATGCGGCTCCTCGCAAATTGCAGCCGATGTGGGAGCCTCCACCTTCCGCAAATGCGGACCCTCGCGAATTGTGTCGCTCGCTTCGCGAGCTCGCAAAGCGTGACGACGATTCGTAGTTTGACAACTATTATATGTGATTCTACATAGTTTAACTTATCTGAAATTGTAAAATGAAAACAATGTTAGTTAAGTAGAATACTGTTTGCATAAGTCTAAAAAATCCATAGGCACACTACTGTTATCTACTCACAAGGGTTGAACATGATCCTGAAACCAACTATTTTGAGGTGGTTTTGGTCATTGGAAAAAGCCCTTATATCTGATTGTGAAACGCGTCTTATCAATACATGTGATTGTACACATAATTTGTGATAATTTTAGATCTACTCTCCAATATTACATTATAATCTATGTTGAGATTACGTCAATAACAATCAAAGATGTATTATATAATACACACCATACCCATATCAGTGGACCACATAACAAATGTTGAGATTTGTAAAGTACCAACATACTACTCAAGGAGCGTTGGGATGGGATGAGGTCATAAGAGGAAATAAATGTAACACGTTTTTTTATTAGTGGCTATCTTTCTAACCAAGGTGACCTGCACTGGAAGTGGTGTGCTTTCTCTCTCCCCATCCCTTCTTGTAATATAATAGAGATAAAGCTGTGAACGTTGTTTCTTTATGAGAGCAGCTGCACATCAAATATGAAATGATTGTCTAAAATTAATTCCCTGCAAGAGGAGGTAATTTGAATGTCCCAATCAAGCTTATCAGTTACAAGAACAACTTTTTTCTGGTCCCAACAACACATCAAGACGTACTATTACTACCCCTATCTCTCTCAAGAGCGCTACAGAGAATTAACTAGGGCTTATTATAGATCATCTATACATATCTTGATAAAAAATACATAAACTGAAATAACTGGTTAGAAGAAATATGGTAATGAAAAGTTTCACAAGTTAAAAATTATGCATTAATTTAAAATTGACATTATTTTTTTTTAATTTTTATATATATACACTGCTCAAAAAAATAAAGGGAACACTAAAATAACACTTTCTAGATCTGAATGAATTACATATTCTTATGAAATACTTTGTTCTTTACATAGTTGAATGTGCTGACAACAAAATCACACAAAAATTAAAAAATGGAAATCACATTTTTCAACCCATGGAGGTCTGGATTTGGAGTCACCCCCATTATGAAAGTGGAAAAACACACTAAAGGCTGATCCAACTTTGATGTAATGTCCTTAAAATAAGTCAACATGAGGCTCCGTAGTGTGTGTGGCCTCCACATGCCTGTATGACCTCCCTACAACGCCGGGGCATGCTCCTGATGTGGTGGCGGATGGTCTCCTGAGGGATCTCCTCCAAGACCTGGACTAAAGCATCTGCCAACTCCTGGACAGTCTGTGGTGCAACGTGACGTTGGTGGATGGAGCGAGACATGATGTCCCAGATGTGCTCCATTGGATTCAAGTCTGGGGAACGGGCGGGCCAGTCCATAGCATCAATGCCTTTGTCTTGCAGGAACTGCTGATACACTCCAGCCACATGAGGTCTAGCATTGTCTTGCATTAGGAGGAACCCAGGGCCAACCCCACTGGCATATGGTCTCACAAGGGGTCTGAGGATCTCATCTCAGGCGACCTCTGGCGAGCACATGGAGGTCTGTGTGGCCCCCCAAAGAAATGCCACCCCACACCATTACTGATCCACTGCCAAACCAGTCATGCTGGATGATGTTGCAGGCAGCAGAACGTTCTCCACAGCGTCTCCAGACCGTGTCACGTCTGTCACATGTGCTCAGTGTGAACCTGCTTTCATCTGTGAAGAGCAGAGGGAGCCAGTGGCAAATTTGCCAATCTTGGTGTTCTCTGGCAAATGCCAAACATACTGCACAGTGTTGGGCTGTCAGCACAACCCCCACCGGTGGATGTCGGGCCCTCATACTACCCTCATGGAGTCTGTTCAGACACATGCACATTTGTGACCTGCTGAAGGTCATTTTGCAGGGCTCTGGCAGTGCTCTTCCTGTTCCTCCTTGCACAAAGGCAGAGGTAGTGGTCCTGATTCTGGGTTGTTGCCCTCATACGGCTTCCTCCACATCTCCTGATGTACTGGCCTGTCTCCTGGTAGCGCCTCCATGCTCTGGACACTACGATGACAGACACAGCAAACCTTCTTGCCACAGCTCGCATTGATGTGCTATCCTGGATGAGCTGCACTACCTGAGCCACTTGTGTGGGTTGTAGACTCTGTCTCATGCTACCACTAGAGTAAAAGCACCACCAGCATTAAAAAGTGACCAAAACATCAGCCAGAAAGAATAGAAACTGAGAAGTGGTCTGTGGTCACCACCTGCAGAATCACTCCTTTATTGGGGGTGTCTTGCTAATTGCCCATAATTTCCACCTGTTGTCTATCCCATTTGCACAACAGCATGTGAAATTGATTGTCACTCAGTGTTGCTTCCTAAGTGGACAGTTTGATTTTACAGAAGTGTGATTGACTTGGAATTACATTGTGTTGTTTAAGTGTTCCCTTTATTTTTTTTGAGCAGTGTATATATATATATATATTGTAACAGGGCGCCCCCTTCTGGCGGGGTTTGCGTCCTGCACTTTCTTATTTTTTCTTTATACAGGGAGGAAGACACAGCAGGCTTGTCCAAAGTTGAGTTTTACTGCTATTTTATTTGTTTGCATAAACAGAACAAAAACAGTGCTTGTATTCAGCAACAAAATAAAACCCTACATAAACGTGCTTACTATACTCAGGAACGCCCTGACTATATCCTGCGCAGCTTATCTGTGACAGGAGAGTGCCACCTTGTGGCCAGGATGCAAACAGTCTCTTGTGATATATCGCCACCTTGTGGCCAGGAAACAAACAGTCTCTTAACTTTGTTATATCGCCACCTTGTGGCCAGGAAACATACAGTCTCTGATGTCTTTTCCTCTATGGCTTCTGCCAACAGTGGGTGAAGCCTAGGGCCCTCGTCACCCTCTTGAAATGAGGAACTATCACTTTCTCCCAATGCACTCTTCTTCCTGGGGCATTTGTACTTCTCATCCTCATATGGTGAAAACAACATATATTTGTCACCAACCTTTCTATCCCTTGTTGCCTTCGGCTTCCCAGGGATGGGGTCTTTAGATAATCCTCTCTCTGTGGAATATCTCCAATACCACAGAAGTCTTCTCTGTGCGCAAACTCTGGAACTCTGCAGCCTTCCTGACTGTCTCGCTCCAGCACAAATCCCAGCTCTAAGGATCCCCGCAGCTGAGCTGTCCAGGGCTTTCACACACAGCTCACGGCTGTTAGGCCCACGCCTAAGTGAGAGAGACTCCACCCATCTCTCTGCTGCTTTTAAAGGCAGTATGCAGCTGGGTTTCCATTTAGCCTCTGATAACTGTCTGGATTTAACTCTTTCCATCCTCTTACAGAGCTCTCTTGTGACCCCTAGTGGCACTCCATCACATATCCTCCCCCTCAGCTCAACACCATGTAGTTGAGCTACATGAGCCGAGAGGCCGAAAACGTTCACTCGTAACTTTATCTTCCCCTTGTCTTCTCGTTTACGGGGCTCCTCTTCATAGGGCATAATATTCTCTGGTGCAACTATGCAGTATGGGCTTGGGTCTTGCTCTATTCTCTTGAGCTCAACAGCACGCGTACTTCCATGCGCCAGGAGAACTTTCCCTTCTTCAATTGATCCATCAACTTTGACGAAGTAAGGCTTGAGATACCCCTCGAATAAACTACCATGGGTTTCGTCCATCGCATCATCTATGGGGAACACACTGTCTTGTTCGCCACATGGCACCTCTGGACCTGGTTGGATACTGACAGTATCTCCAAACCACACCTTTAGGTTGTTACACACAACTCTGTTCCTCCTGATCTTCTCATCTAGGCAAGTGTCATCTGTACGACCTTTGTACGCAGTTTTCTGTCTCTTCTTTCTTTTCAGAAGAACAGGTTTTCCTTGGTACAACAGAAGCTCGTCCTTCTGGACCGGAGTCATCGACATCACTTTCTCTTCATTGCTTTGTTTTTCTTCAATTTCTTTTAATAGGACCTGCAGTTCAGATAATTCTGCAGAGAGCGATTTGGTTGTATAATTTCTCTCACAACCGGTTTCTTTTACATAATCTTTGTAACGATTTACCTTGAGTTCCTTACTCTTAGGTTTCCTTTCTTCCAATTCTTTTTCTGCTTTCTGGGCAGTAGGTTTGTCCTCCTCATCAATGGGTTTCTTTTCAGGTTTACGCTCTTTGACTTGAACGGCCTTGACAGAGGGACGTGAAATTCTCGGCGACCGTCTTAATGTCCGGCCTAGGCTTTCCTCGGCTTCAGGCTCCTCAGCTTCTGCAACTGCGGAAACCACAAATAATGCGTCACCTCTCTTCCTCTTGTTGGAGATCCGGGTTGTCAGTTCCTTCCCTTCTGTTCCACTGTTTTCATCTTCAGGTACTAACTTGGATCTATGCTTATTTCTTAAACCTGGAGCTTGCTTCTCTGGTTTTGAAGACTTCTCTACTTCTGGAGTTGCAGCTCCATCCTCTGTCAATTGAGACTCAACCACTGAGTTTGCTCTGTCCGTCTGCTCTGTATCACACTGATCCGCTATGGTTCGTGAAACCTTTGTTTCCCTGCTTTCTTCTGGCTGATCTATCACAGCTGACGCCTTAGTTTGCTTTGCACCACTCTCAACTTTACTAGATGCTTCTTTGCCTACACTCGCTCTCTCTTTATTAGAGACAGAAATAATGTCTTTCTTTTTCTCTGTCTCTTCATCCTTGGCACTGGTTTTGTTTGAATCGGTCTTACGCAGCTCTTCTTTTGAAAGTACTTTTTGGTTTGATTTTTCAAGAGATGAAGTAATGTGATAATTTCCAAGATCTGGGGATTTTTCTAAATTCTCTGAGCTTGAAAGCTTACTGTTCTCTTTGAAGTTATGTAGACTTTGGTTTACGTCACTCTCTAAGAGATCTTTCAGATTTTTCACAGTCTCTTCCATAGCAAGCAATTGTTCTTTTAGGTGAAGGATTTCTTCTGTCATTACCTCCTTCCCAGAGATTCTCTGTTCATAAAGCCGTAACTGGTTGTCCTTCTCAATCAATTGCGTCTTTAGAGACTCCATTGTGGCTGCGTGAGTCTTACTTTGCGCCTCATTCTCAGTGTCCAGATTCTGGCATTTAGCAATTAGATCAAGGATTGTTGCATCCCGTTCTTGCACTTTAACTGCCAACTCTGATTTTTCCTTTTTTAGCTCCTCGGATGTGGCCAAACTTGATTGAAGACCTTTCTCAAGAATCTCAACAGCTTGGTTTAAAGAGTTTAATTCTTGTTCATTTGTGGATTTGTACTCATTAAACACATTAAGAGTTGACTTTCTCTCACTAATCACCTTATTGTGCTCTTCCATTAACTGAACCATCTGCTGGGCCTCGCTCTCCAGTTTTCTGGTGAACTTTGCAAGCTTGTCCTCAGTTTGCTTCAATATACTGCTTAGATTGTCCACGTGGTGGTTGAGTCCAGCTATGTTTTGTCTTGATGACTCTTCATTTCTTTGCATGTCTTCAATCACCTGCTCCTTCTGCCTCTTCTCATCTTCCACCCGATATTGGAGTCCCTCAAGCTCCTTGTCCTTTTGCGTTAATACTGTCTTCAGCTTGGAGATTTCCAGTTTCAATATGGTTATTTGACAAATCAGCTGCTCCTCTTGAGTTTTAGCCGCTTGGTCTTGTCTCTCCTTCTGTACAGCGTTCTCTGAAAGGGATGTCTGCAGATTGGTAATTATTCCCTGTAGCTGCAGTTTCTCAGAATCAAACCGGGCTCTCTGGGTTTCTAGTTCTGCATTGGTGGAGCTCTTCTCTTGTTCTAACTTGGTGATCTGTACTTGAAGGGCTGTACACCTAGCAGTGATTTCAGCTACTTCCTGGGTCAATCCTTCCATCTTCAGGATGTCCCCCATGTTTTCCAGCTTAGACTTGGGAGGATTCTTCCTCTGCTCCCAAATTGGCATCAGTTTCTCATTCCTGTAGGACACTCTGTAGTCCTCAAATGCAGGCATCCTCCGCCATTCAGGAATATAGTCTGGCATCATCTTTACCTCTCGCTGGTCTGGTTCGGTATGACACCCCTCCATGCTCTGCGTCATATGTCCTGTCTGGGACAGTGTGTACTCCTTGAGTTTTTCTGCATTGCGGTCAGCCCGTTTCTTTTCTCTGTTATAAGCAGCTTCCACTTCTCTGAACTGGTTTTTTATCATCTCTAAGTCGGATGCACTTTGCGAGTAGCTGGCCTTTTCCACTTGAAGTGAAGACTCAAGGTCCAGGATCCGCAACTGGATAACTTCAGAGTTAACCTTAGACTCCCGATGGGCTGCTCTTTCCGATTCAATATCTTCTTCCAGTCTTTTTACTGTGTGTGCTGCGGTCTCCAGTTCCAGAATCAGTCTCTCCTCTTTCTCACGACTGTATTCCAGCTCACTCTTCTGACGTGAGAAGTTATCCATGGCGACATTTTTCTCTGCTGCCATTTCATGTAGCTGCTTGTGCAACTCTTGAACCTTCCTGTTTTGGGACTGGATAACAGATTCCATTTCTTTCTTCATCTCCTGTAAGGCCATTCTGTCTGCACTAGCAGGCTCTTTTGCTTTCTCAGCAATCTCTGTTACTGTCTCTGCAGTTTCTTTTGTGCACTCTGCATTCTCATCAGCGGCTCCTGCCGTCTCTGTGGCGGCTCCTGCCGTCTCTGTGGCGGCTCCTGCCGTCTCTGTGGCGGCTCCTGCCGTCTCTGTGGCCGCTCCTCTGTCAGCCTGCCAGTTCCTTGCTTGTCTATCTTGGACAATATCACCAAATGACTTCTCAACGCCAAGCTCCAATGGGGTGTCCATAATATTTGGATGGAAATCTCTCCTTGTCATGCCAGTCGCACCTTTCTCGTGTGGTTGAAGTATAGGAGCACTTCTCCGGCTAGCTTGTTGCACCCCCAGTGCCTTTATGCTGGCTGTAAAGTACGCCTTCTGTTCATTCTGGGAGTCTTTCCTCATCCTCTCATCAGGGAACTCGTACACTGGCCTGTGGTAGAGATGGGCATGCTCTTCTTTGGTATTCCATCTTCTATCATCAGATTTTTCCCATAGACAGGTAGGGGCCTGTCCAAATTGTGAGACTTCCCCTCGGTACTGTAACTTCTCCTTATTACAACTCAGGTTCTCTTTGTTCTTATATTTCTGGGTACTGATTCTTTGTGCTCTGACATCCCGGGTAACTCCAACTCTGGCAAGGATCTCAGCTTTGAGGTCATCATAATTTTCTTTCTTTTCTTCATTCAAGCTCAGATAAGCTTTCTGAGCTTCGCCCGTCAAATACGGGGCAATGAGGCTGGCCCAGTACCGTTTGTGCCACGCCTCCCTAATGGCTGTTCGCTCAAAAATGGTGAGGTATATGATAACATCATCATCCTCTGTCAGCTCCCAAAGAATTTCATTGGCTCTAGCTCTGGCCGAATCTTTTCTATAGTTGTCCAGTATAGCTTCATTCTGGGCTAACTGGATGGCCCACTTTCTAGTGAACTCTTGATGAGCAGCTGTGGCCTCTCTCATGCGGATTGTTTCCTCCTCGGCTTGTCGCTGCTGTTCCTGCTGTTCCTGCTGGTGCTGCAGTTGCTGCTGTTGCTGCTGTTGCAGCAAGGCCTTCAGTATATCCTCCATCACTGTACTGTACTGTGGGCTGTCTTCTTGCACTCAGACACTTCACCATCCCACTTCTGACACCAGTGTAACAGGGCGCCCCCTTCTGGCGGGGTTTGCGTCCTGCACTTTCTTATTTTTTCTTTATACAGGGAGGAAGACACAGCAGGCTTGTCCAAAGTTGAGTTTTACTGCTATTTTATTTGTTTGCATAAACAGAACAAAAACAGTGCTTGTATTCAGCAACAAAATAAAACCCTACATAAACGTGCTTACTATACTCAGGAACGCCCTGACTATATCCTGCGCAGCTTATCTGTGACAGGAGAGTGCCACCTTGTGGCCAGGATGCAAACAGTCTCTTGTGATATATCGCCACCTTGTGGCCAGGAAACAAACAGTCTCTTAACTTTGTTATATCGCCACCTTGTGGCCAGGAAACATACAGTCTCTGATGTCTTTTCCTCTATGGCTTCTGCCAACAGTGGGTGAAGCCTAGGGCCCTCGTCACCCTCTTGAAATGAGGAACTATCACTTTCTCCCAATGCACTCTTCTTCCTGGGGCATTTGTACTTCTCATCCTCATATGGTGAAAACAACATATATTTGTCACCAACCTTTCTATCCCTTGTTGCCTTCGGCTTCCCAGGGATGGGGTCTTTAGATAATCCTCTCTCTGTGGAATATCTCCAATACCACAGAAGTCTTCTCTGTGCGCAAACTCTGGAACTCTGCAGCCTTCCTGACTGTCTCGCTCCAGCACAAATCCCAGCTCTAAGGATCCCCGCAGCTGAGCTGTCCAGGGCTTTCACACACAGCTCACGGCTGTTAGGCCCACGCCTAAGTGAGAGAGACTCCACCCATCTCTCTGCTGCTTTTAAAGGCAGTATGCAGCTGGGTTTCCATTTAGCCTCTGATAACTGTCTGGATTTAACTCTTTCCATCCTCTTACAGAGCTCTCTTGTGACCCCTAGTGGCACTCCATCACAATATATATATATATATATATATATATATATATATATAATATTTTTTTGATGTCTTGATGTCATTTGAATCCTTGTCTTTGTAGCAACTGTTTTGATTATCTGTATAGTTGGACTGTCCCTGCATCCTACAAACATGATTGTTTTCCTGCACCACAGAACCAATGTGAATACAATAACATAAGATTCCAATATTAGAGGCATATCAAGAATCACACATATATATTGAAGAGTGAAGCAGCAGTGAATGTCCAGTAATCTAGTAATTTAGTAATTATCAATCTATATAATTTGATACCTTTTTTTATTGGACAAACATCTTATTTATAATGACAAGCTTTCGAGAGAGGTTTAACCTCTCTTTATCAAGTCTCATGCAATACTAACATGAGATGGAACCCTCAGTTTGTTTAATAACAGCAGATGCAGAGAGAGTGGAAACAGCATCTGACCTCATCAGGTAAATACATATATGGGGAATAAACACAACATAGCAAAGGAAACATATATACACATATTATATACACATATACATCAATATATACATGAAAAAGCAGAGCACTGTAGTCCACAGTGATATCTTTCCTGTTGGACAAACATCTCACTAAGGGCCTCATTCTATTACCGGCCGTAAATCGGCCGTAAGGCTGCGATTCCTTGCGGGGGTTCTGTTAACTCGCGATTCTATTATACGGCCCCGCAAGGATCTCCTCTTACGGCGGGCCGCATATCTTGGAACCGGCCGTAAGCAAAACGCAAAAATAAATTCAAGCCTGCACTGTACAGCTCTGTAAATGCTAGGGATCATATTGGGGGACATGAGGATTAAAAGAAACCCACTCTCAAGCTTGCACATCAGCCCAAACCCGAGTTCAAATTAACTCTTTATTTTCCGGCTGCGGCGTGGGCGGGTCTGAAGTGCTCCAAGCACTCTGGACTTTTTACATGGATATTTTACGGATATTAAAAATAAAATATTTTACGGATTTGAGTATAGGATAATTATGTGCTATTTTTTCTAACACCTAAAATCCCTTTATAGTCTTCTCAAAGTGCAGGATGGCTTTATTTGAGCTATTTTATGTGCTTAATTGGTGCTAGCGGGACCTCTTTCCTGCAAGTAAGCTGCGGTTAGTTTTTAGCCTTGCAGAGAGGGTTCCCGGAGCAATTGAATTGCAAATAGGAATTTCTTACGGCCGAAACTCTTGCGGCCGTTTTAGATCAAAGGCTTTCCTCTGGCGCGAGCGGCCGCAAGAGATAGCAAGGCACCGGCCGCAAGCCTGCCGGAGCCCCCGGCCGTAAGGGAATAGAATAGCCGAATAGCTTGCGGCCGGTCCTTGCGGCCCCGCAACTGCTGCGGCCGCTAATAGAATGAGGCCCTAAGAGTGCAAAGTCTCTTATGGTAGAAGAGGAAAAAATCACATGAACTCCTGATAAAGTGTTAGAAAACCCAAGTATATGTTATGTCCTGTGTTTTTAGTGTTGAAGAATGTGATTATCTTTATTTAAAATGCTTTTCTCTCTTGGATGTTTTAAAACATTTCCTCTGAGTATTTTGACTTAAGTTTTGGATGGAGTGATCATTCTGGCTAAAATGGTGTCCTACTGGGCTACATCTAGGAGGTTTTTTGATGAGCTGAAATAATGCTTCAAATGGAATAGTTTAACATTGAAGGCCCCATGTGGAGAGATGCAAACAGACAGCTTACTAAATAGCCATGTAATTTGCAACAACTCTGAACAATTGAGTTAATTTGGCCTTCTGATATAGTGATCCTAATAATAATATTGTTTAATGGCACCACTGTATAATTACATTTTGTTAATGTGTTTAGTTACAATTTTTTAAAATATTTTGTACCATATTCATTAAAAGATCTTTTGGTTAAGTGGCAGAACTATGTTCCTTGCCCTGTTTGTAACAGTCTGATCTAAGGAAAGGCTACCAAAATTCTGCTGTCTGCTCCAACCTGTGAGGTGTAGAAAGAAACCCTGTGCACAGATGGAGAGTTAAAGCCTGTTTTGCGAAAATGTAAAAAATGGAACTGTAAACATAGATTTATGGCCAATTACTAAACAGATTATTCTGCTTGAAAGGGAGGAGTAGATTAATGGTGCATATGCTTTTGCTTCTTTTGTCAATGAGTTTCATACCACAATGTTTACATGTACCGATTTCCACATGACAGTACATTTTCTTACTTCGTCATATGCTATTGGGATATTAAAAAGAACATGGATTAAACAAGCATGATAAATTGGAAGTCAACAAATGACATATAGAGTTTTTAAATTGGCTTGAAAAGTAGATCAACTTAATTAGTCCCCTGTGTAAACACAGAACATTTTAATACTTCAAAGCAGTTGCAGATTGCCTGCAGAAGGACTTCAAAGGTTGACCATAATCTAAAATACTTTTAGCAATGCAATTACAGAAGATAGAAGATTTCCCATTCTGTAGAGCCTCACAATGTCCAGGACAGAGAAAAGTTTTTTTTCCAAAAGGAAAAAGTGTTCTGGCCTACAAAGATGGTCATCAAAACCACAAAGGTAGTCATCATTTCCTGTGAAGGAGGGCAATGTCTATGCATATTTGAGACCAACAATGAGCATGAATGACCAGTGGATGAGCATGACCACCATAATGATGGTTGAGGTAGAGCAGATTGAGCAAGCAATGACCATGTCAGCCACCAGAATTATTTGAAGATTATCATCAGAATGAATGGCAATATGTTCAGCAATGTCATAGCAGTTCCCTATTAAGGATGGAAAGGGAAAGAAACAAAAGTAGAGGTTTGTCTTAAGCAGGAAGATTTGACAGAATTTTTTAAATAAGTTGTTGTGATTGAAATTAAGTATGCTTGGAGAAAGGTAGGTCATTTTTCTTTAAGCTCAAAAATATAATACTGTGTTTATAGGCTCATGTCTAAAATAAATTGTGAAGCTTAAATTAATTGTTTTTAAAAACAAAACATGGACACCTGGCCTGGTGTGGGCTGAGTCCTGGGGTACTCTCCAGCTTCTGGAAGTTGTTGTGAACAATGGCAATGAGATCAGATGTATCTCCCTGAAAGAACCTTCTTTGATGGAAGCATGGGAGCCTTTCGATAAACAAAACATTTCTAGCAGAGAAGAGGCTGGAACCATGATGCTTGAGTCCAGAAGTGAATAAGCCTTAAATATAGGTCATGTATAGCAAAGTTTTCAAAAGTCCATTATCGGATTAAAAAAATAATTATGTATTAAACTGTATTCACAGGACCACTGTATTCACAGGACCCATCAGTCAATTTGATTAATCAGCATAGAAGATTTCAGCCTCCTTAAAGGGATATATAAGTGAGCTGGATTAATACATTTCTGCACTTTGTAGGCAAAAAGCAGCCTTTATGTATGAAGCACATCTCATAAAACAGGTGATCTCCTTGCAGCTTTCTCCTTGCAGCTTCTTGTCACATGTCAGTAATACACTACATTTCCCAGGCTGCTTTGTTACATACCCCATGCTGCTTTGCACCACAGTCAGAAAACAAGAGATAATTCAAGAGTTTCAGCAAACCTAATTGGCCAAAACAATTCATTCTAAATTTGAGACTAATTTAGCCTGGGTTTGGAGGGGGTTAACCTTGATTTCCAACTGTCAGAAATTACTAAAATCAGAAATTACTATTATTGCTAAACACTTGCACTGTATGCACAGGAAGGAAATGACACACTACTGATTCTCCTCCATCAGATGCATTCATAATCCAGCAAACTTAGATATCCCTCTAAATATGGTGTTTGATAGATTTTGTGGTACTAAGAATTTTATCTTTTTTTTTTTTTGGAATTTAGAATATATTGGCTCTTTGCGATAATATGGGTCAGACCTGACAAAAATGTTGTTAATTATCTGTGTTGTTCTTTTCTGCCATTTATTAACTGGCCTTGTGCAAAAGAATGTTATTTGATGAAAACAATCCCTATGTTTCTTTATTCAGTTTTCTTTGTAATCAGTTTGTGTCATTTTGTGTATTTATTGATTGTGTACCTATTGATTGTATAGCATTTCCTGCTGGTATTGCTTTGCTATAGAACCATGACTTATTGTTTCCTTAACTACCTATGTATAGTGCTTCTATGGTGATGTCATAGTCCATCTATATTGTTGTGTGACCTATTTACTGTACTAATCAATATCCATTGTGTTTTTGTTTCTTTACATTTTGAACCTGACAATGGTTCAGACTCCTGGAAATGTTCCAGTGTGCCGGTATATAATTGACTGGTGTGGGTTTCTTTTCTTTTTTTTTTTCAAATAACTTGAGTGTAGCTGATTTTTGCTCTATAGAAAAAGATACAACATAGATATTCATGGGAAGAAACTTAATTCTGCAACCATGAATCAAAATACAAAACAGCAGGCTTTTTACAAAGGAAAAGTACAAAAAAAACACTAATTTTAAGAGATCTCTTATATATAATAATACTTTTTAATCTATTATAGGGATTAGATAAAAAAAAAATAAACATATTTAAAGTAACTTTAATTTCAAATAATGTGATACACCAAATATGGCTGTAAACAAAAGTAAAAAGTAAAAAAGAATGGTGTCTCTAAGTAGTATAACTCTAAGTATTACCCACTGTTTGAGTGGATAAAAGATCTTCATTTATTTGCGAGAAAGCTAGCCTTAAAGAAATATTTCTCCCTAGATGTCTCCCTAGATGACACCAATAAAGACTCCAAAGAAACTTGAAAGTCTTCTAGCAGAAAATGAAGATGTCCAGTTGAAAATTTACAAACTTGAAAGTAGAAAGCAAATTTACTCCTCCATTGGCCATTAGCCCAAACATTGAATTATTTTGGCAAAACATGGAAAGAAACCTTGAAAAATTGTCAAAAAACAATTCAAAAATTTCGAATCTAACTAACAAAGAGCAAATAGCTCTAAAAGAACTGCAAAATAATGAAGATATCGTTATTAAAAACGCTGATAAAGGGGATAATCTCATCATCCATAACAAAGATGACCATTTTAAAGAAAACAACAGACTTTTAAGTGTTAAGAAGTGTTAGAAAAAAATAACACAAGACCCCACAGAGACATTTAAAGAGGAATTGAAAGGCTTATTAACCTTAGTTTTAGAGGACAAAGTCCAAGACAAACAAGAATTTGAATTCCTTAATATCAAAACTCCCAAAATAGCTACATTTTTATACCATCCAAAAAATCCAAATAAATCACCAGGGAGACCGATATTTTCTGGTATCAAATATTTGGACATAGTCCTAAGAGAATTTGTATGACACAAAATATGCATTATCTAAACTAAATGGGATACAAATAAACATAGAAAGATACCTTATTGGTCTCTCTAGATGTGGAGACATTGTATACAAATATCCAACATGAAAAGGGCCTTAATGTAGTTTAAATATGGGGACCCATACATTTATGATTAATCTGTTGGAATTTGTATTAACCCACAATTATTTTGTATTTATGGATAAATTTTACTTGAAAATTCGTGGAACAGCAATGGGCACAGCATGTGCCCCAACATACGCAAATTTATATTTGGGATGGTGGGAGGAACAAATTGTATTCAGTGGATAAGTACACAACATATATAGATTTATTAATTTGTTTCATAGATGACATCTTGCTCTTATGGCATGGAAGTATACAAAACTTACACTAATTCATTATGAAATTAAATTACAATAATATGGAACCATACTTAACCTCTGAAATCCACAAAACTAGTATAACCTTTTTGGACTGGAAAACTGATAAAATGCAGGATGGGAAATTAAAATCTAGCACTTATGGAAAGCTGACAGCTACAAATAGCCTGTTACATGAAAAAAAGTAGTCATCTTAAGACTCAGATTAATGGCATTCCAATAGGCCAATATTTAAGAATAAAACAGAATTGTTCTTAGGTTCCAGATTGTGAAAGTGAAGCTAAAGATCTTCAATCTTGCTTCATAGAGCCAGGTTATAGTAAAAAGGTACTTAAATGAGCAAATTATAAAGCAAAAAATACCAACAGATTCCTTACTCACAGAAAAAAAGAATAAGGATTATAATATACCATATATATACTCGAGTATAAGCCGAGTTTTTCAGCCCTTTTTTAAGGCTAAAAAGGGCCCCCTTGACTTATACTCGAGTCACTCCCCCCTGTGTCTCTCTAACCCTCCTGTGTCTCTCTAACCCCCCTTTGTCTCTCCAACCCCCAGTGTCTCTTTCCCTCCCCCCTCCTCATCCTCAACCTCCCCTCCTCAACCTCCCTCCTCACTTTCTCCCCTCTAAATACCTCCCCCTTACTTACATGCTTCTTCTCCGGCCTCTGCTCCTTCCGTTTTGACCCCGGCGCGCATGTGATGTCACTTTTTATAACATGCAAAACAGAAGGTATTTGTATATCTAATAACTTGTGTTTGTGGAATAGGATATATAGGAAAAACCTGCAGAGAATTTAGGACAAGAGTCCTAGAACATATACAGTGCCTTGCAAACGTATTCACCCTCCTTGACTTTTTACCTGTTTTGTTACATTACAGCCTTAATGTTTTGTTAATCTGAATTTATGTGATGGATCAGAACACAATAATCTAAGTTGGTGAAGTGAAATGAGAAAAATATATACATAAAACAATTTTTTAGAAATAGAAAACAGAAAATTGGCATGTGCGTTATGTATTCACCCCTTTGTTATGAAGCCCATAAAAAGCTCTGGTGCAACCAATTACCGTATATACTCGAGAATAAGCCAACCCGAGAATAAGCCGAGGCACCCATTTTACCACAAAATACTGGGTAAAATGAGTGACTCGAGTATAAGCCGAGGGTGGGAAATGTGCTGCCCCCTGCGTCCCCCTCTCTCTCCATGTATCTTCTCCCCTCTCCCTTTCCTGTGTCTCTTCTCCCCCTCTCCCTTCCCTGTGTCTCTTCTCCCCCTCTCCCTTCCCTGTGTCTCTTCTCCCCCTCTCCCTTTCCTGTGTCTCTTCTCCCCCTCTCCCTTCCCTGTGTCTCTTCCCCCCTCTCCCTTCCCTGTGTCTCTCCCCCCCTCTCCCTTCCCTGTGTCTCCCCCTCTCCCTTCCCTGTGTCTCTTCTCCCCCTCTCCCTTCCCTGTGTCTCTTCCAACCTCTCCCTTCCCTGTGTCCCCTCCCTTATCACCCTCCTCAACCTCCCTCCTCATCCTCCTACCTCCTCAACCCCCTCCACAACCTCTCTCCTCATTCTCAACCCCCTCCTCAACCTCCCTCCTCAACCTCCCTCCTCAACCTCCCTCCTCAACCTCCCTCCTCAACCTCCCTCCTCATCCTCATCCTCCCTCCTCATCCTCATCCTCCCTCCTCATCCTCCACCCCCTCCTTAACCTCAACACGGGGGGGTTAGAGACACTTGGGGGGTTAGAGAGGCATGGGGGGGACAATGACTCGAGTATAAGCCGAGGGGGCCCTTTTTTGCCTTAAAAAAAAGCCTGAAAAACTCGGCTTATACTCGAGTATATACGGTACCTTCAGAAGTCACATAATTAGTGAAATGATGTCCACCTGTGTGCAATCTAAATGTCACATGATCTGTCATTACATATGCACACCTTTTTTGAAAGGCCCCAGAGGCTGCAACACCTAAGCAAAAGGCACCACTAAACAAACACTGCCATGAAGACCAAGGAACTCTCCAGACAAGGAAGGGACAATGTTGAGAAGTGCAAGTTCGGGTTATTTTTATAAAAAAATATCCAAATCTTTTATGATCCCCAGGAGCACCATAAAATCTATCGTAGCCAAATGGAAAGAACATGGCACAACAGCAAACCTGCCAAGAGATGGCCGCCCACCAAAACCCACGGACCGGGCAAGGAGGGCAGAGACCTAAGGTAACCCTGGAGGAGCTGCAGGGTTCCACAGCAGAGACTGGAGTATCTGTACAAAGGACGACAATAAGCCGTACGCTCCATAGAGTTGGGCTTTATGGCAGAGTTGCCAGAAGAAAGCCATTACTTTCAGCAAAAAACAAAATGGCACATTTTGAGTTTGCGAAAAGGCATGTGGGAGCCAAATTTTATGGAGTAAGTGCTCTGGTCTGATGAGACTAAAATTGAACTTTTCTGCCATCAAAGAAAACGCTATGTCTGGCGCAAACCCAACACATCACATAACCCAAAGAACACCATCCCCACAGTGAAACTTGGTGGCAGCATCATGCTGTGGGGATGTTTTTCAGCAGCCAGGACTAGGAAACTGGTCAGAGTTGAGGGTGCTAAATACAGGGATATTCTTGAGCAAAACCTGTACCACTCTGTGCGTGCTTTGAGGCAAAGACGGAGGTTCACCTTCCAGCAGGACAATGACTCCAAACACACTGCTAAAGCAACACTTGAGTGATTTAAGGGGAAACATGTAAATTCTGTGTTGGAATGGCCTAGTCAAAGCCCAGACCTCAATCCAATAGAAAATCTGTGGTCAGACTTGCTGTTCGCAAGGGCAAACCGTCCGACTTGAAGGAGCTGGAGCAGTTTTGCAAGGAGGAATGGTCAAAAATCCCAATGGTAAGATGCGGCAAGCTCATAGTGACTTTGAGCTGTAATTGCCGCAAAAGGTGGCTCTACAAAGTATTGACTTTAGGGGGGTGAATAGTTATGACCATTGACTTTTTCTGTTATTTTGTCCTATTTGTTGTTTGCTTCACAATAAAAAAAAAAATCTTCAAAGTTGTGGGCATGTTCTGTTCAAATTAAATGATGCAAATCCTTAAACAATCCATGTTAATTCCAGGTTGTGAGGCAACAAAACACGAAAAATGCCAAGGGGGTGAATACTTTTGCAAGGCACTGTATACAGTGTCCAAAAAGATTAGGATACACCAGTAGCCCAAAATGTAAAACAAAAACATAAGGAGGATGTAAAGATATTATCCTTTTGAGGCCATTGACCATGTTGAAAAGATGATCAGAAAATGTGATTTAGATAAAGAATTACTAAAGAAAAAGGCAAAATGGATTTACATATTAAAGACGAAGAAACCTTGGGCATTAAATTATGGTTTTACTTTTTTCTCCATATATCTAAGATATGAGGTGTTTGAACCATTTAAGGTTATTTTATATAATCAAAAAGTAAGATAAAAGAATTCTAAGTAAATATAATAATAAATAATCATCTAACTTTATATATACTTATGTAATCCAAACCTCATCTTGGTAATAAGATCTAAGTCATAAGATAATAATAAATACATTTAAAGACATGATATTTTATTACCGTATATGAAAAAGATGGAAATTGAATAGTGGAAGATAACATGGAAAAGCGCAAAAATAACATTTGTTATAAGAGAAAATTGAAAATTAAACAATAAAATAAATACACCTAATACAAAAGGATACTAAATTAATGACCACATTTATTTAAGAAAGAATTATTATACAATCCATATAACAAAATACATACACCATTGTAAATAAGTAAATATTATTAGATATAAGTAATTGCGGTACATTGAAATACACTAAGGTGAAATCACATATATGGTTGTGAGCATTCCAGGTTGCTGCGAACGCTTGTGGGCTCATCCCTATGACCCATAGGCACTCATCCCTACGACCCGTGGGACCACAGATCAACAGAAAGCTCAATTATCCAATTCACAGTGCGAGCCCCATAGCAGTTGTGGAAATAAAATTATATTTACACTGTAAGTCCAAGAGACCTTGAACGTTTCTACTTACGTTTAATCCTTTTTAATGTTCCTGGTGAACAAAGTTTTGAATATTTGAGAACTGTTAATGACACAGTTTATGACCTATTTTATTTAGTTGCGTGACGATATGATGATACAGAATGGGAAAGATGTCTAGAAGAAAGAGCACTGAGTCAAATGCCACGGCAGATGAGAGAACAATTTGCATTCATTTGCATCTTCTCAAATGTTCCAATTGTAATTGCTTTGTGGGACATATTTAAAACAGATAGTTCTGAAGACTTTTTTCAATGATATAATGAGCCCATTGCAGAATTAAAAGCATTAATTGAAATTCAAGGGGTCTTTATCTCTCTCTCATGGATTAAATTGTGCAAATTTTAATCTGCCAGATCCAGGATTTATAGATGAAATAAAGTTTGATAACTATGACTCTGGGCTTCAAAACCAAATAACACAAAAAAAACTTGCAACTTTAAATACATTACAATTGCAAGCATTTCACGCCATAAAAGTGCATTAGAGGATGACTTGCTCAAAGAGCGTTATTTCTATCTAGATGGATCTGGTGGATCTGGAAAAATGTATCTATATAATTTATTGACGAGTGCACAAGGTCAAATAGCACTTCCATTTGCAACAACAGGAACTTCCGCACTTTTGTTAGAAGGTGGAAGGACGGTGCGTAGTGGATTTAAACTGCCAGTTCCCATTCTGGAAACTTCAGTGTTGGGTATTCGAATGACATCTTTACAAGCAAAAAAAAAAAAGAAAAGTAAATTAATTATAATCGATGAAGCTAAAATGATGTCATGCCATGCGCTACAATGTATTGACCGTTTGTTGCGTAAAGTCATGGATAATGATTTGCCTTTTGGTGGAAAGGTGATGTTGTTAGGTGGAGAATTTAGGCAAACATTACCTGTTGTTGTCCATGGCAACCACACAGTCATTGTAGATACATGTATAAAGTCAAGTACACTATGCAAACTCTTTAATCACCTCAAACTAGAACAAAATATGAGGTCAGAAGGACAAACTTAATTCAGTGAGTGGCTCATCAAAATTTAAGAAGGAAAAACAGAACGATTGACTAATTTACCCAATGATACCATGGAAATTCCATTGCAAATGATTTGCAAAACGGATATTGGCTATATTCCAAAATACAATAACTAACGATGATTATGCAGAGCTTGAAACCAAAGTTATATTAACATCCAAAAATAAAGATGCTTTGCTTCTGAATAATGAAATATTAAAATTAAAAGATGCACCACAAAAAAATTATCACAGTATTGATTGTGTACTTGGTGATGACATAGAAGCTAAGACAAACTTTTCAACTGAATTTATTAATTTATTAACTCCATCTGGAATGCCACCACATATTTTGCAGCTAAAAAAAAGGTGCAATTGTCATGTTACTGCAAAATGTGAACCAAAAAAAGGACTATGTAATGGGACCAGATTAATTGTTCAAGAATTAAAAGACAATTTCATGAATGCAGAAATTCTCAATGGTACCCATAAAGGTGAAGTTTTCATACCAAGAATACATTTGGCACCAAGTGAAAGTAGCTTGCCTTTTGTACTTCAAAGACGACGATTTCCCATTATCCTGGCATTTGCCATGACCATTAATAAATCACAAGGACAAACTTTTAAATCTGTTGGAATCTTTTTAGAAGAACCAGTATTTGCCTATGGCCAACTGTATGTTGCAATTGCAAGATGCAAGAATCCAGAGGAAATTCAAGTTTTATATTGGAAAAAAAACA
The DNA here is from genome assembly GCA_027410445.1 of Discoglossus pictus. Taxonomy (NCBI): domain Eukaryota; kingdom Metazoa; phylum Chordata; class Amphibia; order Anura; family Alytidae; genus Discoglossus; species Discoglossus pictus. The sequence goes on along the minus strand of CM050164.1, from coordinate 424,941,423 downwards.
GTCAGGGTAATTTATTAGATGATGGCCGAATTTTTACAAAAAACATTGTCTACTATGAAGTACTGTAAATTAAATTAGAAACAAGAATAACAATACAACTGGTCTACAAATAACCCAATTAAAAAAGGAACAGTGCTCTTCTATCTAGGACAAATTCACAAAAAATACCACAACAAATATAGAGAACAGTGGTTTTATTTTGAGCACGCAATTTTAATTCACTCTGGCGCTTTTTGGAGGATCACTATTTCGCTAGGGAAACACTATAAAATGGCAAAAAACATAGAGAACAGTGGTTACTCGGTGTGGACGGACTTTGAAGTCTGGCAGTATCTTTTTAGAGGACCAGTATTTCACATAGTAAACTCTATGTGCCATTTACAAGAACTACAAGAATAACAACAAAAGGTGAACAAATAAAAAATAAAAAAACCACAATAAACAGTGGTTATATCCCAAAGACAAAATTACAAGTCTTCTGGGCTCTTTTTAAGGGAACCACTACAAAACAAAAAAAATATTGGAATCTCTTGGAAGTGACTTTTGCCAGGATTGGCCCCACAAAACATTTACCTTGCAATATCTTAAATTTCCTGTTTCAATTTTAATACATTAAGTTCATGTTTGTAATGTTAAAATTGTGTTTTCCAAGTAGTGAAAAGTTTTTTCATTGTATGTAATTAAAGGTTCATGTGAGTAAGATGATATTCATTTGTTGTAAACTGTAAATGTTTAATTACATAGAGAGTTTGAAACAATTGACCAAGTTTCAATGGTTTTTTTTTGGTTTGCCTTCCTCTGGATTCAATATTCAAGATCACTGTATTTTTTGACAAATTACGTTCAAATGTTATTACATTACGTTAATGTTTGCATTGTTGACATTGTATTTTTACAAGGTTTGAAAAGTTTTTTTATTTGTATGTTATTAAGGGTTTATGTCAGTAGGAGCATAATCATTTGTTCAAAATTTAAATGTATAATTAAATAGAGAGGATTCATCCAGGGAGTAATGCGATCGCCAGTTACTGGGGTTAGGAAGTAATTAATTTTTTTTTCCCCTTCGATACAATTGGCTAACTTTCAATATTTTTTTTTTTACTTTTTGCCTTCCTCTGGATTCAATACCTATGTGCTTTACCAGTAGTTAAACTACAAGTTGCATGTTAAGAAGCATTCTGTAATGGTTTAAACAACTCATTCATACAAAGTTAACCTTATGTTATGTTACTCATGCATAGCTCAGAATTAAAAATGTTAGTATTGTTAAAAAAAATTGGTTGACCACTGTGTTTAATATAAGTTGCATGTTACAAAGCTTTATGTAATGGTTCACAATACGTATTCATACAAATTTCATCCATTGTTATAATATTACTGCATACATGACAATTAAAAAGGTTAATATGGTTTAACAGTTGTTGAAATACAAGTTGAATGTTAAACATTTTAAAAAAAATTATAATTGTTGTACTTCTTTGTATTTTAACTCTTTAGTTAAATAACTTAACCATTTTGTTATGTACAATTACAAAGCCTTGTTCTAACTATTCCAGAGAAAATTCATAGAGAGTTGTTAAAACTCCATACTTATCACAGCACTTTAATGGATTATTTAAACCAACAATCTTAACAGCACCTTATTTTGTAAAGCACTTTATTTATCATAAATGTCAGTCTCTTTAGCACCAGTTACTTATAGTACTAGTCACTTTAGGTACTTATCACTATAATTATAATTAACACGAGTTTGATATACTCTCTCTGATATTTTTATAACATCATCCAATCATCATAATTTACTTGGAAAATAAATTTGATTACTCTATTAATTCATTTTCATACATTAATAATATTTCATAGATGTCTAAACCTGCACCTCTGTACATATTTTAAAGTCAGTTATTTTATCCATATTCAATACAAGTTATGTTTTAATTACTCTCTCTAGAGATGGGACAACAAAGGTGTGCCCTTTAAAAGGAAACTTTTTTTTTTATATATATCAACATGTAAACAAAAGGAACCCACAAATGCATATGGAAAATTGAATTGTCAAAGAAGGTTTTACTAACTTAGTATATTAAGAGATACTGTAACGACCTATAGGTACATCTAAAGTTACTATTAAAAAGACTTTGAAATACTCCCTCCATGGAATAAGCAAAATTAGTTTCAAATATGTATAATTTAATGCTCTAAAAAAATAATTGTAAAACTGTCCATCAAGGCAGCCAAGTCCGAATACATTCTACGCAACTTGCCTGCTAAGAATCCTATTTGCTGTTTCTTGGCCAATCAAGTGAGTTCATTGAGACAAAAATAATACTGTCATTGGCTGGAAAGCCAGTATGAGATTCCGTCTGTGAAAGAGAACTGGCATTTGTTTTTCTGTTTGTTTGTTTTTTTGTTTTTTTTAATAATTTTGGATAATTTCAGAATCATTACATAACCAGTTAAGCACAGTTAATTTTTTATTTTTATTTGCATGTTTACTGGTTTTGGCCTACAGGCATTCTAGTATTTGTATTTATTTCTATTAATACATATCACTGAGATTATATGTCCTTTGATGTATTTACATACATAAATGATTCTTGTTTATGATAGTGTTCTTGGCTGAGATAAAGATACAGACTTGAAACCCAGTTACTAGTCTTTCTTCACCATTGTTTGACACCATCGCAATAAAGCCACACACATACATACATTCACATACTATAACTTCCCAGTCTGTCAGAAAGTGACAGGTACACAGAGAGAATTTATACTACATTTAGACTTTTTCTGTGCATATGTACACATTATTCCATAACACTGCACTGGTAACTTGAAGACACCTATTCAGTGAAAAGATGCTACCATAACCATAGGCCATTTGTCTTAATAAATTAATCATCCAATACCCAAATATTTGTTTGTTTGCATTGTTGTATTTCTTTGGAGATTGTGTTGTACTCTGCATAACATGTACTTGTATTTCTTATGTAACAATCCTTTACTAGTTACAAAATATTACAAAAACCTTCTTTACCCTCCTTCATGGCTTCTGCCGTCTACTGCACTCCCTCCCAATCACATTCAACACATATTGAACTAAATTATACTGGAGGATGGGGTTATATACTCTACACCATGTGGCCTGCATAATTAATTCAATCTGTGTTGAATGTGATTGTCTCCATAACTATTGTCAAGATGACAACAAGGGATAATGGTTAATTAAAAATACTTTTAACTTGAAACTCACACCAACCATGTTATGCATTTTTTTTAACAGATATGAAAGCTTTCTGGATCTGATATGCACCATGTATTGCTTATAGGTGGCATACATGGTTTATACTATATGATATTGTGCTGTCTTAGGCCTCTGAAGGAAATCCAGCCCAACCCCCTCATTTCTAATCTCTTTTGTGGAATCCAAGTCAAATAACTTCACAGAACTCAATGTGTGATCATAAAGTTTGATATGACCTCACAAGATAACCCAAGCCCTGGTGTATCTGGAAAACATGGAGAGGACTAATAGCCTACAGGATGAGAAGGTCACATGAAGGAAGCAGGCCACTTATAAAGGGAAGGGAATTATGAAGGGGATCTGTGGATTCTTTTGTGCTGTTTTAAAATATCTGTGTACAGAGAATAAAGTTCAGTCTGTCTCTGCACTAAACCATAGTGCATATGTATTTCTTGTATTATTTAAAATCCTAATTAAGGCATCTGATTTTCCTGCTTCTCGATGAATGATGTGCGTGAACTGGCATGTGCGATCTTTTTATTTCCAGAGTACCTACAAACTGATTGAACACAAAAGTCCCAACCTGGCTATTGCTCCTGTAAGCTAAAGTAGGAGAGTCTTCGGGGGCTGCTCATCTCTGACTCGTGACAAAGAGCTTAAAAGTTCTCTTTTTACTGCCTAAAATCGTACACAAGTTTCTGTATTGGTCTGCCCACTGCAGGCACAGACTCTGTAGGGCTGGTTCTTCAGTGAAGTCTCCAAACCTATCAGGGGAAATTTCTCAGAAAGCATGCTTGAACATACGCTGCAGTAGGCCGAGTCATATATTGATGATTTACCCATGATTTTAGGCAGTAAATACAAAGCTTTTAAGTACATCTTAATAAAACAAAGTACATACAAGTAAATAAGTACATAGGTATATTATATATCTTGTAAAATCCAGAAACCTTCTGTATCCATTTTAATGGGATATTTTTAACATCAAAGGGTGTCTTTAAGCCTGGCATAAAGAGAATATGTTTATTTATATGGTCAGTGCAATTTAATACTATTGGTGTTTTACTGAAAAAAATGCTCAATCCAGAAATAAAGACAATTTTAAAATATTTGGTGGAGAAGGTACAATATCTGCCAACAGACCAGAATACCTCTCTACTTTAGCACAAGTAGGTAAGTCTGAACGACTGAATTATAGAAACTATTGTATGAATGTAAAAATCCTCAATATACAATCAAATAAATCCAGAAACCTTGAACCACTATCCTAAAGGGTACAGTGTTCAGGAACTCTTGAAGATCTATTGTAGAAACGTTCCTTGCCTGTGTTTTAGTAGGTCATATACACTAAGATTGAACTCCTGCCCATTGTATGTTGGCCATCTATGAACAAATGTGATAAGAGTTGGTAAAACAGAAAAAATGTAAAGCTGAAGAATATTAACCAGCTATCACATTACAAAAATGGTTGCTAATTTCATGTCCCCAAATTAATTACTTGTGTATCCATAAGTTTCAGCAGAGTAGATTTCAACACAGCATCTCGTTTGCTCCCCCCCAAAAAAAATCATCCTCTTCTTTTATATACATACCAAAATCTCACTTAACAAATGAGAATGAATGTCAGTAACAAAGCTGCAATACATTTTTCCTTTACATGTTTACATTGTAATTCAACAAGTTAAATCATTAAACATAGCCCAGAAATTTATAGAATGGTCACTTTGTGGTCTAGACTCAACCTCAACCTTTTTTCACAATGGGGCTGTGATTCTTTAAACCCACATATTGATGTTTTCCCCATCCACCCCACCCTACCCCAAAGCATACTCTGTAGTTTTCTGTGTGTTATATATTGGGGATAACATTATGAGAAATCTCTCACTTAAACAGTAAGATACTGCAGATACATAGAGTGGTGCTTATCACATCTATAAATCATCAGTTATCTGATATTGTTGTGTTGTCAACTGTGCTATATTTGTATCACAATTAATATTCTAGAAGATTTTTGTGTACTGTTCATATTTTAATTTTAATTAGAGCTTTGAATAGTTTAACTTCAGTATTTGAACATAATATGTTCCCATGGCTTAACAAAGTCCACAGGGATTTTCTTGAGTAATGATTTAATTAATACAACTGAATTCACAACAGAGTCTGTAGAGGAATAAGGCTTTGATCTAAGCTGCATTCTTAATTTTGTTTTCTTTGCATCCATACAATATCCAGAAAGTGAATATAAGTACATCCACATTTCAAAGCATGATATTGACCTCATTCCAGTTCACATAACCAGAAAAGTTGGAAAGTATATGTATGAAGATGGCATTAGTCTCCATAACTCTCCAGCAAACGAAAGACTTCAGTACTAAACATCACTATAAACAACTTTTCCGTTAATTTGAAATTCAAGAATTTAATCTTTAGTTTAAAAATGTACCCCCCCATTCTAAACGTGCTGCATTTTTTCTAATTTCTATTAAAATCAAAATCATTGGTGTCAAAAAGAGTGTGATCAAATTATTCTATTATCAAGGTACTCAGAATCTCAGTGTGATCACAGTTATAGATAGTGCTGGTGCAGTGTTCCCTGGGGAAACTGGACTAAGGATTATACGTTCCCCTATTAAATTCCCCCAATGTGAAAACCCGTAGCCTGTAACAGAGCCAGCTAGACTTACGGGTATTAAATTTGCCTCTTTCAGCTACCCGCAAACGATCTGCAGGTTACAGGCAGAAAAACTCTACAGTCTGTCAAAATCGGAACTCCCTTGCCGCAAAGCCTTTGATCTGTCAAGGCCGTAAATGTTACGATTGCAAATCGCTATTAAATTGCTATGAGTACCCAAAAACGCACTGGCGTTCAAACCAATGAACTGCAAATGAATTAAAAATTATGACGGCCTCCAAATAGGACCGAAAAGGGTTTACAGAAAGGGACTGAAAACTGTAAAAGAAAATATAAACACACCAGTGGACTTTAAATATGGAGAAAGCATTGAAAGGAATTACAATTACTTGCACAACAATCCACAAATAAAAAATAGGCATTTAAAATAATTATTATTTCATCATATTTTGGAATGTTCATGCATATGTCAATATGAAAAGCTATGCTGCAACATGCAGAAAGCAATTAAAGACACACTACCTGATTAAATTGCAACACAAATTATTAAACTGCTTGTCACATTAACCCTTTCTCACTCACAGAGACTCTAATGTGTACCGTGGAATATATATATATAATTGCACATACATCTTGCTCATCACATCTACATTGGGAAAACAAATAGTGGCCAAATTACACCGCCACATCACATTTATCAAGTACCAGGGGAACATTTTAGATTTGATTCTTCAGTCCTTTAGTCGTGTCCAACTCTGTGACACTATGGACTGTAGCACATTTAGCTCGGTCTCTGCCTGTCCTTTTCCGCAAGCTTTTAATGCCACAGGTACTGGAGTGAATTGCCAGTTCCTTCTCTAGTGGACTGCGATTTGTCGAACCTCTCTGCTATGACCTGCTACAGTGGCCCTACATGATATAGCTCACAGCTTCATTCAGGTACACAAGCCCCTTCACAACCACCACTTAGAAATCCACAAGGGGAACAGGGGAACATACACCACACTAATGTAAATTGATGAATAGCAAAACATAATGGGAGGTCACCAAATGGGAATGGGTATACATCTTGGCACATGCCACCAGCAATGGTGTGGGACTCTCCAGTATGGGCGTAGCAGAGATTATCCCGGACTGAAATTAATTGTCAGTTGCTCCACGTGCCTTGGCACAGCCTCCATGTCTTTTTGCAGCCCCACCTGATGGGTTAGAGTAGATTAGTTTGGTGTATGTTCCCCAGGTCCACTTCAGGATTGCTAAGTGGTAGTGGTGAAGGGGCTTGCGTATGTCAATGAAGCTGTGAGCTATACCATGTAGCATCACTCTAGGTGGGCAAGTCATAGCAGAGATGTCAGACAAATCACAGTCCACTAGAGAAGGAACTGGGAACCCACTCCAGTATCACCTGTCATATTTTTTTCAGGCCCTCAGAGGAATGTTGATACTCCACAGTATCACAAATTGCACTTTGCATGTGTATTAACCATTTATTATTATTATTATTATTATATATGATATATATTATTATATATCTAATGCTAATATTATTATTATTATTATATGTATTGATCTACTAATGCACAGTAACTAGGGCTCATTAGTTTACATATATAGGAATGTGACACAAATGTGATGTATATGGATGTCCCATAACCCCAACCAATGAAACCACACTGACACGGTTAGAACGTTATAACAAAGCTTTATTTCATACACAGAAGCACAATCAGAAATGGACAAGACTGTGCATTAATATCAAGGGTGTGGTGTGGGCAGATCCCGGGAGAGCAAGAGGCTTATGGGGAAAAGTGGATACCTTAAAGGGGTCATGTCATTGTCTAGAATAAGCATGATGCACAGCAGCTACCAGGGTCACATGTGGTGACTACACCACTGCAACCGGAATCTGAAATAAAAGGATCATCACAAATGACTCCATTTAATTGAAGAAACTATTAATGTGCATAGCACTTAAAACTTGTCTAGATCTGCTCAATAAAACAGATGATTCAACCTCTGGACGGTGTAATCCAATCCAGTTTCACACATATAGTGTGGTGAAAAAACAAAAATCTGGTGGTCAACTAAAAAAAGGTGGAGGAGGATAAAAAAAAAGAAACATGCATGGACAGTACATTGATAAATACTGTGACTGTAACAATACACCAACTCACCTGATTTCTATCTGCATTAGTATTACTAACTATTAGCTAGGTCTCTGGATAACTCATTGGCTATTACCATTAATAATGATGTGTCATCTAACAATAAATGCTTAGCTGGACCCGCGTGAGCGTTCAAAGTGTACTATCACCTTCTCCATAAATAATTGTTTATCAACGTTGATATCACATCGATCAGCTATACAGCTGTTAGCACATGTTAAAGGATACTCATGATATGAGCAATAGGGGAAAATACCCATAAATACGGATAGGACACAAAAGCCAGATTCAATGTTACTTAAATCAGATCCAAGGATCTGTTCCCAGATTGATATTGAGATCAGGATCACATGCTTCACTAGTGCATATATTAATGCTGGCTTTCATTAACATGCCAGTGTGAGACTTTGCAAGTCCACCGCCATAGTGGTATTAGTCTACATTTAAGCTAACAACAATCATGTCTTAGATATCTGGCTATATTATAGCTTTAATATTGTGGGAGCTACATGTTAAGGGGGGCAGTCATTGAAGGAATGACTCTTGAGATGCAGAAGATGCCTTCATGGACAAACCAAAAACACCTGCAAAATAAGGCCTTAAAAACTATGGGGACTGCAGCACCTTTTCTCAACAGCATTCCTCATTGACCATGTTAAGTAGAAACCTATGTGACACAGAGAAGAGGATCATGGACCATGTGATGAGAGGTAGCATTCTGCATACAAAATATCACCATCGCATAGACCAAGATCCAAGACTCTATAGCTAGGCTATATTAGGTTAACATTGTGGAGGCATGGTGGGAGGAGAGGGCTGGGGGACCAGAGCGCGTTGCCTGGTTTCTGCGGTTACCCCCTGGAATGCGATTTGTTACCCCCTAATCCTGAGCAGCCCGGCCTGGTAGGATTCAGTCATCATGTGGTGCCTCCTCTCCTCCCTATTGCTGAGCATGACTTCCACATGATTGGCAGAGATGCTGACCTGGATCCCCCGCAGACACTCCTCCTGATGTCACATGTGGCCAGTATCTCAGCCTGCACAGCCTGGCCTGATGTTGGGGTTGTAGGCCCGTGGAGCATGGCCTGGTGAGAAGGTGGAGGTGATGGTGTCCAAGTGGGGAGGGTATGTGGCCCGGCTGGAGACTGTTGCATTACGGGCGGTGGTGTTGGTGGGCCCGGTGGTGGTGACGGCCAGTCCAGCACACTGCTGTGGGGGGTGGAGGAGGTTGTGGCTGGCTGGTATGGTTCCTCCAGTGGGAGGGCCCTTGCGATTAGGCTCAGTCTCTGGAGGAGGGGGGTAGTGGAGTCGAATCCTGCAGTGTGGCCGGTGGTCCTAATGGTGACCCCACGAGCCATATTACATCCTGCTCTGAGCCAGGGCTCTCGCCTCCTCTTCTCTCCTCTTCCCTCCTGGTGGGCTGGGGCTTGCTCCTCCCCTTCCTCACCACTGGAACCAGACCTCCTTGATGCTGAAAGAGAGAAAAGAAAGGTATATGTTATTAGTATGATGAATAATACATTGTTTTGTGTTCATTCTTAACTATCTGACATCTAGGTTTAAACATGAATGATTCTCCTAATTGCAACTCATATTAGCTATCGTTTTCTAGATATGATCTATTCTTCTTGTTCTGGTTCTTGGTCTTGATCGTTCTTGGCTCATAACGCTATCTTGATTCCGGCTGCATTCTGTAACTGTAAAGGCTGCAGTGGGGACTCTCTATTGCTTGATTTCTGTTGCCGTGCCCATGAATAACCATAGTTTGTCAGCTTTATGGATTTAATGATGCATCCATCTATCCCTTGTTAATTCCATGGAGCTGACATGTCAGCGTCCTTGTTGGTCATCATGTACGTGTGGTGGCATGTTGGTGTATGTGATATTCACCTGACATGGAGGCTGGGTCTTGCTGGGCCACCAGGCCTGAAGCTCCAGTGGTGGGCACCTGGCTCAAAGGGTCCTTGGCGACCCTCTCCCACTCATTTATTATCGCGCACAGTCACGTTCTTCTCCTCCTTGGCCATCAACCTCCTCACCCTGGCTCTGATGTCGTCAAATAGGTGCATGACGGACCTCACATCCCTTGGCACTGTACCCACTGCTGTAACCACAGCCGCGACCTCCTTCCATGCCTGAGCCCTAGCCGCTGGCCTAACTTCCCTCCCCCTGCAAGGATCACAGGGTGGCCACAGATAGCAAAAAGGATTACCACATTCTACCGGTGCATGTAATTGTGGGCCCTGTGCGTGCCCTTAGCCTCTTGCACTCCTAACTGTGGACGGGATCCTTTCCTCCCTGACCTGTTCCTGAGGCCTGTTCCTCCCCCGAGATACCATCACCCCTGGCTTCAGGCCCCTCCCCCTCTGTCCCTCTTCAATGTGTGCCTGGTGCTAGGGCCACCACCCACCTCCTCCTCCTCTCCTTCACTCTCTCCTCCACTACTCCCCAGGGCAACCTCTCTCTCCTCCTCCCCACCTCTCCACCACTCTCCCGTCTCCTCCCTCAATTATAATCAGCCGAAAAATCTATCAAAGTTTGGCTGTATATATGCATTATGTGAATTTAATAACTGTTGGGGAAGTGTGTATGGAGTGACCTAGCTCTATGTGTCTCTATGTGTGTTCTTTAAATTTATGTGTATTGCAATCGTGTAATCTGTAAATATGTGCAATCAAGGACTAAGTGTAAAATCATAAATAGTATAATAGAAATAAACAAAAATACAAATTACTCTCTCTCTCTCTCAGCCCCTTATCAGTTTGCGGCCGTAGGATGAATATACAGGCTTGCGGCTCCGGCCCGTTGGTTGCGGCATGGTTGAAGTAATAGCTCTGTAACTCCGCCGAATTTCAAGCCCCCAGGCTTTGTGGGGGGAGCGGTGCCGCTACAGGCTTGGAATTTAATATGACTGTTAGTCTCTGGTTTCTTTAGGTGTTTAGACTAGAAGTTCCACATTGTTTCCAATGGACCTTTTAATTACCTCACATATTTTTTTTTTACACACCGTCAGTGAATGTAACTGACAATATTAAGTCTTCCAGCTGCCTGAGTGCTCTGACTCTTGACCCCCATTATTCTTGCCACACAAACCAATGTCTTTAATACTGAATAATATCACAATGGGAATGTTTGATGCTGAGGTTTCAAGTTTAGCCAGGATATATTTCCTAATGCTACCCTAATGGAATTTTTTTTTTTTTAAACACAGTCAGCTACAGCTATCAAATAGTGTTTAAACCACTCAGACCAATACTTAAATGACTTTTTTTGTTTTTCTTTAAATATAAACATTACAATTGTGTTTTAGATGTTGTAATGCCTCCTTGCCTTTTATATGGCTTGACTAAATTCCCAACTTATTTTTGGCTTCCAATGGCTTCCAATGATTAGATAACATTAACAAGAACTAGATAACACTGGCTCTTGTTAATTTTCATGTTTGCATTTATGTATATATATGCATATGTTTATGTGTATATCTCCTCTGGGTACGTGCACATGTTTCAAGACACTTTGGTGGAGGAAAGCACTGCACAAGGCTGTATATATTATTATTATTAATATTATTATTATTATTATTATTATTATTATTATTATTATCTTTCTTTGTAACGCAACTACATATTAGCTGATCAAGGGTACTAGGCAAAACAAAAATGACAAATTGCAAAGAGTTGAGAGCGCTGTCTTTGAGTTTGAATCTAGTGTGCCTAGTGCTTTCACTAAGGCACCTTACAAGATTTAAAACTCACAATTTAATGAGTTTGGGTGTGGTACAAGACGGTGAAAGATGTGTTGTGCATGTTAAGGCTAAAGGTGAAGGCTTCTTTTAACCAGTGTTTTTAGTGCAGTTTTAAAATGTTTGAAGCATGAGGATAGTTTAGGCAAGTTCCAGAGATTTGGGGCAGCTCGAGAAAAGTCCTGAAGGCGAGAGTGAGAGGAAGTGATAAGAGAGAAGGAGAGAAGAAGATCGTTAGCAGAACAAAGTGGGCAGTTGAGATTAGAGCAGAGATATAATTGGGTGCATTCGATTCTGGAGGTTACGGGAAGCTAGTGGAGTGATTGATAGAGGGGTGTTACAGACTCTGAGCGTTGAATATGGAAGATGAGTATAGTGGTTGCGCACATTAAGAATTGGAGTGGAGACAGACACGTGATGGGGAGACCAGCATGGAGCGAGTTGCAGTAGTCCAGGCAGGATATGATAAGAGAATGTATTAGAATTTTAGTAGTCTTGTGTAAGGTAGTGACATATTTTGGAGATTTTTTTTACATGGAATAGACCAGATTTAGTTAATGATTGCATGTGAGGAATGAAGGAGAGCGCAGGGTCCAATAGAACCCCAAGACAACAGACCTGTGAGTGTATACACAAGGGTTTAGATACGTTTTCCAAGTTTTACAAACATTTTATACAGTGATACAAACATAATAGGTAAACCAAATCCTTAAAAATATTTGGCCTCACTTCCACTGAAGCACTACTTAAACCAATAAACAGTTATCTCACTAACCAGCTCAACTTGGGTGGAACAAAATAAACTGTTCATAGTTACATGGTAACATAGTAATTAAGGTTGAAAAAAGACTTTCAGTCCATCTAGTTCAACCTGTTTAGATCTCCTCTGATCTGCAATATGCAGATTAGTTATTAATTAATTAGTTGTTGAATAATTATTAATAGTATAGTATTGGAGGATAAATAAAGAGTTAGTCCATCAAGTTCAACCTTTTTAGATCTCTATTGATCTTTTTAATATGTGGACTATTTATTATTAATTGTTAATTGATCCAGAGGAAGGCAAACAAAAAACCCCATTGACACTTTGCCAATTGTCTCATAAGGGGAAAAAAAGCAAAATTCCTTCCTGACCCCAGAAACTGGCGATCAAATTTCTCCCTGGATCAATATTCCTTTGCTAGTTATCTAGGATAAATCTGAATGCCCTCTTTATTCAAAAATATATCTAACTCCTTTTTGAAGTTGTCTATCGAATTTGCTGTAACCACCTCCTTTGTTAGAGAATTCCACAGTTTAACCACCCTAACTGTGAAGAACCCTTTTCTTTGTTTAAGGTGAAATCTTTTTTCCTCTAACCTCAAAGGGTGTCCTCTTGTCAGTTGAAAATATCTTGCTACAAAAAGTTCACTTGACAAAGCCTAATATTGACCCTGGATGTATTTATATAAGGTAATCATATCTCCTCTTAGATGCCTTTTTTCCAGCGAATATAAGTTTAATTTGGTTAGTCTGTCTTCATAACTTAGCCCCTCAATTCCCCTTATTTTATTAGGATTAATAAAAAGAGGGAGTCTATAAACTTTTGGAACTGGGATCCCAAACAGTAACAAATATCTCAAATATCTTGTTTTTGGAAAGATCTTTCAGTTGTCAGTGAGTGATGGGACAAAAGCAATCATCTTTGGATCTCTGTACAGCTGTGCAATCCATTGGTCCTGGTTGGAAAAGAAACAGATCCATGAATACCGGTATATATTTTTTATTTTTTGTGTTCTTTGAAATTGGATTGATTAAGTGAAGATTTTGTTTTGGAGAGGTTCAGAGCATCAAAAAGTTGAAGTAGCCATCTACTGAGTTTTTTATATATCTATATAAATGTGTATTTTGTTGTTTAGTCGTTCAGTTGTGTCTGACTCTTTATGACCCCATGGACTGCATCACACCAGGCACATCTTGTGTCTAGTTGTGCTAATCCATAATCTGGTTGTGCTAATCCAGCAAAGATATTGGAGTGGGTTTTCAGTACTTTCTCCACTGTACCGCAATTTGCCTGACCTCTCTGCTGTGACCTGCGCATTTTGGGTGACCCTACATTGTATAATTCATAGCTTCATTGAGGTACCTAAGCCCCTTCACCACAACAAGGTAGCGATCCAAAAGGGGGTGAGTGTGTGTGCATATATGTGTGTATGTGTGTATATGTGTGTGTGTGTGTGTTTGTTTGTGTGTATGTGTATATATACAAATGCTCTTCTGTGTCCATTTAACATTTAAGTTCTGGTTTGACTTTAAATCTCTTTACCAAAAATAAGTGAACTAGTTAGTGAACAAAGTGTGATATTTAAACTGTTATAACATATAATGCAAGTACTAATTTAAAATAATGTTCCGAGTTTATTTACTGAACTGAGGGAACTAAATTTCTCTTTAGCTACTGAAATATCCTTAGGTTGAAAATATAAAATACTGAAAGAACTTGGGAACACAGGAGATCAATTGAAAAATATGACGCAGTTCACAAAATACCTGTACAATTTGAAGTCAATCATAAAAACAACACTAAATTACTAACAATTCTCACCATTGAGGAAAAGGTTACACAATATAGAGGAGGCAAAGGTTATTTTAAGATGATAAAGAGAATTGTTTAGAATTGACGATTCAAGGTTATGTTGAAAAAATAATTGTGCACTGATAGCTCCAAAATGTATTATTTTTTTTTAAATATAATGTATCATATTAAATTCTAAAATCAATAAGCTAAATAAAACCAAGTATTAGTTCCTCATTTTAAAATGAGGATCTTCCTTAACAGCTGAAAATACACATCTGTATTTATGTAACAATATGGATGTAGAGGAACAAGTTATTATTATTATTATTATTATTATCATTATCCTTTTATTTGCAACTTGTCAAAATATTCTGTTGCGCTGTACATTGGTTATGTACAAGGGAAAAACAATGTTGTTGTTGTTTAGTCATTCAGTAGCGTCCACACGGTAGGAACATCTCTCAGTCACTGCCCCTTTGAGCTCCATCAAGTTTATGTTCATTGCTCCAGTTATCTCATCTATCCATCTCCGCCTCTATCATCCCCTTCTTGTGCCTTCAATCTTTCCCAGCATCAGAGTCTTTTCTAGGGAATCCTGTCTTCTCATGATATGGCCAAAATATTTTAAACTTAGCTTCATGATCATATCTTCTAGTGAACAGTTCATCTAAATTTCCTAAAATACTAAGTTATTGGATCTTCTTGTAGTCCAACACTTCAATTCAAAGGTGTCAATTCTATGGTGCTCAGACATCTTTATGTCCAGCTTTCATATTCGTATGTTACTACCGGGAATACCATAGTTCTAACTATGCAGACCTTTGATAATTACTTTTTATTAGCTTGTCCAAGCTTGCCATAGTTTTGCTCCCCAGAAGCAGATGTCTATTAATTTCATGACCACAGTCACCATCTATAGAGATCTTGGATCCCAGGAAAATTAAAATCTGTCACTGCCTCCACTTTTCCCTGTCTCTTTGTCAGGAACTGAGATTGCTGTTTGCCATGATCTTAACGTTGAGCAGCAGGCCAACTTTTGCACTTTTTGTTCCAGCAGTGAATTAACTGCATAAACACTTCCATTGTATTATGACCTGTTTTGTCCCCTTGCTTGCGAGATAAGCTGATAGCATCTCTGTTGCCAGACGGCCAGAGACAGTGTTATGTGTATTGGAGGTTGCCTTATTGTTCAAAGACAGTATGCCCGACTATCAGACCTCATGGGGAGTTAATCTTATCTGTTTGTCAGCCACTCCCTGTCATTGTTGTGTGGTATACACCCCCCTGTATCTAACTATATATATATTAAGACTGAACTCTCAATCTTCCCACCCTCTACTATAGCTTCAATACCTCACATCTCCCTTTCTCTGTCAACAATGCCATCATCACTCCCACCTCCCAAGCCTGTTGTCTCAGGGTTCTACTGGACCCTGCCCTCTCTTTCATCCCACACATACAGTCTCTAACCAAATCCTGTCTTCTCCATCTAAAAAATATATCCAATATACGCCATTACCTTACACAAGACACTACTAAGATTCTAATACACTCTCTCATAATTTTTCGTCTTGACTATCGCAACTCGCTCCTTGTTGGCCTGACCATCACCCCCCACTTCAATCCATAATGAATGCCTCCACCAGACTCTTCTTCCATACACATCGTTCAGTGTCGGCAGCTCCTCTTTGTCAATCACTTCACTGGCTTCCCTTAGCCTCCAGAATAAAATTTTAAATCTTGACCCTAACTTCTAAAGCCCTCAACAACAGTGTACCCTCATACATCTCTGCTCTCATCTCCAAATACTCCCCCACACTCCCTCTGCTAGCGACCTTCTTCTTTCTACCACTCTTGTCGCCTCCTCTCAACCACGCATCCAGGACTTTTCTCGTGCTGCCCCTATTCTCTGGAACTCCTTGCCTCTCTACACCAGACTATCCTCCTGCCTTAAATCCTTCAAAACTTCAATAAAAATGCACCTCTTTAAAGAAGCCTATAACCTTCCTCCCTAACATGCTCAGCACTACTCTCTCCCTACTGTACCACATACAAACTTCAACCTTTACATTGTAAGTCTGCGAGTTTCAATCCTGCAAGGTGCTTTAGGGAAAGCGCTATGGACACCGGATTCCAAGCTCAAGGACAGGGCCCTCCATTCATTGCAATGTGTGAATCTTGAGCTTGTCATTGCCTGTAACTTAACTTATGTAAAGCGCCACGGAATATGTTGGCGCGTTACAAATAAACGATAATATTAATAATATATATATATATATATATATATATATATATATATATTGTTGCTACTCTTCAAAAATAAAACGGTTCACTTCTAGTGACATATAGAAATCATGTGTCTCTTTTTTTTCTCCTGGTGTCTGCGATACTGAACCTATCTCCACCCTGCCAGTGACTTGTCCTGATCACAACCACAGGAAGGTTACTGAGACTCCTGGAAGTGCTAATTCCTAATGGAGAGACTCTGACTGATACAGAAGGCATATATCAGGTGCTGGTGCCAAGATTTCCAAGAACCCAAGCGGTCCTTGTGGGTAGTTAACCAGTAGTCTATAGCAGGTGGCCCTCGGCTTGTATAGCCCCTACCCTTGGATCGTCACACCTGTCCATAAAGTTTTCTTAGCAATGTTACTGGAGTGGGTTGCTGTTTCCTTCTTTAGTTGACAGTGATTTGTCTGACCTCTTCCATGACCTGCCCATCTTGGATGACCCTACATGGTTTAGCTTAAAGCTTTATCAAAGCCCCTTCACAATGACATAGTAGAGATTAACACATTGCAAAAGAATAGAGGGCCTTGGCTTTGAGATTAAAATCAAACGTACAAACTGCTTCTCCCCAAAGCACCTTACAATACTGAAAACTAGAAAATTTACAATCTAAAGAAGAGATTGAGGTACTACTGGTTATATAACACCACTTATTATGTCATGCTACAACTTTCTTACCAGTGTTTACAGTGTAATATACAAGAAAGTATTTTATAGCTCTGAGAAGTATTTTCCTGAACCTAGGTTCATCAAAGTGTAATATTATTCTGCAAACTAAATTATTTGTTACTCTCTCTGACACATGCGCTCCTTCTTGAGATACTGTTTGTTTTTTGTTTCTTGAACAAATGTTATATAACTTAAGTATTTTCTGCTGGTATTACTATTTAAGTGCAGCTTTTTGGCGGTTCCTGCTGCTGGCTGTTATTTTGTAGAGTGGATGTGTTCTTGTGCACTTCAAACTTCCCTTTTAATGTTGCAGAGAGCACTGGCAACTTTATCTGATATATTCTCAGTATGCACACAAAATGTTTTTGTGCATTCAAAGTCTGCTTCCAACTGAGGAAGCTGATTTCCTGAAAAAAAAAATACAACAAAAACATCACACACAGCATGGGGGAACAGCCAGGACGTCCGGGAGTGAGGTGGAACGCGGATTTAAGTCGAGTTTCGCCACTAAGCAAGAAAAATAATGGCCAGCAAACAAAATGAAAAACACTATTACAAATGACGAAAATGCTCGCGAGCCACCTAACAAACAAACAAACGACGCCACTTTACAATCCTAGCTTGCAACTAATAACATTACGAGTCTACAATGGCGCTTTACACAACTAAACCAACAGTTTGCCCTCATGCATGCAGCCTATTTCTAATGCACAGTTCACTTCTCTGTGCACAGTTCACTTCATTACACTTTGTCCTCAGGGCAGCAACACTCAAACTGTACATTGTATGCTGACGGAAAATAAAAACAGATTGTAAGCTCTTCAGGCTATTGATTGCTGAATATATTAATTACAGATATGTAAAGTATATTAATTTATTAAGTAACTAATTAATTCATTATT
The DNA here is from genome assembly GCA_027410445.1 of Discoglossus pictus. Taxonomy (NCBI): domain Eukaryota; kingdom Metazoa; phylum Chordata; class Amphibia; order Anura; family Alytidae; genus Discoglossus; species Discoglossus pictus. The sequence continues at coordinate 424,923,226 of CM050164.1, read as the reverse complement.
AGGTAACAAAATATAGATAAATATATACCTGTCTTTGTGATGAGCGCCGAAGGTGCTCAGAGGAGCAAAAGTACACAAGAGGAGAGGCTCGCAATGAGCGCCGAAGATCCTCAGAGTAGAAAAAGCTTTACATTGTGTGGCAAACAGCAGGCTTCAAATTTTATTGCCCCGTCATTTTTGACGGGCAAGTCGCTAGTAAATTCATATAAAAAGTAATAAATTAGAGGCTGTTATTTTTATAGGGGCACCATGATTTTGTAATGTAAAAAAATATGACCACACTGGTCCTTATTTAATATGGCAATCTGTGATCAGTTTTTTTTAATACTTTTTGTTTGCACTTTTTTCCTATTCTATATTTACTTCTTTGTGTTCTTAACATTTATATCCAGGATACTTTGTGTGCATACCTGCATCCTAATAGTCTATATAGCTCACACTAATGCTTTCCTTGTGTCTTTATGGTGTATATATTAATCTTTTTAGTTTCAGGTAATTATATTCATGTTTCGTGAAGGAATACCTAGCTTCTGAATACAATTGGTAGAGTCAATGCCTTTCTGTCTTATTTTTCTTTTTTTTCCTCTTGTATTAGTGAAATATGCCATAGACTAAACTCTGTGGGATACCTTACTTTTGTGCTTCATCACCGCTAATTCCCTATTGGTTAGGTTTTGTTTGACATACCCAGCAGTTTCCTTTCCCCTTAGCTCAGCTGGATGTCACTTTGTTTCCAGCTTATTTTCTTGGTACTGTATTTTATAGTACAAAGAAATGGGTTGTTATTCTGGACATTTTTCCTTTGCTTGCCAACTCATCTAATAGTTATGGAAAACTCACAATAAAGGCTGTGAAAAATCTAGCTTCAAAACCTGAAAGATTGTCCTTTAGATTAGATATGGTTTTTGAGTTCGGATACTGAATGGCTATTTCACATCTTACTTTTTTTTTTTCATTAGTTCTCGGAAATAATAATAATTGGTTGTGTAATGGTAGAAAAGTAACCTTGTAAAAGTATATTTCATATATTTGCAAGATGTTCTTTAGTGTCGTTGTGTGTAGTGGGCAACATAAAAAAACTGATCCAAAAACACATTTTAAGCCATTGCTACAAACATAATATATTGGAATATCTGCGATTTAGCAAAAAGTGAACAAGAGTTTTATTCACTTGAATGAAGCAATAACTACTACGGATTATTGTTAAAGGTTTTTCCTCTGTCTAGAGTATAGTCTTCTGAAAAACCTTGGAAGCTAAAGTTCCCACGTGCTCTAACTTGGAACTATTGTGTCCCTTTTAACATATTCCCAAGAGAGATCAAGCACAAATCTTTTATGAGTTGTTCTCCATTTAGAGATGGTGATCAGAGTCATTGGTCTGATAGAATGTAAAATAAAGATATACAGTATATTAACTTATATGATGGTATTTCAGTTCTTGGGTAGTTGCATCAATTAAAGAAATCATGTAACGAACCCTGTATGGTAAATCTCAAATTAATCAGTAGATTACTGGTCCTTATATTTAATTTAATTTATATGCATATTTTTGGATTTATCCAAAAATAAAAATATCAAAGCTAAGTGAGACAAAGCTCATACGTGATGGATCCATATAACTGAGGGAGCTCCTCACTGTTTATTTTCCATCTTGTGCTTTGAGATCTTCAGATGAAAATCTATGAATTATCCCCATAATCTCTTATGTATATATGCAGACCCAAGATTATGGAACTAAATCTTTCTTCACCAGGCTTTTGAATAAAATATAACTCTCTATTTTTCCATCTCATGCATTTGAGCCCTTTCTGGGAGAGTCAAACGATATATATTAACTGTTGTTGTTTAGTATTACAAAAGTTTGTGTGAAGACCTGTATTTATTTGGTGTCTTGACTCATAGATATTTAACTTGCTATATGTAAACTTGTTCAAGTTTTTGTTATTTTTTATATTATGACATTTTACGCGAGTCTGGCATAGCATTTGTGTATTATGTTCTCTCAGTCAAGACAGGTTGGGGGCTGCTGGGGGGTGAATAAGGTGAATGGTGCTTTATAATTTTGACTGTTTATGGTGTATGATGGTCTTGAATATAAAGCTATATATATTCTACTCAGAAAAAACATATATTTCAGTATTAATTGAACATTGCAATATGGGATTCATTTTGTAATTCAGAATATAAAACAGAGGAAGGGTTGGGGTGTTGAGAGAGAGTCTCTAGTCAACCCCTTATCTACTGCTTATCAGCCCTATTAAATTGGAGCTACGTGTTAAAACGTAGCCCGTAACTCCGACTTTACGGGTTACAGATATTAAATTAGCCCTGTAATGTTGCTCGCAGCGGCCTTTGCGTGTTAACACGCAGGACGGCTGAGAATAGGCTACGTGGGGAGCAATGTTGAACTTTGCGTAAGCAAATTTTTTGACATTCCCGTAACTGCTAATTGTTTAATTCCGCTATGAAATTGCAATGTGGTCACTCGCAATCAAGAGCGTAACACGCAAATGGAGCCCAAAGGCTACTCCCCTACTACGAGGTGGCGGACCAGCAATGGCTCTACAAAGTATTGACTTTAGGGGGGTGAATAGTTATGCACATTGACCTTTTCAGTTATTTTGTCCTTTTTATTGTTTGCTTCACAATAAAAAAAAAAAAAACATCTTCAAAGTTGTGGGCATGTTCTGTAAATTAAATGATGCAAATCCTCAAACAATAGATGTTAATTCCAGGTTGTGAGGCAACAAAACACGAAAATTGACAAAGGGGGAAATACTTTTGCAAGGCACTGTAGTCAAGGGTGGATCTACTGCCAGTGCAACTGGGCCCTCTCTCCTGAACATTCTCTCCTAACTGTTCTTGAAATTTTTAGGTTTTGAAGGAGTGATCATTCTGGCTAAAATGGTGTCCAACTGGGTAACAATAACTGCCTTCAATGTACTTTTTTAAAGAATGTCTGTGTAAATTCATCCGGAAATCCAGTTTTTGTCAGGTTTTGCCTGTTTCACATGTATTACATCGTATTATGTAAACCATATTGACATAATTTACAGAGACTTTTGCTACAGGGTTAAGTTTAATTTTTTCTGTTGAGTTGTTCATTGGTCAATCTTTTGATGACAATTTTTTGTTTCAGGGTTGGTATTTTTTTTTTTTTTTTTAATGCAAGGATGGGAGGTTTGTGGAATATATTTTTTACCTGTGCGGTCTTTGATTAATAATGGTTGTAAAACTTTGATTATTTTCTGTACAGTTGAATGGTACTTTAACAGGTGTTTATGGGTTGTTTTAATTGCAGTGGTTATTTTCTAGGTAATGATACGGGACATGCCCAAATCGCAATTTAATAAGGCTTATGGTTACTAAATTGCAACCTTATTAAATTGTGATGTGGCCAATTAAAAAGGGCTCTATATAAGCACAGAGCATATTTTTTTACAGAAGTTTTTAGTTAGTGAAGACCTTGCTTTTGGATAGAAGTTCACTAACTAAAAACCTCTGTAAAAAAATATGCTAGGTGCTTATATAGAGCCCTATTCAATTGGCCAAATTGCAATTTAATAAGGCTGTCAGTGTCTAATATAAGACACTGCACAGCCAGTACTTGAGCTGTAGAGGACAAACCCAAGCCGGTACTATTTGTTTGATATTAGTCAGGAAAAATAGAGCTTATGAGCACTTCTTAATAAAACAAAGTAGCCAATAAGTAAATTAATATGTAGGTATATTTATATACCTAATAAAATGTTAATGTCATGTTAACATTCTTAAAATATCTTGCCCATTATGAAATCTAGTTAGTTAAAAAGTGTTCTACCAATATGAGGCTACAGTGATCCTTTAAATGATTCTGATAAAGGTTGGGTGTTCCATGTCCCTTTTTAAGAAAGTAGAATTTTATTTTTTAAATAACCAATTTAAAAATGAAACTACTTGGGTAAACCAAAATTAGTGTTCCAAAGGAAATGTTAAAGTATTTATTTTAATGGTACTTTAAATATATGTGCTTCAGGGAAACATCATAATGCAAATCAATGTTCCATTTTATAAACTTATATCACAGAAGGAAAGTTTAAAATGTTTTTCTAGAAATATAATGTTCATAATTTTCTAGATTGCTCTATTACTTTAAAGTCACTGGTCATGAATGTCACAAAGGTAGTTTTATGTACCTTGAAAAGAAAATTTACTTTACTTCTAAATAATAGAGTTTTATACTAGAAATTCAGTATGTAATACTGCTCTGTAAATGCAGTAGTAAAGAGTAAGACTTTAAGCTGATGATTTGAGTGTTTATAGACCTATATGAATTTTAATTACACCCTCCCATTCTGCGTTGTTCTTTCTTGAAATAGAGGGTGCTGAACAGAAGTGTGATTTGACCAATTCAGAGCAGTCACATGGTAGTGTATCATGCTTTGTGAAGAGGGTAGAGGTATATGAGAGGGAAACGTTGGGACGTGGGGGTATGGAGGAGAGAGCAAGAAGGTAAAGGGAGGCTCTTGAGTGAAGACGGAGAGAAGGAGTCGAGTAAAAGGGAGGGAAGAAGGGAGATGAATATTGGGGGAAAGGGGAAGGAGGAGAGAGGAATATTGGGGGAAACAGGGATAAGTGGGACAGATATATATATGGGGAAGAGGAGAGAGTGGGGCATGGTAGACAAGAGGGAAATTTGGGTAGAGTGTGGAAATGGGGAGATGCGGTAGAGCGGGTATCGATGATTAAACATAGAGGGGATTGGGAAGTTGGTGGTGGAATTTAGAGAGGGGGATGAAAAGTGCAACTGAGGGAGGTCATAGCATGTACCTTGCGGCAGAGCTTAGAATGTGATCATCATTTTGTGATCTTGCATTTATATGATCTTACATTTGTTTGACAAAAGCATATGTGGGCTTAAACGTATTAATTATATATATACTAGCGAATTGCCCGTCAAAAAAATTACGGCAATAGAATTGTAATTCAAGGAATGGTGTTTGGCACAGACATTCCGTCTTATTAAATTGCAATTCTGCAAATTTAAAAGGGCTCTATTTAAGCACATTTTTTTTACAGAAGTTTTTAGTTAGTGAAGACCTTGCTTTTGGATAGAAGATCACTAAATAAAAACTTCTGGAAAAAAAATATTCTGTGTGCTTATATAGAGCCCTTATAAATTTGCAATTTAATAAGGCGGATTATTTTTTGTGGTGTTCTGAGATCTCAGCGGTGATTGCGAGCCTGGCGATGAGCGCCAAGCCTCTTGGTTCTTGTATTTTTTTTTACCAGAGGCGCTTTTGCTGTCATTGTAAGGTCGGCGCTGATGTGCTTTTTGCGCTTATTGCAAGGCTGTCCCCTGGTGTAGTTTGTGTGCAATGAGCAGCTTTGGCGCTTGTTGTAAGGCGCGCAGTGAATGGCTTTTGCGTTTTTTGCGATAGTGTTTTTATTTTTCATGTATATGTATTTTGTGATGCTAATTAAATAAGTAATAAATTAATAAATTAATATAGTTTACCTATTTGTAAGTAATACATGTAGGAAGCATTGTGCTGAAGAGCTGACAATCTGTTTTGATGTTCCTGCAGCATACAATGTAGGTTTGCACTGTTGTGGAGCTGAGGTGTAAGTGTCAGCAATGTGTGAAGTGTGTAGTGTAAATAGGCTGCGTGCGCAAGGGGTAGCCGTTAGTGCAGCCGGGTACTTCCACATTCTAGTGTTGTAAAATGGTGGCGAATGTGTATGTGGTAGGCGGGTTTGTATGAGAAAGCTTCCTTGCTAATGGTGTTTGTTGTAGGTCGTACGGGTTTTTGTAAAAGCCGTATTTGCTTTGTGCAATTTATCAGCTTTAGTGGTCGTTTTCGTTTTTTTTTTGGCGGCCATTTTTTATCTCGCTTAGGGGATTTTCGAGTGTGTAAACTTTGTAAATTTTCCAGAATTCAAGATTTCAGCTGTATTGCAGAGGTCCTGCCAGTCGCCCCTTGGTGTGGGTAATGTTTTTATTTTATTTTTGTGTCTATTTTTGTTTTTTTTAATGTTTGCCGCTGTGCGCGGGTTGTCCATTAAGGTCGTATTTTTGGGAGTACGTAATGGAATTATTTTTTTGTGTAAGTCTGTAGTTAGTCATTGCGTGTTTATGCTTTTTTTTCCAAGTCCTGATTGTGTGGTCGTTTTTAACCGATTGTAAGGTGCTGTAGAGCCTCCATCTCCGCAAATGCGGCCCCTCGCTGGCGCTCCTTGCCAGCAACTTCCGCGAGGGCCGCAATTGCGGTGGGCTTGCGTTAGCAACAACCTGCATGCTGACAATTATATATATATATATATATATAATATATATATATATATATTGTAACAAAATCATTGATGGAGTGTATGTGGGAGAGAGACTGAGGAGAGCCCTGTGTCCACTAAGGGAAGAAAGGGTTAACACAGCAGGCTAATCAAGCAGGCCCAGCTGGGTTCCACCTTTATAGGTCTGATTAGCACCCAGCTGAGAGAGAGAGCTCAGTCTGAGCTGGACAGAGGACACCACAGCCTGCTGTGGAAATCCCCTGCTACAAGGGAGACTTGATATCCAGTAAGCTTTTGTTTGCACTTTTGTTTTGTGTGGACTTTATCTTGCATAGTGAGGGAACTAGAGCCAAGAGTAAAGTCAGTGCTTCTATTAGAAGATAGGATTTTGTTTTGCACCATTTATGTTGTTTTGCTACACTCGAATAAATACTGCTGATATTTTAAAAAGGGCTCCTGAGTACTCCATTGTGCTGCCGGATACAAGGGTACGAACCCTGAGTGTGACAGCAGCGTTATCACAATATATATATATATATATATATATATATATATATATATATATATATATATATAATTGAGGTAGCCGAGAGTGTCCAGTAATCCAGTTGAATAATCAGAGTATTGCAGGAAATAATGATACCTTTTTTATTGGACACACTTTTTCATAATATATCAACAAGCTTTTGTGAGAAGATCCTCTCTTTATCAAGTCAAAAAGCAAATCTCATTAGATATGAAGCTTTCATAATTAATATTTTATATGAATCTTGTAGTGAACTTGCTTGGCAATTTTGAAATTCTTTTTTGTTTTATAGTAATTTTTACCAAAGACTAGTTATTGACTATTTATTAGTCAATGGAACAATTTGGGTCGTTTTTTAATTCTCTAAACCTGTATTTTCAGACAGTATGTATTTTTATTTGAGTATGTTGTTGTACAGGATAGACTACCCTCGTTTGGAATAGAATATTTATATTTGGCTAACTAAATGAAGAAAAGCCTTCTATGTGCTTGCATTCAATGAGCACCCTTGGCTATCAATGTACTAGGAAATATTGTCTAAACTTTCATTGATTATAATGGTTTTCTACTAAAAGTACAAAGCACCAAATTAAATAAAAACTATACAAGACGGAGCATCTGGGGGTACAAGGGGGAGAATCTTAGGGGCAATGGGGGAGTGTCTGGGGGGACAGATAGTCACAAGGGTGGGGGGGTTGTCTGGGGGGCCAGAGAGGTACAAGGGAGTGAATGTCTGGAGGTCATAGAGGTACAAGGTGGGGAGCATCTTGGGCAAGAGAGGTACAAAGGAGGAGTGTCTTGGGCAAGACGGGTACCACGGTGGAATGTCTGGGGTCTAGAGAGGTACAAGGGGGAGAGCATCTGGAGGGCATGAGAGGTACAAGGGGGGAGAATCTGGGGGCAAGAGGGGTGAACAACTTTACTGTGGTGAACTACCTACTCATAAGGTCCACAACACAAGCTGGGATCCCGCCCCATGCTGATGATCTCATCTTTTGAAGTCCACACTATTCGCATCTTCTCTCCTATACCTCTGCGAGTAGCTGTGATCTATCGCCCGCCTGGATCACCCTCTCAATTTCTGGATAACTTTGCCGCCTGGCTCCCTCACTTTCTCTCCTCCAATATACCTTCACTCATTCTTGGCGATTTCAACATAGCCACTGACACACCCACCTCCCCAACAACTGCAAAATTACTTGCACTCACCTCTTCCCTTGGCCTCTCACAATGGACAGATTCAGCAACTCACTGTGGTGGACACTCCATTGACCTTATTTTTACTAATCTCTGCACTATCTCCAACCTTGACATCTCCTCACTTCCCCTATCTGACCACCACCTGCTAACTTGCAACCTCACCTCATCTACCGCTCACCGCCCTTCTTCAAATCCTGCCATCAGAACACGCAGAAACCTGCAAGCACTCAACCCACAACAATTTTCAAATGTACTAACACCCCTTCTCAGCCCCCTCACCACCCTTGCCTGCCCTGACGTCGCCACTTCACAATACAACACTACGCTAACCTCCACCCTTGACTCTCTTGCCCCCATAATCACAAGCAAACGCCCTCGCTCTCAACCACAACCATGGCACACCACACAAACACGCTATCTACAGAGATGCTCACGCACTGCAGAACGATTATGGAGGAAATCTCGCACTTCAGCAGACTTTCTCCACTACAAGTTTACCTTGCGCTCCTACTTCTCTGCCCTCAATCTTGCCAAACAACACTACTTCTCATCACTAATATCAAACCTGTCCTCCAACCCTAAACGTTTATTTGCTACATTCAACACCCTCCTCCGCCCACCCCCACCTCCTGCCCCTTCCTCTCTCACTGCTGATGACTTTGCCAGCCATTTTAAAAATAAAATCGATACCATCCGAAATGAGCTCTCCTCCCAGCTTGGCCCTACCCCACCACCCTCTCCCCAAACCGACAACACCCAGCCCTTACCCTTCCCCAATCCCACCTCCACTATGGACTCCTTTGACCCTGTAACCGAGGATGAAGTATCTACTTTACTATCAACCTCTCACCTTACCACATGTCCTCATGATCCTATTCCATCACAGCTAATCCCTCCCCTATCCACCACACTTATCCCAGCTCTCACACATCTATTCAACCTCTCCCTAAACACTGGCAAGTTTCCATCCTCCTTAAAACATGCCACAGTTACACCCATTCTCAAGAAGCCCTCTTCTGACCCAGCTTCTGCCTCCAACTATCGCCCTATCTCACTACTTCCCCTTGCGTCTAAACTCCTTGAGCGGCTTGTTTACAATCGCCTCACTCAATTTATTTCCTCCAACTCCCTACTTGACCCCTTCCAATCTGGCTTCCGGTCCCAACACTCTACAGAAACAGCCCTTACAAAAGTCACTAATGACTTGCTAACCGCCAAATCAAAGGGTCACTACTCTATTCTAATTCTCCTGGATCTCTCTGCTGCCTTCGATACAGTTGACCACCCTCTTCTAATCCAAACTCTCCGCTCTTTTGGCATCCAGGACACAGCTCTTTCATGGTTCACATCCTATCTTAAAGATCGTACATTTAGTGTCTCCTTCTCTGGCACCTCTTCTTCACCTCTCCCTCTGTCTGTTGGCGTTCCCCAAGGTTCTGTCCTAGGCCCCCTCCTCTTCTCCATCTACACCTCCTCCCTTGGCATCCTTATAAAATCCTTTGGATTTCAGTATCATCTCTATGCAGATGATACTCAAATCTACCTCTCTGCACCTGATCTATCCCCCTCTCTTTTAGCTCAAGTTTCCAACTGCCTCTCTAGCATATCCTCCTGGATGTCCACCCGTCAACTCAAACTCAACATGTCTAAAACTGAACTTCTAATCTTTCCACCCTCTACTACAGCTTCCACACCTCAAATATCTCTCACTGTTGACAACACCATCATCGCCCCTACCTCCCAGGCCCGTTGTCTTGGGGTTCTACTGGATCCCGCCCTCTCTTTTATTCCTCACATCCAAGCAATAACAAAATCATGTCAGTTTCACCTAAAATTCTAATTCACTCTCTCATCATCTCTCGACTCGACTACTGCAATTCCCTCCTTGCTGGCCTCCCCATCTCTCGTCTGTCTCCCCTCCAATCCATAATGAACGCCTCTGCTAGACTCATCTTCAATACCAAACGATCAGTGTCTGCAGCCCCTCTCTGTCAATCACTCCACTGGCTTCCCATAGCTTCCCGAATCAAATTTAAAATCATGACCCTAACACATAAAGCCCTCAACAACAGTGCACCCCCTTATATCTCTGCTCTTGTTTCAAAATACTCTCCCAACCGGCCCCTTCGTTCTGCTAACGACCTTCTTCTTTCCTCCTCTCTCATCACCTCCTCTCACTCCCGTCTTCAAGACTTTTCTCGTGCTTCCCCATCCATTTGGAACTCCTTGCCCCGCTCCATTAGATTATCTTCCTGCCTCAAAACCTTTAAGAAATTATTAAAAACACACCTGTTTAAAAAATCTTATCACCTTCAGCCTTAACATGTACAACTGAACACTCCACAGCTTAATAACACTCACACCCACAATCTACAGTACAACACACAGACCCCTCCACTTTACTGAACCAATTGCTTTCAATTGTATTTGTCACCCTCTTGTATCACACCTAAACCCTTAGATTGTAAGTTTGCGAGTTTTCAATCTTGTGTCAGGCCTTGGAAACAAGCTCTATGTACATTTGATTTTATGCTCAAAAACAGGGCCCTCCATTCTTTACAAGGTGTTTAATTTGTTTTCTGCTATGTACTCAACCCCTGTACAGCGCTACGGAATATGTTGGCGCGATATAAATAAAGATAATAATAATAATAATAATAATAATAATGATAAGCAGTAACCTTGAAACAGCTGTACGTGGGTAGGATTCCCAGCTTGTGTATAATCCAACCTTGGCTTTGCATAAAAGCTGTATAATGCAATGAGCATAAGCTTAAAGGAAGCCATGTATAAAATGGTTTATGGATTGAAGAGCGAGGCATTTGTGGGCACATTTGCATGTCCCTGCTAAGCTTCCCACAATGTAGTGTAATAACTGTATTTCTTAGAATTCTGAGCTGGAAGCAGGTTTTTTAACTTGTTTTAGACATTCAAATATGAACACAAATGTACTATATATATATATATATATATATATATATATATATAGATAGATTGATCATGAGTATTACAGTATGTTATGATACCTTTTCTATTGGACAAACGCCTTACTTATATTCACAAGCTTTCGAGAGGTTCAACCTCTCTTTATCAAGTCTGAAGCAATACTAACATGAGATGGAACGCTCCGTTTGAATGAACACAGCAGATGCAAAGAGAGTTGGGGTAGCATCTGACATTATATAGGGGGGTTCAACACAACCTAGTATAGGAGACATATATACACATACTATATACACATATACATCAATATATACATGAAGAAACAGACCACTGTAATCCACAGTGATATCTTTCCTGTTGGACAAACATCTCACTAAGAGTGCTAAGCCTATTATTATAAAATAAGAAACAAATCACAAGAAATTGGGAAAATGTGTTAGAAAACCCAAGTCCATATTTAGTCCTGTGTTTTTAGTATTGAGGAATATGATCATCTTTATTTCAAATGCTTTTCTCTCTTGGACATTTTTACATTTATCTCTGAGTTGGATTTTTAGGTTTTGGATAGAGTGATCATTCTGGCTAAAATGGTGTCCCACTGGGGTACAATAACTAACTGTCTTCATTATGCTTTTTTATTGAGTGTCTGTGTAAATTCATCCTTAAGTGCATTTTTGGCTGGTTTCTCCAATGTAACAGCCTGTTTAACATAAAGCACATTGTCTAATGTGGTTTATATAATACAATGTGCATGTATATGATCCTTTGATGTTATAGGTCTTGTGGTTATGTGTGGCTGTGTCGTCATTACAAATGAATTGACGTAACTTACAGGCACTTTTGTTACAAGGTTTAGTTCATTTTTTTTGTGTTCAGTTGTTCATTGGCCAATCTTCGGCTGACAAGAATAGAGAGAGAGAGAGAGAGAGAGGGAGGAGAGGGAGGAAGAGAGACAGAAAGAGAAGAGAGGGAGAGTAGGGAGGCAGGGGGAGAAAAAGAGAGAAGGGGGAGAGAGGGAGGGACAGAGAGGGAGAGAGAGAGAGGGGTGATAGAGTGATAGAGAGAGACCAAGGACACAGAGAGAGAGAGACAGAACAGACTACATGATACTATCATTTATGATGAGCAAGTTACTAGTAAGTAATATTTGTTAATCAGGATCGCAATCTTGCGCTCTATAAAATGCATTAGATCATTTGTTTTAGTCCCTGCTGGTTTCATGATATGTATTAACCCCTTTGAGTCCTGGGATTGATATTACTCAGTGGGTTTGAAACTGTTGTGCAATTAATTTTAATGTGTTTCCATTCCTTCCCATGCTTTTACAGTATTGTGTTTTTAATTGCTGTTACAGCTATAAGTTCTTTAAAAAAAACTTGCGAGTCCTATTAAGTACTAGTAATATTTTTGAAACTTGATACTTTTTCAGTTGCAGGTTAGACTTTATTTGCGAGATAGAGCTACTGGTCTAATAGAATATCGATTTTGTGTAACTGTAATTATTTAGTGCTCGTAATATTTGAGCTGTGTTAAAACCAATGGTGTTCTAAGGCCCAATTTGCATCTTTGTCTGGCCCGTAGTGATTGGGGTGGGTAACTCATAATCGGATTGCAAGTACGGTAGTTAATAGAAATGTGGCAATTAAGAGTGATTTTAAGTGTGTAATTGTAAAGATTAGTTATATTATATTAGTCTAAATCAGCCCTTACAACAATGGAAGCAGTTTGGTCCAACTTTGAAACAAAGTATTAACTCGGTAATAATGGTCTAAATGTCTAACATACTAATTTAGTGCATTTGGGTATCTCCCCCTCCCTGTGATCCAATATAGAGTTCATATTGCTGTTTAGTAGTTGTCGTGTCCAATTTTTCGTTACCCTATGGATCGCAGCAGGCCAGTCGCATCGGTTAGCCACTGCCCCTCTGAGCTCTATCATCTATCCATCTCCACCTGTCGTCTCTTTTTCATGTGCCATCAATCTTTTCCAACATCAGAGTCTTCTCAATTCAATCTTTTTTTTTATTGAAGACTTTGTAAGGCACAACAGTATACATTGCACATCATAAAAATAAATTACATAAGTAATTTCACACTGTATTATATATAAGTTCCCTGTTGGGTTACACAAAGGAAAATTAAAGAATCCTTATAACAGTGAGATAGTCCTTGTCATCTTTATTACACTTATTTTTATTACATTTTAACTTTATTGCCCCCATCCATAGTTAATTATAGTAAGCTTTATATTCTTTATTTACTTTGGCTGTAAATGAGTAGCTTAAGTGCATCAAATTAACTTACCGTATATACTCGAGTATAAGCCGAGTTTTTCAGCCCTTTTTTATACCCCTGTGTCTCTCTAACTAACCCCCCCTGTGTCTCTCTAACCCCCCACTGTGTCTCTCTAACCCCCCCCCCCCCCCGTGTGTCTCTAACCCCTCCCGTGTGTCTCCTTGACCCGGCGCCGGCGCGCATGTGACGTCACATGCGCGCCGCGTCATTAGCATATACCCGGTGCCGGCACCCGGTATATGCTAATGATGCAGCGCGCATGTGACGTCACATGCGCGCCGGGTTAAGGAGCGGAGGCCGGAGCACAAGCAGGTAAGTAAGGGGAGAGGGGCGAGGTATTTAGGGGGTTTAGGTGGAGGAGGGGGGTTGGGGTTGAGGGGGATTGAGGGGTGAGGTTGAGGGGGGTTGAGGTTGAGGAGGTGTGTTGGGGTTGAGGGGGGTTGAGGTTGAGGAGGTGGGTTGGGGTTGAGGGGGGTTGAGGTTGAAAAGGGAGGTTGAGGATGGGGGGTTGAGGAGGAAGGTTGAGGAGGGGGTTGAGGAGGGAGGTTGAGGAGGAGGTTGAGGAGGGAGGATTAGGAGGGAGGTTGAGGATGAGGAGGAGGGGTTGAGGATGGGGGTTGAGGAGAGAGGATGAGGATGGGGGGTTGAGGAGGGAGTTGAGGCTGAGGATGGAGGGTTGAGGAGGGAGGATGAGGATGGGGGGCTTGATGGGGGGGTTGAGGAGGGAGGTTGAGGATGGGGGGTTGAGGAGGGAGGTTGAGGATGGGGGGGTTGAGGAGGGAGGTTGAGGATGAGGAGGGAGGTTGAGGATGAGGGAGGTTGAGGATAAGGAGGAGGGGTTGAGGAGGGGGGTTGAGGTTGAGGAGGGGGGTTGAGGTTGAGGATGGGGGGTTGAGGATGGGCGGTTGAGGAGAGAGGATGAGGATGGGGGATTGAGGAGGGGGGTTGAGGATGGGGGGTTGAGGAGGGAGTATGAGGATGGGGGGTTGAGGATGGAGGATGAGGAGGGAGGTTGAGGAGGGGGTTGAGGAGGGAGGTTGAGGATGAGGAGGGAGGTTGAGGATGAGGAGGGAGGTTGAGGATGAGGAGGGAGGTTGAGGTTGAGGAGGGAGATAAGGGAGGTTGGAAGAGACACAGGGAAGGGAGAGGTTGGAAGAGACACAGGGAAGGGAGAGGGGAGAAGAGACACAGGGAAAGGACAGGGGAGAAGAGACACGGAGAGAGAGTGAGACACAGAGGGCACAAGAGGGACACAGGGGGCAGCACATTTCCCACCCTCGGCTTATACTCGAGTCACTCAGTTTACCCAGTATTTTGTGGTAAAATGGGTGCCTCGGCTTATACTCGGGTCGGCTTATACTCGAGTATATACGTATTTCAACCTGCATCTGTAGTGCCTAAGAAGGTTAGCAGCAAGCAATGTGTAAAATTCACTGTGTGGCAGAAAATGAGAGGAAAATTTCAATGAGCAAGAAGAAAAAAGATCAAAGAGAAGAATTATAAGGGGGGTGAAGGGGTAAGGGGGGTGAAAATCAAGCGTATTCCATCAGAGTATTCTCAAGGGAATCCTGTCTTCTCATGATATAGCCCAAATATTTAAGCTTCAACCAAATAATCATATCTTCCAGTGAACAGTTTTCTCCAACAACGCATTCATATGGAGCTCAGCCATCTTTATGGTGCAACTCTCACATACATATGTCACTACTGGGAATACCATTATTCCAACTATATACAACTTTATCGATAGTGTAATATCTTTGCTTTTGGGGAGGAAAGCCATGGCAAGCTTGGGCAAGCGAGTAAAAAGTAAACGTCTTTTAATTTCATGGCTACAGTCACCCTTTTGAAGAAATTTTGGAGCCCAAGAAACTAAAATCCACTTCTTCTCCATTTCTTAGCCAGGAACTGAGGTTGTTGTTTGCCTTGATCATCATCTTTTTAACATTCAGCAGCAGGCCAACTTTTGCCCTCTCTTCTTCTAACCTCATCAATAGGCCCTTTAGTTCCACCTCACTTTCAGCCAGTATTATCATCCGCATATCTGAGGTTGCTTATATCTCTCCCAGCAATATTGATTCCCTTTTTGGATTCATCCAGTCTGGCATAAACATGATTTCCTCTACGTATAAATTGATAAATTAGGTGACAATACACAACCTTGTTGCATTACTTTCACAATCTTGAACCACTCTGTTGTTCCATGTTCGGTTTTGACGGTGGCTTTTTGGTCCACATACAGATTCCTCAAGAGGCGGATGAGATGATCTTTAACTCCCATTTTCTTTAAGAACTTGCCACATATAGGGAGTGTATATATGTAAATTTAATTGTATCATTAGACATATACTATAATCAGCATCTCTAAAGGGTGTGTACAGTGGAAGATATGCACAGATTACAAACAGACAAATAGATAACCAGGCAGACAGATACAAATATATATACAGTGGATATAAAAAGTCTACACACCCCTGTTAAAATGTCAGGTTTCTGTGCTGTAAAAAAATGAGACAAAGATAAATGATTTCAGAACTTTTTCCACCTTTAATGTGACCTATAAACTGTACAACTCAATTGAAAAACAAACTGAAATCTTTTAGGTAGAGGACAGAAAAAATATAAAAATAAAATAACATGGTTGCATAAGTATGCACACCCTTAAACGAATACTTTGTTGAAGCACCTTTTGATTTTATTACAGCACTCAGTCTTTTAGGGTATGAGTCTATCAGCATGGCACATTTTGACTTGGCAAGATTTGCCCGTAAAGTAGAGGGGAAGGAAACACTTGAAGGGGAGAGGCTTGCAATGAGCTCCAAAGGCTCGGAACGGCTTTAGAGTTACGGGCTGAAAAAAAAAACACTGGCATTTTTTTTTTCAAGCTCGTAACTCGGACGCCATTGGGAGGCCACCAAAAGACACCAATTGAATAGGAAATTACCTACCAACCTCCCTTATGGGCTCCCTGCCTCCTTCTGAGGCAGGGAATCCATAAGTGAGGTTGAAAGCTAATTTGGAGCAATAGCAATTTTATGATACAAGCCTTGCAAGCTCAAAAAAAAATTGCAGGTTTAACCGACGCCAAGCCCGCAAATGTTTTCAAAGTTGTGAGAAGAGGCCAAAGAGAGACAGGGGATGGAGAATGTGGGAAAGATACACAGAGGGGGGGAAATAACACAGTGCAGGGAGAGGGGGGAAATAGACTCAGGGGAGTTACTGGTCTCCCTAATCTAATTAATGTCAATAGTGAAACTATAATGTAAAGTTTGTATTGTATGATACATTTTATTTTACGTACAAAAGAATCTTCATAGAACAGAGCTTAGCCTAGTCTAGTGTCCACTGAAAGATAGAGCTAGTAACTCCTCTCTGGAATCATAACAGAAGTCCTTACTAAAAAAAAAAGAATCTCTTTGAAGAGATAAAATGTTGATCATTTCTATTCTGTGACATTAGTCTTGGCATTGTTTTCAGTATGAAGGCCTTGTTGTCATAGCAGCAGACTTAATACAGAAAATATGTAGTCAAGGCCCATAGTACATATTCATAAAGAGAATATACTTCTGAATTCAGCACTACACAGTATGTTCTTAGGAACAAGAAAACATTTTATCTCTTGTATAGAAATGGGGAAATGTCTCATGCAGTTCACGGACATATCAGGCCATTGTTATGGTACATAAATTTAAATAAATGATGACTGATAAAAATTAAACATAGAGTAGAAAAAAATATTTTGCATCTTGAGCAGTACATTTTAAATGGAATTTGCTTTTTAAGGCATTTTAACCAAACAAGTCGCATAATAAGTTGAAAAGTTATTTATACTGACTTTCACCACTTAAAAGTTATGAGATTGTCTGCAGTGTTGAATACTTGTATATGAGTTCCATGGTGGTCTAGTGGTAAGGATTTGAGCTTTCACCACTGCGACCTGTGTTTGATTCCTGGGAATGAGGAGGTCACACCACCCTGAAGCCAAGCAGGATTAGGCCTGGTCAGTATTTGGATGAGAGACCACCTAGGAATACCAGGAGCTCTATGCTGTGGCCCACTGGAGAAGGAACTGGCAACCCACTACAGTATCTCTGCCGTGAATAGCAAGGGGATCAGCATGACCATGGACATAAAGATGTCCTGGTGTGCTACGGTCTATGGGGTCACAGAGAGTCAGAAACAACTGTGTGATGAGAAAAAAACATTGTAACAAAATATATCCATATCTTTGAAAATGTTCTAAATGTTCTAAATAACTCTTTAAAAATAGTTCGATGAATTGAATCCATTATATATAATTTACTGTGCTTTGGTGTTCAGTTGGTAGATATAAGGCTTTTTCTATTTTCGTATTTTGCAGTAATTCATTATTTTTTGGAAGTACAGTCAAGTAACACAGTATACGTAACACATTGTTCTGTAATCTATACAGTAGTAACTGTATCACTAAGGCTCCTCTCCTATACATATGTAATAATAGATAGCCACAAATTGTGGTCATAAAGTTTTGCTTTTACTCCAAATAATGTATTTATTTGTATGCCCAGGGATTAGTTCCAAATCGCTTTTCCATTGATTTAACTATAACCTTATTTTGACAGAAATTATATCTTCCATTTGTGATATATTTTCCTTGTGCAAATTTGTCATGTTCAGGAGGGCCCACTGGACGTTTGGAACTGTTGAACTGAGAGGGGGGCTGAACCATCAATAGTGGGCCACTATTTCACATACCTTTCTCTGACAAATGTCCTCTGAGCTGGAGTATCAGCACTCTGGAAGCCATGATCCTAGCTGGGTACCATTGTGACTGTTTCCTGACCTCTGGTAATTGTTATATTTTTCTGGAAGAGAAATAAAGAGAAACTGATGCGCTAACAGTCTGGATTGCTGTTTGTACCATGTGCTATCCTGATTAAAAGGACTAACTCCCAGTTTAAACATCCATAAGCAAAGTATATGTTTATTCTGAGGGGAAATAATAATCCTGAACGCTGGAATTATTGCTACTGATACTGCCTTCAATTCTGTGTCTAGTCATTGCTGAATGTTATTCCTGTGTGCTTGTGGTGGTGCCATGCTGCCCTGGGATTTATTACTGCTAAAAAGGGATTTTCCAAAGAACCCCTAACTTCTACTGGAGTTTTAGGGTCATAACAGCTGGTGGCAGTAGTATGAATCCCTGTACACATAACGCGCAGGATGTCCAGATATGACAGCATGTCTTCTGCGGACCTCAGGGACCTGTTTTGGGAGAGAGGGCTCAACAGTACCATGGCTACAACCAAGGCTGAGAAGATTCAAGATGATGAGCTCTAGCAGACAGAGGAAGCAAGGGTGTCAGGAACAGCAGATCTGGATATTTGTCTGGGGGTATCGAAAGAGGATGACGAGGAAATCTGTAGGAGATTTCAGAAATGGAAGGGCCTCATACTTGCCTTTACCCCAGAACTGCTAATGGCCTTGCGGGACAATCTCAGCCTGGAGGTCCGGGGGAAAAAGCAATAGAGGGCTACCTGTCTGTTGCCAGTGGCAGAGGGGCAAAGGACCCAGTATTAGCCCATATAAGAACTGTATACAACAGTTTCAAGCACTTTGAGGAGGAAAAGGGGGACATAGACCGGTTCCTCCAGGACTTTCAGCAACAATGTGACCTACACAGATACAAGAAGCTGAGTGGATTAGGCTTCTAGTTAGCAAACTCAGTGGAAGGACAAGTGAAGCTTTCCGGGCTATCCCCAAGGGGCAGCAAATGTATGAGGAGGTGAATAAAGTACTGTTGACCAGAGGTTCCGGACAATAACCAGGGGTACTGGGGACACGTACTCTGAAATCATCTATCAGATGAGGCATGCATGTCGCAGTTTGTGGAAGGCGAAGGAAGTAACAACTTTGGAGGGGGCAATGGAGTAATACTACTGGAGCATTTTTCTCCTTCTGTACAGATAGGCTGAGGGCTTGGGTGGAGGACCGAGAACCCACTACAGTGGAAGAGGCTGCTCGCCTAGCTGATCATTTTGTGGCTACCAGAGGTGAGCTAAGGGTTAAGGTGGCAAGGTAGTTCCTGAAACATCTCACCCTGTAGCCACCCACTCTAACCCTGCTACACTACAAGACGCCAATCTCAGGGGATCACAGGAGTGGTCCCTCGTACCACAAGAATTACCAGTCCTCGCCATGGCACTCAAATCCCGAGGGGCTTGGAGTGCTATGGCTGCCATCAAACAGGGCACATTAGTAGACAGTTCTCCAACATACCTAGCAGGGTGGCACAGTCCCCACTAAGCCAGTCTACTTTCTGTGGAGATGGAACATGGATACCACCGAACCTGCAGTGACCCAGACTCAGAGAGGAGGATTTTTGTTACGCCTACACCATCCATACTGTGCCGACCAGCCCAGAGGGCAACAGGACCCAACAGAAGGTTTTCTTTCAAGGAGAAAGGCCCAGGGTTTCTGGTATACTGGGGCTTCTGTCACTGTGGTACACCTGGATTTTGCCCCAGGTGTTACAGCCATTTTGCCCCAAATCATGAAAGTGAGGGAGGCCAGAGGCCAGAAACTTCCCATCCCAGTTGCCTGCTTGCATTTGGATTGGGGCACAGGGAAAAGGGTAAAGAAGGCTGGAGTTATGCCTGAATTACCTGCAGATGTTTTACTGGGCAACGACTTGGGATGACTGGAAAGCTATTTTGTGAATGCAGTCACCAAGTTCCAAACAGCCAATGCTGTCCCTGTGGACCCAGTGAATCAGGACGAGACCAAGCACTCAGAACCTGGGGTGAGTCCATTGCCTGCTGGGGAACAGTGATTGGTTTTGGGACAGTGTAGAGGAGGTATTAGTAAAAGATGAGAACTTAGCTGGTGCTATGAAGAAGGCTGAGCAGTAGGAAACAGGTCTAGAAAGGAGATGTATTTGTGGGGAAAAAAATACTACTGTATGGGGCTACTACTGAGCCTAAGAAAAAAGGGTCCCAGGAGATTGGAAGGCAGATGGTTATTCCCCAGAAATGTAGGGGTGTATTATTAAAGATAGCCCATGAGTTGCCCTTAGCTGATCACATGGGATAAAGGTACCCAACATCACCTTACCAGGGTGTTATTCTGGCCTGGGATTATTCATGATATCACTAATTACTCCTATGATGCCTGTCAGCGGTACGGTCACCCAGGAAAGAGGGGGCCTCTTTCATCCCTGTCAGTTATGGATGCACCTTTACGATGGGTGACTATCGATAGTATAAGACCCTTAGCCAGAGCTAGCAGGACAAGGAAGCAGTTCATTCTAACCATAGTGGACTATGCTACCTGGTATCCTGAGGCTGCCCCGCTACCTAAAATCTCTGCTAACAAGGTGGCTCTATTCTTTAGCAGAGCCTATAGAGAAGTACATCAGGAGTCCACAGAATTCTCTCCCTTTGAACTCTTGTATGGTAGACAGATAAAGGGACCCTTGAATGTGATCAGGGAGGCATGAGAAGGGGATTATGGATCAAACTAGGTGTCAGTGGCCTTATTTGTTGTGGCCTTCCGGGTGAAACTAGCCATGCTAACTGGGTTGGTCGGGGGACATATGCCAGGTGCCCAGGCCAGAAACCGACAGGGGACTAAATATAGGCTTATGGAAGTGGGGCATCAGGTGTTGATACTGGTGCTCCAGTCACAGGATAAATTACAAGACCCTTGGGAAGGCCCCTACCCTGTCACAAAGAAGTATCAATAGGCTGATGGAGTACCAGAAGGGGCCCCAGAACTTATTAGTGGTACAGGCAGTGTTGTATACAGGGGGTGAACCAGAGGGGGGATACTTACCAAAGTCACTAGCCCTAGCTAGGCAAGATGTACAGGAAGAGATAGTGGGGCAAGCAGAACACTTAGATGTTCATTTAGATCAGTGCCAGTGGGCTAGGGCAGAGGGTCAGTGCTTAAGGCGTGGGGTAGGCAGCAGGCAGATTAGGCCAGGGCCAGCTAAGGTGGAGGGAATAGTTACTTGGCCCATACCTCATACAATTAAGCAGGTGATAGCTTACTTGGGAACCACAGGGTATTTCCGCAAGTTTATTTCCTGCTATAATACCATGGCAGGAAGGTCACTGTGGAGACAAGCCAAAACCCCTATGTTTGCTGTCTAAAGTGGCAGGGGACAATGCTACAATAGAGCCTGGCCTTACAGGCTTTCAATGTGCCCATTCAACACCAAAAGGACCAGGTCCATCAAAACGTTTATGGCCTCTCAAGGCAGGAGGAGAAGTAAAGAAGGTCTGTGTAGCTAGGGATTAATCCGTCAGGTCTAATGCCTATGCTACACTAGCAGCCCTATTAAATTCCCCTAATGTGTAAAACCGTAGCCCATAAGACTTACGGCAGCAAATCCTTTGTTTTGTCAAGCCTGTAACCACTACGTTCCAATTAGCTATTAAATTGCAACAAATTCACTGGCGTTCAACCCTGTAACATGTAAATGGAGCCAAGCAGCTAACTGTAAATGCAAATATACACACACTTCTGTACAAATAATAACAGGGAAAGCGATGTTAGGTATAAGAATTAATAGCACAACATTCTCAAGCTCGCAAATTGGTAATATAAAATACTTTATTTCATGTTTCATTTCATTTCTGTGTTAAATCAATGTGTTATGACATATAATGGAACTTGCATGTAATAGAATATCATATTTACGGCTTTATCAATATAGCATTATTTCTGGAATGTGGGTCCAATCATAACTCGTAATTGAAACCTGTAAGACTTTGAAATCCCACCTCCATTTTTCAGTGACAGAATTAAGACGATCTCTGTTTCCATTGGCTCCATCTAAACCCGTAACTACGGGTTTAAATAATTGATCAAGTTCACGGCCGCGCATCCAATGTTCAACAAGTGGTTTACGGTTTTGCTACTCAAGTCTGTAACTCGCAGCATGTTCTAATTTAATAGCGCTGTAACTCAGCCAAATTTCAAGCCCGCAGCCATTGCGGATCTCACGTTGTACTTACAGCCTTGGAATTTAATGTGGCTGCAAGTAAGGGAGATGTTGTCCTGTTCAGGAGGGCCCATTGGACTTTTGAGGACTGTTGGACTGAAAAGGGGCCACTATTTATTCTACCTTTCTCTGACAGATATCCTCTGAGCTGGAGTATCAGGACTCTGGAAGCCATGTTGCCTAGTTGGGTACCATTGTGACTATTTAGTGACCCCTGGCCGCATAAACTCTCAAGTGTCTTAAAAAAAGAACTACTTAAACTCAAACCCCACTGCCTTAAGAAGAGCAGACTAATGGATCAAAACATAAACATAAAAACATCAGACCCTGGATAGTTTTTGCCCTCTTCAGGGTTGTCGAGGGAACTTTCAGGACTCCTTACTAGACATCTGGAAACTGTGTGTGCGTGTGTGGGGGGGGGGGGGGTCAAACAGACCTTGAGTGCACAAAAGGGGATGGACTACTGGGGGAGGTTATTTTTATTTTTTGGGGAATTGTTATATATCTCTGAAAGCGAAATAAAAAGAGACTGATGCACTAACTAATGGTATGGATTACTTCTTGTACCAGGTTGTATCCAGATTTAAAGTACTAACTCCCAGGTTGTCAATTTAAACATAAATAAGCAAAGTATATGTTTATTCTGAGGGGAAATAATAATTCTGATCGCTGGAATTATTGCTACTGATACTAACTTCACTTCTGGTTCTAGTCATTGCTGAATGTGCTTCCTGTGTGCCTGTGGTGGTGGCATGCTGTGCTAGAATTCATGACTGCTAAAATAGGATTTTCCAAAGAACTCATGATCCTACAGGAGTAGTAGAATCCTATCACGTTTATACACAAAGATGGATGTAAGATTAATCAAGCTACAATAAAATGTGTAGCTAAAAATTAAACTACTTGTATACTTTGTGAAGCCTAAAAAAGAATATGAATTGTGTATTAGGATAGTTTAACTGAATAGTACATACATGGTATGTTATGTGTAGAGGTGATTAATCTCTATGCTTACATATTTGCAAAACTTTGGTATAGCTTCAAACCTGTATTATTTCGTATATCATCTTGGCAGCCGGCTTCTAATTTCTAACACTTAAATATTTGGAAATTATTACCGGCATGTATCCTTATTACCCCTCCATGGAAAAATAAAGGGCAAGTGTCCTTTTCAATTTTTCAATGGGCACTGTGATCAACAAAAATACTTGCTTCATATAAATGGACAGAACACATTGCAAGTTTACTCAATGTATACTTTTATAATATATTTAAAAAAGTGACCCTTTTCTATAGAACATCTAACATTAATGACTACATTTTATGTGCAATATTGTGTTTCAAATGCTGGCATTCAGCAATTTTGTGAAGATCTTTTCTATTTTCAGTATTCTCAAAGTAATCATCACATCATCAGAGAATCTCTTTTCATACCCATTAGTTGGCAAAATGAACTGTCCAGGTGCTTGAGAAAATATATTTTGTTCTGTTCAGCAGGTTTTCGTAAGCTTTTTATATGTATGTATAACGTCAGCTAGTCTCTAATAATCCAGCCTTTTACAAAATTCCTTGGAGACATCTGAAAATTCACTTTACATCTAGTGCAATTATTCTTTTTCCTTGTGCACATTTTTGCCTTGAAAATACTCGCAACTCTACAACACAACTTATAATAGCCAAATATAACTTTTTAAATACGCCTAAAAACTTCTCAAAATGTTTGGCTTGGAACTTGACCATTTTGGCCAGCAGGGTTTAGGAAATTCCACCGGTTAGGTTGTAGTTCTAGATTGGTAGAAGTACTTAGCACGGCCGATGTGCCTGCAGGCCTATGATTGAGGTGGCACTCAGGGTATGAACCCCTTCTCAGGATAACAGGAGGTAATTTACCCAAATAAAAATGACTATTGTCTCACTTTTCTTTTCAAAAGGGTTAACCCATGTTGTTCACAATACTCACAACTTTTATTGCACACCAAAGAATAGCCTTTTATAAAACATTAACTTGAATAAACATGTTGCACAAATTCAGAATTCCCTTCTTCTTCTTTGTCTTCATTCTTTCCTGATTTGGCTTTTGTCTCCAAGCTAATATCAAGTAAGAAAGTGTCAAACAAACCTGACACACAGGATGAGCATTGTTGGTTGATAGGGAAAAACATGGGGCAATGGTGGTGTCCTTTATGGCTCATGATACACAGCTATGTTCTGTGGTATGTGATCTAGGTGTCACATATTGCTGGCCCTCCTGGGTAGTAGATTAGGAGAGAGAAAGGGACATAACAGCATGTATGCAGTCAGAGGAGGGGACTTCCCGAGGAGGATCATTTTGTTGCTTTATGGGCTTTAACTTTATTTATGTAGTATAGACCACATGCCCTCCCCTATGATGGCGATCCCCATGCTTATCCTATAAAAACATGCTAAAACATATATTGCAAGAATAACACAATCCAAACTGTGACTGTCTATGTTGTATAGGAAACCCCTGTTTTCAAGATCTTGGGAACTGGGTTAACAAGACTCCCTTCAATGTATTATTGTGGTTAACTGTAAAGTCAATTAGGATTAAGTGTTCTATTGTCATTGATATCTATTCCATACATTATTGCAGTTAACCACATACTTGCCTGATTCCCAGACAAATTAATCCTATCTGGCTCTCCCAAACAGCCACGTACACTGGCATTTTGCTTTTGTGGCGGTCCCAGTTTTGTTCCTTACAGTCCGGCTAATTCGACATATGCAAGGAGGGGATGGTGGCAGCGACTTTGGAATGTTGGGTCCTTAAATTAACCAGTTTAAGCATCCAGGTGTCAACAGTGATTGGTAAGTAGTAACAGGGGGCTTGGAACTTCTTAGGTAGGGAATGA
Organism: Discoglossus pictus; assembly: GCA_027410445.1. Lineage (NCBI taxonomy): Eukaryota > Metazoa > Chordata > Amphibia > Anura > Alytidae > Discoglossus > Discoglossus pictus. The sequence goes on along the minus strand of CM050164.1, from coordinate 424,898,134 downwards.
TTACACTCTTATGGGATATATGTCCAGTTAATATTTTCCCATTTGAAATATCTTTAATAAATCTTGACAGTTGTGCGTTAGGCCTTTATTTCCCACAATATTTTTTTGTTTTTTACTAAAAAGACTAAAAATTCCTGTAAGGTGTTAGATATACATACAAATTCTTGATAGATGTGCATTGCAAGCATTCATCAAGAATTGTGGAACATTATCGGTGGGGATTTTTATTATGGCTACCAGGCTTACTGCACCCTGTCCCATCCCACTGACCTTACTCATGGTCTTTATTCAGTTGATAATACATTGCTAGCACCATGAAGGGTTTTGTGAACTTGGTGAATTAAATGAAAACCCAAGTTAGGGCTTCAGAGAAACAATTTAGGCTCTGTGAAGTGCCCAGGAAGGATTCCCAGTGATACAACAAATCTAGTAGTGTAGAGCATTCACTCCATATAAATCCCAAGCGTATTTGCTCTTCTAGGTGAATAAGTAAATGAACATAGCAAAACCCAGTCTGCCTGTTCTTAACCTCTAAACCAAATATCTTTGTTTTCTTAGGAAATGTAAAAGTTAGAAATAACCTTTCTAAACTCCTGCTGAGTGATGTTTATATGGAATCCTAGACTACAATATATTTTACTACCTGTCCTAATTACACCAACTTCATAAGACTAAATATTTTTTTTATGTAGAATATTTTGCATCAAAATTCAGTTTAACCTTTTTGGCCTAATGGTATATAACAGAGCTCTTTAATCTATGGGTATAGATTGTTTTATGTCTTTTTTTTTTTTACCTATATCAGCTGGTACCTATAACCAACCGCACAAGGCAAATAAGAAGCATATCCTACTAAGGTTTCTAAAGCTCCAGCCTTGCAAGTGAATCACACGTGGAGCAGCCTGGGAGATACCTGGAAACACAACCACCAGAATCTGCAATCAAGCAGAAACAGCAGTTTATCCATTCCATATGACACAAAACCAGAATATTAAGATTTGATTACAACAATCTCTCCAGTGTATGTGGGAATAAAGTCTGCTATGGCATCAGACCCTACTGAGAGCTACAAGTATAGGCGCCACCAGAAAAAAAACATCTAAGTACTTTTATATGCTAGCCTCTTACAGACTGACCAATACTGCCTTAGGTTCTTATTCAGAGCTAGGTATGAAAGTAAAGCAATAAACTGGTTAAAGGACCACCAAGGTCATGTTTTTTTTTTAAATTTACTATAACATAGCTTCTAATTTATTACCTTTTATGTGCAATTACGCTGCTATGGTTTCTGCTATTTTGACTTCAACCGATAAACTTCCTGATATGGGAGAAGATTTTGAATGCAGAGGAAGTTCTGTCTGCACACTGGGAATGTGGCAGTTACGTCTGCCAGTACTCTCAGGAGACATAAAAGGAAGCTTAATAGTTTGCAAGGACATACCCACCTGAGCAAGTAACCGGCTGCTGCAGGCATAGAAAAGGAAAATAGATCCCAGCAGTACTAAGTAATTTGATATAAAAGTTGCAAAAGGTTGAGTATTATCTCTTCATTTCTAGAAATATTTTGTTCATGATCATGTTTAGTTATTCAAAAGATTGTATCAAACCAACCTGATCACAGTGGTCTATTTTTAAAGAATAATTACTGCTCTCTGTTCTGACCGTGACTGTGGTATGGCTACTGACATAGGAGTTGACTGAGGATGTTCTGCTTCTTTATTCACTATATGGTCTGTAGCATCATGAACATACATATTTTATGTAAGAAGAAGGTTGCCTGCAACAGAATAGAGTCATAGAATCTTATCTTGTATGGTCGCTCCATTTTGAGAGGATTTTGTTTTCTTTACCTTGAAGACCATCTGATCCTATTTATTTCTCTTGTGTTGGACACCAAAGATTAGAGCACCTCTTTGTTGTTTGCATCAGTCGTGTCCGACATTCCATGATCTCATGGACCACAACACACCATGCTGATCCACTTGGTATTCATGGAAGATATTGGAGTGGGTTGCCTCTTACAATGGCATAAAGCACAAGTATAAAGACATGTGTGTTAAGTGCATAGGTCTTAATGTTATTTTCCTTTATTTGTAATGCACCAACATATTCTGTAGTTCAGTATAAGGCAAAAACAATATTAACACATTTCAAAAGAAAGGAGTGTCCTATCATTCAGCTTAAAATCAAATATTCATAGTGAATATTTTCAGTGCACCTAACAAGTTTGAAAACGTACAAATTTACAATCTAAAGGGTTTGGGGATAATACGGGAGGGTGATCGATACAAGATAGTAGTTTGTACGGCAAGAAGCTCAAGCAAGTGCATATGCTTAAATTCTCTTAAGCGTACACATCTGTAAAGTACTTTTTAAAGGACCACTTGTTTGTCAAGTGCGTACCGAACTACCATGATTAGAAGCTGTATAAGCCTGTGTAATCCATCTTTCTGTGAAAATTTTTATTTTTGAAGACTAGCATTAAGAGTATACGAATACAATAGAGAGGGGTGCACAAGGAGGAGTCTTTAAGGTAATTTGATAAGATTGAAATTGACAATACAACTCTCCCCCTCACCTTATCCAGAAGCAGGATGCTTGCTTCAAGAAATGCAACCATATGTCTCCTGAAGTGTAAACAGCCATTTATTTTTTCTAGCTGTATGAGTTTTTTCCTAATTAATAGTTAAACTTAGTTTTTAGATATATGTTTTTTCATTGTACAGTGGTCCTTTTAATATCCTCATGTGAGTAGAGGCTTACAAGACTTTTTATCTATGCAAAACAGAATACATTTTGTATTGTTGATAAAAGCAGTTCCCATGTTTTTTGTTGCCTAATAGCAATTTACCCTTTTAAGGTTTACTGTATACTTCAAGTGCTGCATGTCTTCTACTTCTTTAATACAATTATTAAAACAATAACAACAAAACATTATCAATGCATATGTATGTAACCACACCAACTTTAAAAACAAGTGTTGACCAATTTCATAATGTTTTTGTGTTTCGATTGATTAATTTTCTTGCTTTTATGGTTAGGAATCACACACGTCCGTGAAAACCTATTAACTTGAGCTAACCCTCCCTCATGGAAACCTCAACTATTTTGCTATTCATGAACAGCACTCACTGAACCATAATTATTGTTCTAGTGTTCTTTGTGTTTTTTTATGTTTCATGTAGTAATTTAGGCAATTATAAATAAAAATGATTTTTAAGTGTCAATTTAGCTTAATGGGTTTGTGATTCAAGTTTTAAAATTGCCAAGAGCGTTACAAAAGCTTTCTGCTTATTTATTTGCTTATGTATTTGTTTTTATTTATATTTATAAAAAAACTTTTATACAAAGAGCTTTACAAGCTTGCGTATAAGCACAACCTTATTTCTATTACCTCTTCGTCAACTCTTTTTATTTTTCGCTAATGAAGTGACAATAACATAGTATGCAAGTAGAAAAGAAAATGTATTCATAAAGTTAAAATACAAGGATTGGAGGAAATCATCTTTAGAGTGTTGATCCAGAGCAAGACAAAAAAACAAAAAAAAATTACTGAAAGTGGGAAGTTGTCTAATAAAACCACTCTTGATCTCAAAAATAGTCAATCAGATGGTACCTGATATATGTTATCATGTCACTGTTTCTATTCTCTCCTTTAAGCTACATATCCATAGGCTTTGAAGTCTTTCCTTCTAGTTTTGTCTTTTAGACCATGCACTGTTTTAGTTGTCTTCATCTGAATTGTTTCTAATTAAGTATCCTTTTGCAGATACTGGACCCTATTAAATTGAACAATTGTTGTTTACTGGAGCCCGTAATGTAGTATGTAAGGTAATTTAAAAAAAAAGGGAAAGAGCGCACACCACTTCCTAGCGCAATATCAGTATGATTTTAATATGAAACGCACAAAAGTATAAAAAATGTACACTCACAATTCATAACCTCTATACAAGAGGTATTTCGTATACAATAAGATTGTATTCAGATCCTTCACATCCACGTTTTCCACTTGACTTCACAAGCAAGTTCTCATAGGTAAATAAGTGGAGTATAGTCCAGTTGGAAAAATAATAATAATAAATAGCTCTATATCGGATTCCCCATAAAGCTACATTCCACTAGAGGAAAATGGTCTAGTGAGTCTCTCAAAACTCCTGTATCTAGTTTTATTCACTCAAGGGTACTTAAAGTGCAAATGTACTTGTCTACCTGTGAACACACTTAAATACTGATTCTATATATATTTTTTTCTATGAGAGAAGCCTTTCTGCATATTCAGATTTGCATTGGATTCCCTTTTACCCCCCCCCCCCCTTTTTCTTTCTCAGCTTTTTATTAGGGCTGAGTGTGGATTATTTTCTCGTATACATTTACATTTTATTGCAGGTTTAACTTTGCACTTATACTATAAGATTTCTTTCTTGTATATCACATATGTTAATTGATCTACCATATAATCTTATATATATATATATATATATATATATATATATATATATATATATATATATATATATATATAAATAGGCGCTATAGTGAGATCTTGATTTCTCCCATGTGGGACTCTAGGTCTAATTTTGTCTAATCTGTAAATTTGCTATTCAATTGGTGTATTTTAGTGAAACAATCTACGGATTACAGGCTGAAAAACCCTGCGGTTGTCAAAATCGTAACTTCTAACCCAGCTAAGCCTGCAATATTTGAAGCCTGCAAATGTTGCAGTCACTAAAATCACAAATCGATATTCAATTGCTACAATTCTTCAAGCCTGCAAATGTTTTCACACCCTGAAAATGGCAAATATGGAAAAAAAGTACCAGATAGGACTTGCATGGGGGTTAAACACCTAATCGTAGCACTGTAAATGCAAATAAAAAAATCAATACTGCACTTTAAAATAAGGGAAAAGTGATGAAAGAGATTAGAATTAATTGCACAGCAGTCTCAAGATTGCAAATCTCAAGATTTTTTTGTATGTTTAATTGTCGTGTTATATTGATCCAAGGAATCAAGGAGTTAATAAATAGGCCACCCACATTGACAAGAACATTTCCTTAATTCATTTTTATTATTTTGTACATTGCCGGATTCCGAGTCTGATCACATATGGAACTTCTAAATGCTAATTTAACCTCCATGTTTTACTGATGTCATGTTGACCGTTTCATTTACTATTGGCTGTTTCTAAATCGGTAGTTACAGCCTTCCTTAAGTGATCATGATCACTCTCTGAAATGCTACTTATGATTGCATGGTTTACTGTATCAGCTTTCGACCCGCAAATTGCAGGCTTGTTCAATTGAATCGCTCTGTAATTGTAGCAAATTTCAAACTCCCAGCTTACATTATACAGGCCGTATGGTTGCGGGCTTGAAATATGCTATTGAATAGGGGCCACTGTGTCAAGAACTGAAACGCAGTGTTCTAGGTACGGTTTAACTAGGGATCAACAGTGGCAATAATACATATCTTTCTTTTTTTTCTGCTAAGAATTCCTTTTCCAAAACAATCTTGCTTTTATTGCAGCTTTATTGCATTGTTCCCCTGTTTTTAAATTATACAATAAAATCACTCTCATTTCCCATTCCTATTGTGTTTATTATCTTCAATTTACCAATACATATCTAGGCATCTTTTGGTATTTTTTAAAGTTGGATTTGAGATCCACATACTTGCCCAAACGATTATGGATACATTGTTGCAAGCAAAATACTTGATATATTGGTAAAATGTTTGATCATACCTCAAAAAGGATATTACCGTATATACTCGAGTATAAGCCGACCCGAGTATAAGCCAAGGCACCTATTTTACCCCAAAATACTGGGAAAACGTAATGACTCAAGTATAAGCTGAGTGGGAAATGTGCCGCCCCCTGTGTCTCTCTTGTGCCCTCTGTGTCCCCCTCTTGTGTGCCCTCTGTGCCCCTTTCTTGTGTCCCCCCTCTCCCTCCCCTCTGTGTCCCTTTCTTGCATCTCCCCCTCCACTGTGTCTCTTCCCCCTCTCCCTCCCCATGTGTCTCTTTCCCTCCCTTATCCTCCCTCCTCATCGTCCTTCATCATCACTTCCTCCCTCTCCAATTACCCCCCCCCCCCGCGCCCGTTCCCCTCACTTACCTTCATCAGCTGCTCCTCTGCGCGTCTTCTGGCTGGCTGTGTGGGGACCTGGCATATGCTAATGACGTTACGTATGTATGTTTCTGATTTAGGGATTTGCACAGTGACCGAATTATATTGGCTTCTTTTGCTTCTATATGCTTCTTAATGCATGTTTATATATTGCTTGTGTTTGCAGATACTGCTCAGCATTGAGCACTTTAACATAGGTAGTTGTCGACAAACACTCCTAAACAGTTTTCTATCTCTGTTACCCATAGATACGCTCATTTTTGATTAAAAATTGCATGCATATATTTATTTCCTGAATACATAACTTTACAGTCTATCATGTAACACTGTAACACAAGTCCTTGCAGAACTTAAAAAGACTACATCTACTAAGTTGCCTTGGTCTAAGTTCCCACTTATCCCCTCAAGGATTATAATTGCATTTGTTTGACATGACCCATCTCTCATAAATCCATGTTGACTACTTTTCTTTTATTATCTTGTTCACATGGCTATATTCCTGTATACTATCCCATTGCAACCCTTCTAAGAGCTTCTAAGCTGTTTCTAGGTTTATAGTTTGCGGGATTTGTTCTTGCTCTTGAATAAAGGTAGTAAAGGAAATCTGATTCTTCTACTATACAAATCCCTAGTACACCCTCATTTGGAATATGGAGTACAATTGTGGGCAACACTTTATAAAAAGGACATTTTTAGAGCTGGAAAAAGTACAGGGAAGGGCAAGAAAACTAATAAGGGGAATGGAGGGGCTAAGTTATGAAGAAAGACTAACCAAATTAAACTTATTTTCTCTAGAAAAAAGGGGTCTAGGAATGGATATGATTACCTTTATATAAATACATGCAGGGTCAATAAAAAGTTACGTCAAGTGAACTTTTTGTACCAAGAGGTTTTCAACTGACAAGATGGCATAGTGTGTCTTCTTTCTTATATAATTTAATTGCTTGCTTTTTAGTTGTTAAGCCATATGTAAGTATTTTGTTTACATCTATTTCCACATGGTATGTGCTGAAATAAATATGTATATTTAATAAAACTTTAAATGTTATCCATTTATTTTCTGTATTTTACCTGTTGGTTCTTTGTCCCACTCTTTGCATTGTATTGCTGCTGTAATACTAGAGTTTTGTTGAAATTTTATAACTTTTGTTTTTGAAGTGTAATTTCAAGTGAGACTATGTTATGATCACTGTTCTTCCAGGGGTTGCTCTATTTCAATATTTGATATTATTTAAACACTAGGAAATTGCCAGTCAAAAATGACGGGAGTAAAATTGTAAGCCTGGCAATGCTGTTTGCCACACAATGCGAGGCTATGGGCCCTCGGAGCACCCTTGGCGCTCATCGTGAGCCCCTCGCTGACCGCCTTCGGTGCTCATTGAGTGGCTCGCAATGAGTGCCTTTGGTGCTCATTGCAAGCCGCAACTTTCCTCCTTTGCAATGATAACCTTCGGCGCTCGTTACAAGCCTCTCAACCTGTGTACTGTCTTGGGTTGTGTTACTGCCTTGTGGTAAATGTTAGTGGCTTTGATTAAGTGTTAGTGGCTTGCGTTAAGTGTTACTGCTTAGGGCTCCTTTTTACGTTCTACGGGCTAGTTTTATGTCCTTTGGGCTACTTTTACGCCCCTTGGCCTTGTTTTTGTTGTGTTGCATTTTCTCGGGCAGCCATTTTTTTTCACGGGCTCCCTGCCTTTCCCCCGTGCTGTGTGTAAGTTAATTTGAAGCATATTTGTTGTTATTTTGAGGTCTTTCGAGTTCCGTGGTTCTGCTGTTAAAGTTGGATTTTTGCGAGGCACACAGTGCATGTACGGGTTTCGGTCGTAAGTCCTGCATGCTCATTGCAGCCTAAGTCCCTAGGGCCTCGTGGTTGCGGCCCGTAATGGCTCGCTTCGCAGGGCCCGCAAATCGTGACCAACATCGTAAGCGGTCACGACACTGACAACTATATATGTGTTTATTTGTGATGACTAGATCCCAGATGTTCTTATATAGCTTGGGCTACATAAAGATCTCCAAGTGTGCTCCAGAGTCTGCTCCCCTTAGCTGAACTGCTGGTCTCATTAATGCAGGTTATTTCAGGGTTTTTTAAATCTCCCATTATTAGAACTTGACCATGCTTTATTGCATTTCCAATCTGTAGCAGTAATTGCATTTCCTCACTTTCACTTATATGTAGGGGTTTATTGCATGTTTCTACCAATATTTTTTTAGGATTTGTACCTCCACTATTTTTTTTTCTACACATCATGACTTGATCCTCCCTATAGGCTTTAAATCATACTCCTCCTCTTTTACACAGCCGAGTCACATTATTATGGCCACAAACTTCTATCCCGAATAACCTTTGTGTACAGCGGCCAGCAGCTGGACGTTGTGGTAATAAGTCAATAAGATCCAATCGGCTGAGAGTGCCTTCCAAAGGTGTGAGTGGATCCAGTAAATGCCAAGAAAGCATTCCCAGTCCATATAGCTGCCGTCACCAGCTTGTATTCTATAAACAATGATTTCAGAGTGTTTGTTCTCAGAGGTTTCGTGCCCGACACCCCAATGTCCGTCCAGTTGATGGAGCAGAAAACATGACTCATCAGAGAAGGCAACCCTTTGCCAATCAGAAGAGGTTAAATGTCAGTACTGTTGTGCAAACTGAAGCCGTCTCTGATGTTGAACCCTAATCAGCATGGGTGCAGTGAGGAGGCGTTTGCTTCGGAGCCCCATAGATAAAAGGGTTCGCTATACTGTGTTTTTAGACACAGGTCTGGTAGCTCCCTAGTTTGTTTGGATGGTGAGTTGCTCAGCTGTAGTGTGGTTGGCCCTCACACATCTTCGCAGCCAACATTCACCTCTGATATCAATGGAGGGTGGTGCTCTGCAGTTTCCACATCGTTTATTTGCAATGGGGCCGTTTTTCTAGTCACCGTACACTTTAACCACAGCAGGACGAAAACATTTCACAAACTGCGCTGTTTTCTGAAATACTGCCACGTTTGGCCCAAAAGCCAATGATCATCCTTTACGTTGCTATGCCTCTGCATGTTTTAAATATTTGCTAATCTATCAGAGCTACTTACCATACCTCCCGACTGACTATACTAACCCTCCCCCTCCCCCAAAAGTAGTTAATTCTCCCCCCTAATTTCTCTACACTTTAAGCTCTATTACTTCTATCTGGTCCCTCCTTCCCAACTCCTATTTTCAAAATTACCACCATCTTTCTACCATTATCTCCCTTAGCGCACAAGCTCCCTCTTTATTAAGGTGCAATCCATCACTGGTATAGAGATATTAAGAGAAACTCAAAAACCCTCCTTCCTGCACCACTTATTTAGTTACATTCTCAACTCCCTATGTTCCTTTTGACTGGGCTAGAAAGTGGCACTGGTAACATCTCGGAAAATGCTACCTAGGTAGATCCCTTCATTTCTTTGTTAGGGACTCCATCTTCTGTTTCTGCCTTCTTATCACTACCAATATGTACCAATGACCACTGGGTCATTTTCAGCCCCCCCTAATAATTTGTCAAACCGATCCACAACATGCCAAACCTGAGCACCGAGGAGACATCAAACTGTTCAGTTGCTGGTATCTGGTTGACAAATCAACCTGTCTGTCTTTATAATAATAGAGTCCCCTGCTCTCCCTCTCCTCCAGTACAACTAATTTCCCGGCCGTCAGAGGGAACAGCTCTATCTGGCATTGTCATTCTTGAATGGCCATCCCCAACCATGTCACTCAATCTGAGAACTCTGTTAGGGTTTGACAATTTAGAAATAGCCTGCCTCTATACCTGTTCTCTCAATTTCCACTTGTAATTGTAGCTACTGCCCTAAATAAATTTGTATGGATCTTGACACAGTTTCAGCAGTGCATACATATTGCAGGATGTAAACTGGTTTAGGATTGTAACCTGTCTAACTCATGATTTAAGTTTACAAAGAATACAGTGAAAAAAATGAATATATTTATATAAAGTTTTTATATACCTTAATCTGCAAAAATATTATTTGTATGGTATTCTGCCTAAACCATCATCTTTCAACTCCCCCCTGCTGAGTGATTGCAGCAACTCACTTAGACCAACTAATTTTATTTATGGTCAATTTATATTTAATTTCATATTTTTCATCAGTATTCGGTATGAAACCTTCCTGTTTTATTTCTTGCCCCAGTTTTAACCAAACGTTACAATTTAAAATTGTATTTGGTGTACAAGTGAGCAAGTTTGCTATATTCCTATTTGAAATATCTAAACATATGGCTGCAAATAACCCAATTCAACTTTTTACTATTATACTTTTTAATCCTTACTGGCAAGTAAATAAAAAAATATGCAATGTAGAACATTGATATATAATGGCAATTGAGTTGCTTGGTGATTGGTGTGACCTTGAAATACTTATCTGCCTAATCACTTTCAGTCACCAGGTGGAGCTTTGAGTGAAGTTTACTGGGCATCATGAAATACAGTACGAGTTTTATAATCCATGCAACAAACCATGTCCTTGCTCTTAATAAAAAGGCAGTTACTGACTGATCAATCACTATAACCAATAAAATGACAATTTGGTATGAGTGTAACAACAGTAAACTGTTTCATAAAGTATAAACATATAGCAAAGACATTACATACTGTGTTTCTCTCCCCCTATTCAATGTTATTTGCATAATCTGTTGCATTCAGTTTGTTACCATACACATTATAGAACTATTAAATATAGTATTATATGCACTAAATGGTAAAATGTTGGAGATGTCCAGTTTGATACGTGCTACATTGGATAATAATGTAATAAATAGATTCTCAAGCATTTCAAAATTGGTCACATCTGACCTATGTACCCTGAACCTCCCATAGAAGATAATTAAAATCCATATTTTCCATGAAAATAATATTTTATTAATATTATTTTTTGTTATTACTTATAGCAAATTCAAGTATATATTGCAACTCAGGAAAGTCAGCAAATAGTATAATTATCTTTATTTATTTACTGGAGATAACACTCAGGTTAATGTTTTCCTGTAGAGCCCAAAGTGCGGCCTCTTTAACCCTATCTGTGCCAAAAACTTGTATGTGACATATTAAAAGTGTTTAAATTATAATATAGTGAACAAAAATGTTAACACTCTTGGAATATGTTCATATCAAAGAAGAAAAACATGTTTCAATCAAGATTCCCACCAAAAACAAATTACCGTAAGTGATGTTTTCTGTGCCTATGGAATTATGTAAATTAGTACAAAAACATTATAAAAGCACTACAAATTATTCCTTATTTAAACCCTTTGGATATATATTATTTAATTAATTCAGACTACTTCCCTTTGTTTTACTTTTTTTTAATCCTATCACCTCTCATTCTCATTTTTGGAACATGTTCTAATATCTGAAATCTTAATTGTTTAAGGTTATGTCCCGTTTCCTTAAAATGTTGAGCTACAGATAAATCTACACATACTTTCCTAATGGATGACTTACGTTGCATTGTTCTTTATTTGACCTTTTGAATGGACTTTACAACATAAATCATATCACAGGGGCACTTGAGTAAATAAACTACAAATCTGATCGATACATAAAATATCCATCAATCTTGAATAATTTTTACAAATATATAAATGTGTAAATTCATCTCCTCTTATTATGATTTGAGAGTTTGTACAATTCATACAAGGTATTGTAGCTTTTCTCCTAGAGGGTTTATCAGTATTTCAAAGTAATTCAAAATCAGCTCTCATAATTGTATCTTGTATATATGTTCACTCTTTTATATGAGTGCAATGGATAACTTTTAAATTATTCTATAATAAAATACCTAATTTAATGTATGCCAATGTTTTTTAACACTTTTTTTATAGTAATTATTATAAGAATAAACAAAAGGAACTATCCATCTATCTACATTTCTTTTCTTTCTTGGCTTTTCAAACATTTCTTTTTTTCTAGATATATCTTCCAGTTGTTGTATTTCTTTTCAAAATTGGCATAGGGAAGCCCGTTTCTCATTTGTCTTAATCTTATTGAAGATCTGAAACAATTCTCTTTACTCTAAAAAAACTGAGATAGAGCAATTAGTCTGAATCCGATGACAACTGTATACTTTAATACAGTATTTCTCTCAATATCTTTAGAATATAAATACTTTCTCCATTGACCAAGCTCTATCTATTACACCATATCTAAAACATGTACAGAGGTATCATAATAGGTGATCAATTTAATGTTATGAAGCACATTCTCAATTTGCTGTTTAAGCTATAAGAAATCATTGTCCATCCCAGTTCACAACACTACCATATTATCAATATAGCTCAGCCATACTACTGCAAATCTTTTAAATGGTTCATTACTATAGATATAGTTTTTTCAAACAGGCCCATATAGAGGCTAGTATATGACTGATACACTAGAGACCATGGCTGTTATTGGAAATAAAAATCATCTCCAAATAAGAAATCGTTTTTATATAGAATTACTTCCATGTAAAGTAATTAAATGGTTTGATAAAAAGATCTACCACTGTCATCAGCTCTTCATGGACCATGGATGTATATAAATTATTGGTGTCCAAAGTTACGAATAATAATAAACATTGAGTTCTGTCTATTTTAGATATCCTATTGAGTAAATATGATGTATCCAATAAAAAGATGGTACCTTTCGTACAGGATGTAATATCTTACGTAGGAAAATTGCCAGAGGGCCAAATATTGAATAATTACTTGCCACTATAGGTCTACCATTGATCCTTATGGACTTTTGGTTGTGTACTGGAGTTTGGTTTGTACACTGGAGTAATAGGAGAGGAAGTAGTCTGGATTAATCAATTAAATAGTAGTTTTTAAATAAAGATTATAATATGTATTTATTTTTATAATGTTTTTTACATACGTACATAATTCCATAATATCTGTGTTTAGGTTATAGTGAACATAAGCCTATAATTTAGAACCATAAATATTCTATCTCCTTCATTGTGTAATTGCCAATCACAAATATAGTTCTCTGCTCCCACCACTGTACTAAAACAGCATTTACAACAGATTATGCATTAGCTATCAATTATCATGATGCTAATACCAAACACATACACAAGTCTATGCATGGAAAATGTATTCAAAATGATGATATATTTATTTAATCTAAAGAGACATTGAAAATAAATGTTAATATGATAAATTATTGTAATTACAGCTCCATTTAATACATCATTTTATATTTGCAAGAGCACACTGCAAATATATAACTTATTGAAACCATAGATTTAATGAAAACACTGCACCCAAACCCCTGAGATTATAAATGTGTGGGTTTTCTATCTTTAGTGCTTTAGGAATGCACTATGTACGTCCGATTCTAAACTTAAAGACAGGACCTCCATTGTTTTTGTAATGTGTTGAAATGGGTTTTGCCTTGTATTTAACCCATGTATAGCGCTATGGAATATGGTGGCAAGTTACAAATAAACAATAATGATAAGTAAAATTAACATTTGTTTGCAAGTAAATGCATGTTAGTGTAAACATTATGAAGGCTCATTGACTTTGTGTTAAATGCAAATAATGTACTGCATTGTATAAAAAAAATACTTTTATCATGGAATATCACTTAATGGGTGATTTAGGCATGTAATAATTTACTCCCCATCTATGTGCCCTGAAGCCCATATTTCATCTTCACACCTCAACCAGAGGAAGTGGCACCCAGAGAGCCTCAGCACACCTCAGCACTCACTATACTGTAGTCACGCAAATCTAGTGAGCAATCAAATCTAATGCGCACTCCAAATTTGGCACCCATGAATAAAAAAAAATCGTTTTTGCTGACGAATGTAATGCGCTCTCTAGGTGCCAGGCTCTGTGGGCCACTGTGCTGGGGCTCTCTGGGTGCCAGGCTCTGTGTGCCACTGTGCTGGGGCTCTCTGGGTGCCAGGCTCTGTGTGCCACTGTGCTGGGGCTCTCTGGGTGCCAGTCTCTGCATGCCACTGTGCTAGGGCTCTCTAGATGCCAGGCTCTGTGTGCCACTGTGCTGGGGCTCTCTAGAGACCAGGCTCTGTGTGCCACTGTGCTGGGGCTCCTTGGGTGCCAGGCTCTGTGTGCCACTGTGCTGGGGCTCTCTGGGTGCTAGGCTCTGTGTGCCACTGTGCTGGGGCTCTCTGGGTGCCAGGCTCTGTGTGTCACTGTGCTGGGGCTCTCTAGAGGCCAGGCTCTGTGTGTCACTGTGCTGGGGCTCTCTGGGTGCCAGGCTCTGTGTGCCGCTGTGCTGAGGCTCTCTAGAGGCCAGGCTCTGTGTGTCACTGTGCTGGGGCTCTCTGGGTGCCAGGCTCTGTGTGCCACTGTGCTGAGGCTCTCTGGGTGCCACTTCCTCTGGCGGTCACCCACTCTAGAGACCCGGGAAGTGAGAGATGGTGGTGTCGCGGTATGTCCTGTGCTTTCCTTTTTGCCATCGAATCTATTGCGTCATCGGATCTAGTGCGCCATCAAATCTAATGCGCACTCCAAATTTGGGACCCAGTTTTCTATGAAAAAGGTGTGCATTCGATTTGCGTAAATATGGTAGTTCTTTCGAGTGAGCCATTTAATGGTCCTGCCAGTACAGAGCTTGGAACAGTATTTTTATTATAGACAACTCTGTGTGTTAGATCAAGGGGTGCTAAGGTGTGCTTTTCTTTCTTCACAAATGTGTGAAAGTGAATCAAGATGATTTGAGTGTCTGTAAATAAATACTTTTGTTCTGTTGCATTATATGCTAATGTGTTTTAGTATTCTAATTGTGGTACTCTACTACTACGGGACTAAATGCATGACAACACATGTAGATCATTTGTGACCATGACAAGAATAAGTTGATGTAGAATACTATGCAGAGACAAGGGTATATATTCCAATAATTTCTAGTTTACAAAAAATGGCTAATACAGTATATTGAAGGTTTTTAAACAAAAGGAAACTTGTCACTATGTCATCACCACCTATAGTTTTCCTAAGGAAAAGCAAAAAATGATAACACACAATGCATGCATTATTAATAGTTATCTAATTTTCTGAGAAATGTGTACAATATCACACCAAGTTCAATTCAGAAATAATGTTTGTGATACAGTTTTAATTTAAAGTCACTGCTTTACAACGTTGGGTAAATGAATGTCAGACTGTCCCTCAGTGATGACTACATAAAATTTGGAATTAGGGCCTTTGTGCATTCTTCCATGACATTGTTTCATTACTAATAAAAATGAAATCATGATACAGCTCTTGATTAAAATGTTCATGACGAATGATGGCTTGTATAATTGCTGGCATGTTGCTTTGATGAATTATATTTGCGGTGACTTTGTGAAGAAATGTAATTATTGTACTCTACAGCAAATATTAATTCAGCGTGTGCTCACATCCCATGTAAATCAATATAGCAATAATTCACTAGCTGCAAAGTTTTCTTTTTTTAGCAAAGTCATGAAAGTATTTTTGGTTATGTTCAATTGTAGTTTGTCAAATTATTTCTGTTTAAAGTAACTCTTTAGGCATTTTTTTTTAGTTTTATATATAATTGTTTTAACTAGGTGATTTTATCTTCCTCTATGTAATATTCATTCACAAATTTACACTGCACTTGTAATAAATCTCAAGAGTAATATAGATCCTCACCTTGTGGAGCCTTTCACTTTTTCAGTTTCCATTGATGTAGGATGCCATGTTTCACAGGTGTGACCGAAAGCTAACCACAGGGGACTGGACTTCACACTACCAGTGTTATTAACAAGCACAGTTACATGCTTTGTGTCTAAGCAGCATGAGACACCGGCAATGTGAAGTCCCTCACACAAATATGTGATCGTCGGTCATTGCCATCCCAGGTCTAGATGTTAACTGTGAGACCATGGCTATGTCTGAGTTCAGAATGACTCCTTTAAGGCTATGACCTAGCTTTGACAGGGAGAAGTCACAACATACTGCTACTTTTTCCTTGAAAACAAACTATGACAATCATAAAATACCAAACCAACTACCTCGCAAAGGATTACTGATCAAATAGTACAGGTATTGGCCCTCATTATAACCAGCACTGTGGAATTACCACCAAGTCTCTCCACATTCAAAAAACCACACGCCATCTCAATAAACCATGGTGGAAATGGTCCTACTAGATTTTGACACACCCCTGGTGAGCTATCTGGAACCTTGTGCCACCTCCTGATATGAGGGCTACCAGACAACCCATGCAAAAAGCAGAGCTGAAGGCTGCTGGACCTAAATTACAAGCCAGGTTTGCTGCTCAATTTGAGACAAAAACTACAACCGGGTGAAGGATGACACATTTATGACTCAATTGATCAACGCTCCACGAATCTTCTTGCAATCACAGACTAATGATCATAAGCCCAAGAGTGATGACGATCCAAATTTGTTCTACTGCTGCCTAAAACAATGGAATACTATAGACTGTACCAATGTAGATTGTACCAATATAATCTTACCACTGGAGTATACTATGCTGCAGGCAACTGACCGAATACATAAAAAGTGTAACCCGCTGACCTGCAGATTCTGTTTACTACACTGAGCGGGGCCCATCCTCTCAGCTACTGACAGTGAATTTAACTGGACGATTGGATGTGATGGTGCAGTGATCAAGGCGATATACCATAATCACCTTCCTACTTCAACAACACTTTCAATCCACAGGTGGCAAGATGCTTCTGTTGCAGGCTGCTTTTGTGCTGGAATGGAAGCCGTGGCGAAGATCCCCTCAATGCAAAGCTAAGAGACCTGTTGACAAATTGCCGCATGTGGGAATCTGCTGAGGAACTACTTTACCTACTGGTCAGCTTTAACATTATTGCTCTTGATATCTCTTATTAGTTATTATATTCCGATGAAGCTGTTCGACCTTCTGACTTGAAAAATTTACCTTTTGGCATAAGTTCTGAGGATCTTTCTTGATCAAAGGCTCATAATGGAGTGACCACTTAAATATATAATTCAAAGCTTGCTCCTTTCCTAAATTAAGTGTTTACACTTATATAGAGCTATCATAATTGTTTAATGTCCTGAGCTAATGATAGGCATGTAAGTCACAATTTAGCGGTAATATTAGCTATTCATAGCTCAATTCTTATTAACACCTACTCTACCTATCTAATGCTTATAATGCATAATTTGCTTTAAAACCTTTTATTAACTATGATGTGGTTCACCAGTATGTCTAGATAGGCCTAGTGGGAGACATTCGACTCAAGTGCGGATACTGTGGCTCATACCAACAATCTCATATGTTACAAGCCTAATAATAATCACTATTTCAAATTGATAAAATAACAAAATAATCATAATCTCCCTTTCTCCCTGTACCAACCCCCCCTCCCCCACCCATCTATTCCTCCCCATCCTACCTGCCCGTCTTCCCCATCCAACATTAATGATAAAATACAGAGTTAATATTCCATTTTCATTAACAATATCACCATGGAGCAGTATGTCCGAAGTATGAAAGCTCTCTCTCTCTCTCTCTCTCTCTCTCTCTCTCTCTATATATATATATATATATATATATATATATATATATATATATATATATATATATAATACCGTATATACTTCAGTATAAGCCGAGTTTTTCAGCCCTTTTTTTAAGGCTAAAAAGGGACCCCTCGGCTTATATTCGAGTCACTCTAACCTCCCGTGTCTCTCTAACCCCCCGTGTCTCTCTACCCCCCTGTGTCTCTCTAAACCCCCTGTGTCTCTTTCCCTCTCCCCTCCTCATCCTCAACCCCCTCCTCATTCTAAACCCCCCTCCTCATTCTAACCCCCCCTAAATACCTCCCCCTCTACCTTTCCCCTCACCTGCTTCTGCTCCGGCCTCCGCTCCTTCTTGACCAGGTGCGCATGTGACGTCACATGCGCGCCACGTCATTAGCATATACTGGGTGCCGGGGTTATAATACAACTAATTATAATACATTTAAGTAGACTGTTAGGAAATGGCAGAGCACAACAATGTGGTTTGTTAAGATGATGGTACTGGACAGAAATAAGATTAAGTTCATGAGTGTGCCAGATTATAACAGGGGAGATATATAGATAAATGAATGCAAAAACAAGAGTCCATGATTTGAAGTTGAAAGATTGATAATGTAAGGGTGATATGTTTTATAGAAAGTGTAGTGTATAAGGGGAATAGTTTTCCAGTAGAAGTAGTAGATTCTAACACAGGTGAGAAATGTAAGCATGTCTGGCATAAGCATGAGTCTTAATCAAGCTTAAACTTTATCAGCCTTATTAAATTGCAATTCGGCCAATTGAAAAGGGCTCTAAAATGTAAGCACGTCAAAAAATTTTTACAGAAGTTTTTAATTAGTGAACACCTTGCTTTTGGATAGAAGTTCACTTACTAAAAACATCTGTAAAAAAATATGGATAGCTTGCTTCACCCGGTAGTAGTCTCGGCTGTCCTCGTCAGGTACAGCCCTGTACGCCTCTGCGGCACCGCCAGACAATTTGCCTGCCAACAGGGGTACCCAGTCTGCTTGCTCAACACCATGTAGATGGCACAGTCTTTCAAAGTCCTGCAAGTATCCATCTATATCCTCGTCCGTATCTGTGATGGCTTTGAAGGCATTATATGGGAGCTTGGCTTTGTCTTGCGTGGGTTCCGACATTGCGGGTGGCCACTCTCTGGATCGCTGGCCTGCTAGTTGCAGCTGTAGTGTCTGTTGCTGGTTGGCCAAAACATAGTTCTGTACCTCCGCCATCACTCTGGTGATAGTCTCTTCTGATGGGGAGTTTTGGTAAAAGGCCAACCTTACCCTTAGCTCTTTAGCGACTGCGCTCTCCTCCATCTCTGGTCCCGGTACAGCACTGCTGGCTCGGTCTCCCTCCATCAGTTCAGCAATTAGGACGTCTTTCACCTTGTTGCTGGCTACTTGGCCCCTGGCTTCCAGCAGTTCTTTTAACATTGCTCTTTTTAGGGCTGCGTAGTTCGTCTCCATGCGAACCGCTGCTGCTGCTTTGTTGTGAGGCTTGGCTTCTATCCCGTCACTGCCACCAAATTTAACGGAGCTGTGACATCAGAGGTCAATATCTCTGCTAATAAATAACAAAGATAGCCAAGTATAGCGCAGCCCGGTCCCACAAGTCCCTCTTTCCACAATGGACGATACACACCGTGGATTTTCAGAACAGGCATCCTTTTTAATTATTTTACACACACATATATATACAGTCAGAACGGGGGGGTGAGAGTCTCCACAAGGACAATGGAATACTCCCACCTTTGGACATACAAAGACTTAATTAGCAACTGGATTATAATCTTAACACATCATGACTGGAGCCGACTGGTTCCCTACACAATAGAGCTTTTACAAACAAAGCAGATGGATAATTGGGTTAGCTCTTCCTGTCGTTTGCAGACTTCCATTTCTAAACAAAGATGATGGAAAGCCAAGATTAACCCTTGGGCCTCGTATAGTCCAGTTAACCCTTCCCTGGCCTGGTATAATGTCCCTGGGCAAGGATGCAATGTTCTTGGTATAATAACAGTGATGGGTTTCTGTTACAGTGCTATATATAGAGCCCTTTTCAATTGGCCGAATCACAATTTAATACGGCTGTATGTAGATACATTTCATGGGTAAGTGGGTATTTTGGTTATTTTTTTCCATTAAATCTATGTTTTTGTGTTGGAGTAAAGTTTGGAGATTAATCAGGATGGCTATGACAAAAAGGGTTGGTGGCAATCGAAGATTAAGTTACATGTTAGCAGGTGAAAAGGGACAGCACAAATTTTCTGTAGTGTGATATATGTAAATGTTATTAATAGTCTATTATTTAGTCGGATTGCTTCTCTAAAATGATAGCATAAATGTACATATTTTGTGATTGAAAAATGCTATTCAAGAATATAATTAATAAACACTTTCTTCAAAGGCCAGTGTATTTAGGGAAAAAAACATATTCACATATTTGTGAATTATGTCATAGCACAGCATAACAATATTATCAGTGGTGTAATATATATTATATATATATACACATGCATACATACATACATACATATGCATATTTTAGAGAGAAAGATGATCTTTGAAGACTGTATTAGTTTGATTTTTTAGTTTTAGGCATGTCTTTATCTACTGAACAGTGGAGGGAGGAGTACAAAAGGAGTGGGTCAGAATAGTGATCCTAGTAGGTTGAAGAAAGTGGTGTTTCATTGTGAAGACTGAACCATTAGGTCAGTTGCTATGAGTAATTGGTAGGTTAAAGGCTAAAGGTTATAGGCTACTGTGAAAAGGGGTTTTAAAAACCTCTAAAAGCTTGGGAAGAGCTATGGGTAAAGTCCTCTAGGTGGATGTTAAAGCAGGTGATTGGAGTTGAGGAAAGGATTGGGTTCTTAACAGACTGAAGGGGATGGTTCAGACATGCCTGGAGAGGAAAGTATAAATGTAGGAGGATGCTGATCCATTCAGGGCTTTCTATGTAGGAGTCAAGATTTAGAATTTTATTCTGTAGGGTATAGGGAACCAAAGGAGAGATTGACATAGAGGTGCAGTGTAGGAGGAGTGGTGCTTAAGGTGGACAAGTCTAGCAAAGGAATTTGGAATGGATTGAAGTGGATTAAGACCAGGAAGTATAGCTATCACAGAAGTCTAGGTGAGACAGGAGTTCATTAGAGTTTCTTTAGTGTCTTTTGTGTAAAAAAAAGTGGCAAATTCTGATGAAATTAGCATATTATAGATAGATACTGAATGTGGCATGAAGAAAAGTGCCAGTACCATTAACAGGTAGTAGCCATGAGGGCTGGGGTACACAATTAAGCTTGTAAAAGTTATCAGCCTTGTACATTTACTATGACAATCCATGTAATGATTACCTACAACCCAAGAAACATAATATAATGCGGTATTTCAGATATAGAGCCTTATTAATCTGCAATTTGGCCGATTGAATAGGGCTCTATATAAGCAAAGATCATATTTTGTTTTCAGAAGATTTTATTTTTTTTATTTATTTTTTTTCCAGACAAAAGAATACAAGTACAAAAACAGAATGTAAATACAAAGTACAGAACAGACAAACAATCGCAATTCATAACACACTTCTGATAATACTCCTTCTTCCCTCCTTTCCCCTCATGTTTTCCTCTTAACGGGGGAAACTTATACCTCCAGACCAGATTTAAACATCATATATATATATATATATGTACACCTATATATATACATATATATATATATATATATATATATATATATATATATATACAGAAAAAGAAAATATTACATCTGTATCCCCTATATTATCACTTAGCTTCTTTGAACCCAGGGCTGTGAGTTCTGTTAGATACTTTGACAGATCTTAGCCCCTCTCTAATATTTGCATCTATAACTATGGCTTTTCGCCATCCCCCCACCCAAAATTAATTCCAACATTATGTGAGAGAGTTTTCCACTATATAGGGACGGGGGTCTACCCTCTCTTTCAGAGAAAGGTCTATTATTCTTTATCGCTTCTCTTTCTTAACTATCTGCCTTCCCACATTTTCCCTATATTTGTGTTTTCAGTAAAAACGTCTGTATATATAGGAACAGAAATTTTTCCTTTTTTACTCATACCTTTTTTTTCCTTTCCTATGAATTCAAGGTATGCCCCCGTTTAACCTCGTTATATTTACAGAATATTTGACTATTATCTAAAGGAAATAAGAGAAGAAAAGGCGAGAAAAAGAAACACATACACCATTCACACTGTACCAGACCGATGACCTACCAATAAGTTGTTGCTGGAGAGTTTGGGTTCCTAATCTACCTATTATATGATTTATAGTCTTTTTCCTTGACTACTCCCTTTTTTTTTTCCTTCTCCCCTTCTACCTCTTTTATAATTACTGAATTATGATCCGTTTGTCTATACTCCAATAGAACTTACAAATTTATCCCACTTCTGCCAAGGGAGGCGGGTACCTGTTTCCATCAACCAATTCTTGCCTATGGGATCAATAATCTCTCTATTTTCTCGTATTGCTGCCACCAGCTGTATTCTTGACGGAACATGGGTATTTTTCCATGATTTTACTATCAAACTTTTAGCTACTAACAGAATGTGACATATCAATATATCATCTGAACCACGGAATTCCTCCAAATTCCTATGGAACAGTACCAATGAAGGGGAGCACCTAATTTCTTGAGCTAATATTTCTTCTATTAATTGACACGCATCTATCCAAAACCTGTTTATTTTAGGACACTCCCACCACATATGAAACGATGTTCCCAACTGATTACAGCCTTTCCAGCATGTTCTTTGATTTTTATTCATACGTTCAGGAGAGAGGTACCAATTATTCGAAAGCTTAAAAAACATTTCTATATACCTTGGTAGACCTGCTGCTTTTTTTACCATTCTTAAACTTTGGTACCATACCATCTCTTCAAAGGTTTCTCCCATAATTGATTCCCAATACATCAAACCTGAACTTTTCCTCAGTGAACGGTTCTCATTTATAATTTTATTGCATTTCGAAATTGTTTCCTAAATTATCTCTTTTTATCACTAGATCTTCCATTTTAGTTGTTTTTAAATGTTGTGAGATCCTGTAACCGCAGGCTACTAGTCTTTTTTTAATACACTCATATTCTAGCCAAGTTAATTTTATATCTCCGAATTTCCTACTCATCCTTTGTAGGTCTATAAGTTGTCGATCTTCAAACAGTTTTGCTGTGGGTGTGTCACCCTTGATTTTCAGAGATGTAATTATTGGGTTAGAGCCCCCACGTTCCAGTGTATCAATTGGGGCAGCCAGTGAGGGAAGATTAATTAGCTGCATGGATAGTCTATTTCTATACCAAAATTTGGTTAAGGAAACCAAATTCTTCGGGAGATCTCTAATCACCGTCTCATTCAAGCTAGGTAGCCACAGCACGGAGTGGATCTTAATATTTCTTAATAAGGCCTCCTCGATTTCCATCCATCTAGGTTGTTCCTTTATCAAATTCCAGCTAATAAGATGTGCTATACAAATTTGTTGGTAAATATCTAATATACAGGGGCAGTTTAACCCACCTTTCTCGACCTTTTGATTTGCTATTATTTTTCCCACCCGGGGTTTCTTCCCACCATAGATAAACTTATCTAGCTGCACTTGTATTTTTTTGATGTAGTTATATGCCATCTAAGACAGTAAGTGATTTTTGGGATGATATTCATATTGATAGCTGCAATTTTAGCTGACCATGATAAATTTAGTTGTTTCCAATTGGTCAAGGTAATGTTTATTTTATTAATGGTTTCATCTAAATTAGCTTTAATCAACTTACCCAGTTGGAATGAGAATTTGATTCCTAGGTGGGTGATACTATTTGAATGCCAGTTACACTGTAGCATATGCTCTAGAGCATCCCTATCTTCTATCTTTAATCCTCTTTTCAAAGCTACGGACTTAGTTTGATTTATTTTAAAGTAGGAGATTCTACTGAATTCCTCCAGAATGTCCAAGAACTTTTGACATGATGTCGCCGGCTCTGTGAATGTTACTACTATATCGTCCGCGTATGCTAATAGTTTAAACTCATGTTTCCCTATTCTGATTCCACTAATATCCGCCTCTTCCCTTATACGTATTGCTAGTGGTTCTAAAAACAGGATAAATAGAAGCGGGGATAGGGGACACCCCTGGCGCGTGCCATTGCTTATACTAAAAGATACTGATTCAAAATCAGGGTTGACTATGCGCGTCTTTGTTTCCCCATAAAGCGCTTTAACTGCCTTCAGGGCAAAGTCTCCCAACCCGAATTTCACCAAGACAGCGTCTAGAAATACCCAATTGACCCTGTCAAACGCTTTTTCTGCGTCTAATGACAGGGCCAATATAGGCATTTCCCTGGCTTTAGCATGCGCGAGTATATTTAAGAGCCTTCTGGTACTGTCTGAGGCTTGACGCCCTGGGACAAAGCCCGTTTGATCTGTATGTATGGGTTTATGGATGACCGTTTTTAGTCTGTTTGCTAAAAATTTTGAGTAGGTCTTCAAATCTATATTTATCAAAGTAATTGGTCGATAGTTTTTACAATCATCTGGGTTTTTATCCTCCTTTAATAGATTTATTATTTTAGATTCTGACATTTCTCTTGGGATCTCCCCAGATATTTTAATCTCATTATATACATTACATAGGGGTTCTTTAATCTCTGGAAGAAGAAGTTGAAAGAAGACTGCATCAAACCCATCTAACCCTGGGGCTTTGTTTCTCTTGTTACTGTTAATTACCTCACAGACCTCTAACTCTGTAATATTACTGTTTAGATAGATTCTTTCTGGCTCCGAGATGGATGGTACATTTATCCCATCCCAAAATTTTGATATATCCACTTTAGTGGGGCCTGTAAGTTGTGAGTCCTTTTCCAAATTATATAGCTTCCTGTAGAAGTTTTGGAAAACCTCCCCGATTTTATCTGGGTGATATTGATATTTTCCTTTCAGGTCAATTATTCTGGCTATTCTATTTTGCTCTCGTTGTTTTTTGAGTCTATTTGCCAAAAATGTCCCCGTTTTACTGCCGAACTTCAAATGGTTTTGACGATAGCGCCACAATAAATTATCTGCTTGTAGTTGCAGTATTGCCCTAATTTCTTTATTTATAATGCATATTTTATCACCTATCTCTTTGATATATTTTCCCCCATTAATTTGATGAAGCTTTATCAATTCCATATACAGCAGTTTTAGGGGTTTTCCTCTTAATTTCCTTCTTTCTGCTGATCTGGCAATTAATATACCTCTAATGAAGGCTTTGTATGTGCACCATATTGTTTTATATGAGCTCACGGTTCCTTCATTTATTTTGAAGAATTCCCTAGTTTTTTTTTTTAGTTCTTTCATAAATTCCTGATCTTTTAGTAGTGATGTATCCAGTCTCCAATTCCTGTTCTGTTTTTTTTTTTACTGTGTCATATAAAACCAAAAGATTCATTGAGTGATCCGACCAGGGGGCCAGTTCTATTTCTATTTTTTTAATCAAACTTATCGTGGCCCTATCGGAGAAAATGTGATCTATTCGAGATGACGAGGAAAATCTATTAGAGTAAAAAGTGAATTGACGGTCACTTGGGTGCATTAGTCTCCATAGATCAAAGTATTCCTTATCCTTCATTATACCTGAGAAATCTATTGCGATTTTACTTAAATTATTTAATGACGTCAACTTACATTTACCTTGTCTATCAAGCTCCGGGTCCATGACCATGTTAAAGTCACCACAGATCAGGAGGATCCCATACTCCACTTTTTTTATCTCTGCTAAAATTTTCTTTAAAAAGCTACATTGTTTTTTATTGGGAAGGTACAAATTGGCCAATGTTATTGGTCTACTTTCCACCTCACCCCTCCAGATTATATATCTCCCCATGGGATCTATTATACTGCCCTGTTCTTTAATATTGAGTCTCCTATTAAAAAGAATCGAAACTCCCTTAGACTTATTTTTAAATGTAGAGTGTATACTTTTGGAAAATATATTATTTAACAGATAGGATTCATTGCCCTTCTTAAGATGTGTCTCTTGTAAACATAAAATATCTATATTCAGCTTAATATAATTATTAAACGCGATTTTTCTTTTAGAGGGGGAGTTGAGTTGAGTTTACGTTATGTGACACTATTTTTAATCCCATTTAAACCACATAATCAAATCTAGCTGACTACAGCTCCCTTTACCCTCCCATACAGCCTTTAAACCTACCAGCAGTTCATTCTGGTCTGGTACCTTACTCACACTCATTTCATTCATACCTAAACTTAAAATACCAAGGGTGGACCACACCCCTCCCACTTGGTAATACAAGGCTAAAGCCTGATGTTTGGAAATGATAGATTGGTTTCTACAACCATAGTTGGGAGAGACCCAAGGGCTACCTTTTCCTCGCCTAACAGTCCTCAGACTGGACTGGGAACGAAGAAGAAGAGGTGGTGGGGGGAGGGGGAAGCCCCAAGCTTCTCTCCTAATGGAGAGAGAGAACAACCCAACTACTCTATTGTCAACTCTATCCTCCCCTATAGTTGATATTTTCTTATGCGTTAAGATTGAACTCCCCCCCATCCCCCCATAGTCAATATGTAGCAAATTACTGACCGCGACCAACTTTGCCAGCATACAACGTTTATTCCTTTAATATCATACCCATTTGTTCTTATAATTTCCCTTATCTACTTATCAATGTTATATTTCCCATCCATAGATATCCTTATCAAGGATCTATAGGGGTTCAAGTCTCACCCAATTTTATCCAAATTTAGGGTATTTCTCTAGTGTCCTCGCAATAGAGCATATTTCGCAAATCTTTTATATATTATCGTATTTTCAGCCCTTCTTACAGGGTCCACCCGCTATCCGACAGGGTATAGAGTCGCATATTTTAAGTTTTATTCCCCTTTACTCATAACCTCAGTTTATTCAGGTGATATTAACCTGATTCCTTTTACATTAATCTCTAAACCCAGTGAATATTTCTAAATTTAACTATATGTATCTATGTAGCTCAACTATCTATTTTACTAAGGCCCTCATTCAATTGCGATTTGGCCAATTGAATAGCGCTCTAAATAAGCACATAACATATTTTTTTAAAGAAGTTTTTAGTTAGTAAACATCTATCCAAAAGCAAGATTTTCACTAACTAAAAACTTCTTAAAAAAATATATGCTTTATGCTTATTTAGAGCCCTATTCAATTGGCTAAATTGCAATTGAATGAGGCCTTAAGTGATTATAGCAAATATTATAAGGGGTATTTTGGCCCATTAAGTTTCAACTAATAGTGTCCGCACCGTGCTCGTGTTTACAAAAAAAAAAAGTAATTTTTTTACAATGTCCTGCCCCATTGATATATTTACCATACCTAACTACCATAGCTACTGCTTCCTATTATTTAGTGGAAAATTATAATCCTACTCTATATTAGTGCTTTTTGGGTTACTCCCAGATGCTTCTAAATTCTGTGACTTTCTATGTTACTAATGCATAACTTTATATCAATTTGAATATATCTTATATCACCACTTCTTATATAAATAACTTCCTCATATACCTCCATTTAAACGTGTAAATTAACATATATCATTTTAAACTACTCAGGTTATATATTTCTTAACATATATTATATATTACTTGCTATCAAAAACCGTTTGATTAACAGTTTCCTTCTACAGGGGAAATATTTGCTCTTTAGCATTATATATCAAGACATTTTCTTTCTCTTCTGGGATTTTTGCCAAAGTTCTTTAGTGGCTGACAACTGTGGCCTATTGCTCTCCTTGCTAACAGGTGTAATATCAATACCCCATTTCTTCAATAATGCTATTCCCTCAGATGGCGAATGCACTCTATGCCACAGTAGATCTTTCTGTATCGCCAGGCCCATTGGTGTAGTCCATTTGTATTTAATTCCTCTATGTCTTAGAGCAGCCGTACAGGCTCCATATTCTCTTCTATTTGCTAATGTCTGTGCAGACAGGTCCATAAATATTTTAATATTTTGGTATGGAGCCTCGAAATTTCCTTTTTCGTACGCTATACGCTGTATGGCCTCTTTGTAAGAGATATAATGGACTCTCATTATTACGTCTCTAGGGACTGTTTTATCCAGGTGCTTTGCCAGTGGTAATCTATGTATAGCATCTATTAAAGTTTCTTCTTTAGGGAAATTGGGTAACAGAGAGCTTAATAATTTCTCCATATATGGTTTAAGGTCTGCATCTTTTTTATTTTCTTCTATGCCCCTAATCCGGAGATTATTTTTCCTGCTACGGTCTTCTAGTTGG
The DNA here is from genome assembly GCA_027410445.1 of Discoglossus pictus. Lineage (NCBI taxonomy): Eukaryota > Metazoa > Chordata > Amphibia > Anura > Alytidae > Discoglossus > Discoglossus pictus. The sequence goes on along the minus strand of CM050164.1, from coordinate 424,870,194 downwards.
GCAATTTTTCCTGTCAGAGTTTTGATTTTACCTTCCAGCTCCATATTATAATTCAACATGGTTTCATTATCTTTAACTAACTTTTCACATATATTTTCCAGACTGTCCACTCTTTGTGAGACTTCCGCTGTAGCTTTAGAGTTATTTACATTTTTGTTTGTTAAATCCATAGTTAGTTTAATCTGGAAGTCTTGTAGAATGTCTCTTAATTTAGAGCAGGTTAAGGCCTCTCCCTCATCCAAAGACAGGCAACTTAAATTTACTGATTGTATATTTTTTCCTGGGGATCTGTTTTCAGATGTATTTGGACTCAAATCGTCCTCCGGGGTACTTGAAGTTAATTTTTTCTTCCCAGACATAGGTAATTACACAGGTAATTAGGAAAGCTGTTTTCCCCTGAAGGGGTGTTTGATGTTCCAATATATACTCAAATAGTTCCCAATACTTCTTTCCTAATACAGTGGCTTTATTCCTGCCTTTTTTTTTGTGAGGGGTGGGGGTGGGGCTGGGGCCCTCCCTGTTTTGTCAGTCCAGATGGTGTCTTTTGTTATAGCTGAATGGAGGGACAACTCTGGGAGGGATATAATCATACAACAGTGCACTCCAATACACTCCACTAACCCCCTCACTCACAAAGTGGTTCTGTTCAGAAGACCAGAGAGATAAATATTTGACTCCATTTCATTAATCTCCAGGTTTACTAGGGCATATATGCAGTTCTCTATTTCTTATACAGAGCAGGAACTTCTCCTCCTACCCCCTTAAGCTTGTAACTGTAATAATATAAATGTCTCTGGGGTGCTCACCTTTTTTAGCTGCTGCCGTGCACGCTCGCTCGTGTGTTCCTTGCTGCGTCCCTTTAAAACCTCCGTCGTACGTACTGCAGGGCTTTACCATGCTTCACCATACTTCAGGGGCCTCTCTGTCCCAAACACCACAGCAGGCTCTATATACCTCACTTGCTTCTTATGCCTTTGGAGCTATGTGCCTCACTTGCATCTCATACCTTTGGAGCTATGCAGCAATTAGCCTGCTCCCCTGCTAGGCACAACGATTGCCCTGCTCCCTAGCTGGAACTCCAGACCCTCCACGTCTCCAGCCCAGGTCATGGGTCGTCTCTAAGGGCCCCTCGTATGCACCGGCTGCATGCACAGGCTGAGGCAATCAAAGTCTGTTCACTCCTGTTTTCATATATCGGCTGCACTTGGCAGACTTACTGCATGGCTTTTCTGTGAGCTTTAGGAGGTAACACCCATTTATTCAATTTAAGTATTTACAGTCATGGGGGTAGGGGTACCACTAACTTTAATGTTGTCCAATTTCAGCCGCGGTCTGCTAGCGCTGTTTCAGCATAGCCTCACCGGTCTCTCCAAAATGCTCAGCTCCACTGATTCACATCAGATCTGGAGCATGCATCACTTCCTGTAACGCCCCCCTGTCTCTGTTTTCAGAAGATTTTAGCTAGTGAAGACCTTGCTTTTGGATAGAAGTTCACTAACTATAAACTTCTGTAAAAAAAATATGCTATGTTCTTATATAGAGCCATTTTCAATTGGCCAAATCACAATTGAATATGGCTGATAGTGATCAATGGTATTATTCAGTTGGCTAAACCTATAAAAGTTTTAAAAAAAAAGACAAGGGAAATGTTTACCCCTTGCACACTATAAAAAATATTTCTGGGAAAATCAAGTTCTTAAGAGTGTAGAGACAAAAACTTGATTAATATATTTATTACACATTGCCTAGTTGCCCGGGGGAAATGCAAAGCATTCCATTTCCTCTGGCACGGAGTTCAGGACCTCTAACTCCTTACTGTACCCTGAGGAAGGCAGGTTCAGCATTCTGCCTGTCTTCATGCACTCGGGGCCTGCTCAGTGAAGGAAGAACTATAAATCATCAATATGGGGGGGGGGGGGGGTTACGCCACATAGTGCTATACTCGGCTAGCTCATTAATCCTTATTGAAGTAAAGTGTGAAAAAATGGAAGGGGAGTAAAATCAAAGAAATAGAAAAGCCTTGGAAACTGAAATTAGAAGGCATAGCTTGGTGGCAAGGGGTGGGAAAAATCTGTAGGAACTATATGGAAAGGGGACAAAAAGTGTAGATGAGAATGGTAAAAAAGAATATGGGAATGAGGCATAAAGCAAGAGTAATGATATTGAATTAAGCTTAGGAATGCTGGTGGGAAATTATGAAAATTCAAGCAAAGGAGAGAAAAAGGTGGGGGTTGAAAAGCTAGGGGAGAAAAGTTTGAGCAGACAATGGAGCATGTGGTTGAGAGATAATTAATAATATAACTAGAGCTAAGAAATAAAAATACCACCTGTTATGCTACCTGTTCATGTGTAATGTCACACCATGCTTATGATATTGAATAGGCCACATTCCCCAGACACACCATTAAAATGTCCTTTTTTAGCATGTTTGGAGGTTTGCATTATAGTTAATAGAATGTGTAATGGACACATTTTCAGGAGTATAAGATGATATAGACAGCTGGACACCTCATACCTTTTAGCTGTTCCTCAGTTCAATGCAAAGCTAAACCGTTGTGTAAGATTTAAAACTCTGAAGGTATAGTCCCCTCTCCCCATTTTCTTGACACTTTCTCTCTCACTGCCTCTAGCAGAACAGTCAGATGTCCGTAAATCTTAGTGTGGATTTCCCTCCAAAAAGATTGAATGTTTCAATGTCATAAGCACTCCGTGGCACCACCTAACATTCCTTATTCAGTGAGAACAGAAAGTAGATGGCATTGTATAAACTTCTTAACTAACCAGCTTGCAGCTATGTTTTGATCTTATGCCTTGAGTCCCGCAGTACATGTGGAATGCATTGCACAAAATCAGTGAAGTGCTGAAAATTACATTGTTTCAGATTTCCAATACAACTTTAGTGAAAATTGTAAAAATCAAATGTATGTTTTTGGAAATAAAAAAACAGCATCATATAGTACTAGATAACATTGACTTTAAGCCCAGAAGACATTGGAGTGCTTAGGTACCTTTTTTTTTTACATTTTCTTCCACAGTTTTATATGTTGAATTTTATTTGAGCAATTAATCATTTCAATGCTAACTGGCTGAATTTGCTTAAAAATCTGCATGAGGTTGGCTTAATAGAGTTGCTTGGCTTTTAAGTGAGTAAGAATCCTGTGGAGCTCACAGTATTCTTCTTGATAGCCTTAAATGATTATTTGTTCTACTGACTAAGGATACACTAGATACACCTATATTTTCTACTAAATTGTGCTTTTATTTCAAATATAGACAAATGCATTTGTACAAGCATGATTTCACAAAGAAAATGTTATAGTCAAAGGATATTGAAAAGTTGTGTTGCACAGTCACCAACACAAACGGAGGAGGCTGAATTAAACTTAACCATAATGCATTCCGTCTTGGACTGCCTGTAATTTGAGAGAGCTTTATCCTACTGGCGCTTACCCTTCTATTTAGTTCTGTTGTCAAATTTTTATGTACAGGGGAAATATTGCAACAGAACTGAATAGAGACATGTTTTCTGGTTCTTCCCATTCCTAACAGTTAAAAATGAATGGCTGTATTTATTTTAAACTTTGTAAGAACCCTCAGTACATTAATACGAGCATACTATAAATATGACATTCCATTGGTACTTTAATAGTCCAGTAAAGTCTAGATTTTATTTCAACTTTTATTCTCTACATTAATATTTTTTATATTTGTTTCTAATAGTTTTTTCAGTTGAATTTGGTTCAGATTTTTAGTTTAATCCTTTAGTATTTGCTTTAAATATGCATAACATGTTTATTTAGTCTCACTAATTACTTTAAGTCTTCCACATACTGCACAGACCTCTTGAAAACCTGCACTATTTGTGTTCTTGAAGCCAACACTTGACAAACCTGCAATAAGTGTTAGAGTTTTACAGTGACTCTTTAACAATTATTTGCTATGTTCGGGAAATTCCCTAAGGCACTACTATATTCTGTGCTATTCTGACTTTAATTGTTGTGCGACTAATTTGTGCAAGTCCTCATGATATCTTATTTTCCTTTCATTTAAAGACATGCTGTATAAGGAAATTCAAAGTGCAATTGATGCTTCACTTTTCAATTAGACATTACTAGTTGTCATGATTTAATTGTTTAAGGACTCATATTGCCAGTAATTTATGAATATGGCCAAGAGCGCTTGACATTGTTGCATTGGGATTATGTGTTATTGTGTGGTTATATGTTGCCTGTACATGGTTATTATGTATACTAGTTATAATATATTATAAGAGGGAAAATGTTATATAGAACATACTGTATATACTCGAGTATAAGCCGACCCAAGTATAAGCCGAGGCACCCATTTTACAACAAAATACTGGGTAAAATGAGTGACTCGAGTATAAGCAGAGGGTGGGAAATGTGCTGCCCCCTGTGTCCCTCTTGTGCCCTCTGTGTCCCCCTCTCTACCTGTGTCTCTTCTCCCCTCTCCCTTCCCTGTGTCTCTTCTCCCCTCTCCCTTCCCTGTGTCTCTTCCCCCCTCCCTTATCACTCTCCTCAACCCCACTCCTCATCCTCCCTCCTCATCCTTAACCTCCCTCCTCATCCTTAACCTCCCTCCTCATCCTCAACCTCCCTCCTCAACCTCCATCCTCATCCTCAACCTCCCTCCTCAACCCCCCATCCTCAACCCCCCCCATCCTCAACCTTCCTCCTCAACCCCCCATCCTCAACCCCCATCCTCATCCTCAACCCCCCATCCTCAACCTCCCTCCTCAACCTTAACCCCCCTCAACCCCAACCCACCTCCTCAACCTCAACCCCCCTCCTCAACCTAAACCCACCTCAACCCCCCTCCTCCACCTAAACCCCCCTAAATACCTCCCCTCACTTACCTGCTTGTGCTCCGGTCTGCGCTCCTTGACCCGGCGCCGGCGCGCCGCGTCATTGGCATATACCGGGTGGAGGGGGTTGGGGGGGGGGGTTTCGGTTGAGGAGGGAGGAGGGAAAAAGACACGGGGGGGTAGTGAGACACACGGGGGGGTAGAGAGACACAGGGGGGGGTTAGAGAGACACATGGGGATCCGGATTGTGGCTTGCGGACTGACTGTCAAGCGCTGTCACATGGTGGGACTGGAGACAGGCTCTCAGACAGCTAACTTACTTTGGCCTTTGATCCAACATGAGCTACAGCAACCCTGGAAAGAAGAGGCCACTGGCCAGGCTTGTTGGGAGAGAGGTTGGCTACTGAACCACAATGTCTTGTGTCAGAACTGCCCATTGGTTGCACGCCATATGGGCTGACATCACACATACACAACTGTACACAAAGGTGTGGTATTGGAGAGTATAAATATGTTGTTTTGATCATTCAATAAAGGTTGAGAGATAGTTTTCACATAAACAAGGTGTGAGACTATTTCTGTGTGTTGTATCCTGACTTGGGGGTGGTCTTGCCATGGGCCTCTTGTAACCTGTATGCAGTATTCTCTGCCTGTACCATTTTGGGCCTTGCCCTTTTCAGAAGCCATCTTTTGTACCACAGAGAACAGGAACTACATGATTCTGCTGGGGTAGGTTTGAACTGGGTTTATATCAAGCCCCCTTGAAGAAGCAGATTGTGACACTAGTGTATGCCAAATCTAATATAAGCAGGTGACATCAACATGGCTGTTGGTAAAGATAAGGCAGCCCAGATAGCTGCAGGAATACCTGTCCTGTGCTGCAATATGTGACAGTGCTAATGTATGCTTGTCTTTTTGTTTGGTTTGCCTGTGAGGAAAGCGGTGCACGTTTGTAGGCCAGCCATTAACAATGAAGACGCAGTTGGCTATCCTTTCACACACACATTTATCATATTAATATTTAATAAAGCCGATCATATGATCATCCTATCTTTAAATGTCTTTCTTCTTCCACTTTTATAAATTCCCTTAACTGTCTCCCAATAAATTCAAGTATAACCTATTAAACACTCCTTCCCTGCTTCATGGCTATTTACTCATAAGCTTCTGCTAATCTATTTAATCTGATCTATCACTATACCCCACTATACTCTGCTAAAGGAATGTCTCCTTATTGTTCCATACATGTCTAGAGCTCCTCTGCTGAAACCTTCCTCATTAATAGCTACATACTACTTGAACACGCTGCCAAAAAATATCAGAAAATCCATAATCTTACCACTTTAAATGCTCCCCTATTTATAGATGCTTTCAAACCGCTCCCTTAGTAAATGCATATGTAGACCCTTAGTAGCATCCTCCTTTACATATGCACTTACTATCTTACAATAATAATATGTTTGTAATAATATGTTTGAAAGGTATCTTCCCCCCCACATATAATTAAATTGTTCGACTGAATGACTATATAACTGTTTTGTTATCTCTATATAGTATGCACTTATATTGTTATATAGTTATTTTGCTCCTTGTCTTTGTAAAGCAGTGAATAGCTCTATAGACGATACAACTCATCCACTCGAGAAGTGTTAGTTCTTGAGTCACACTATGTCACACAAACACTGAGAAAAAAAGTGGAAAGGAGAACGGCCCAAATTATATGCACAGTAAAAGATATACAATACACCAGAGAACTACGGCATAACTGTCATCAGGCCTGCAGTGCTCTTTAGTCCCGGAGTTGGTTTGAACTATGCATACAGTGCCTTGCAAAAGTATTCACCCCCCTTGACTTTTTACCTATTTTGTTACATTACAGTCTTATGTTCAGTGTTTTGTTAATCTGAATTGTATGTGATGGATCAGAAGACAATAGTCTAAGTTGGTGAAGTGAAATGAGGCTGCAACACCTAAGCAAGAGGCACCACTAACCAAACACTGCAATGAAGACCAATGAACTCTCCAAACAATTAAGGGACAATGTTCTTGAGAAGTACAAGTCAGGGTTAGGTTATAAAAAAAAATCCAAATATTTGATGATCCCCAGGAGCACCATCAAATCTATCATAAGCAAATGGCAGGTTTGCTGTTGTGCCATGTTCTTTCCAAGAGACGTCCGGCCAACAAAACTCACGGACTGGGCAAGGAGGGCATTAATCAGAGAGGCAGCACAGAGACCTAAGGTAAACCTGAAGGAGCTGCAGAGTTCTGCAGCAGAGACTGGAGTATCTGTACATAGGACGACAATAAGCCGTACGCTCCATAGAGTTGGGCTTTATGGCAGAGTGGGAGACTCCCAAAATGTATGGAGGAAGGTGCTCTGGTCTGATGAGACTAAAATTGAGCTTTTCAGCCATCAAAGAAATTGCTATGTCTGTTGCAAACCCAACACATCACATCACTGTTTTTCAGCAGCTGGGACTTGGAAACTGGTCAGAGTTGAGGGAAAGATGGATGGTGCTAAATACAGGGATATTCTTGAGCAAAACCTGTACCACACTGTGCGTGATTTGAGGCTAGGACGGAGGTTCACCTTCCAGCGGGACAATGACCCCAAACGCACTCCTAAAGCAACACTTGAGGGGTTTAAGGGGAAACGTAAATGTATTGAAATGGCCTAGTCAAAGCTGAGACCTCAATCTGTGGTCAGACTTAAATATTGCTGTTCACAAGCGCAAACCATACAACTTGAAGGAGCTCAAGCAGTTTTGCAAGGAGTAATGGGCAAAAATCCCAGAGACTTATCCAAAGCGACTTGGAGCTGTGATTGCCGCAAAAGGTGGCTCTACAAAGTATTGACTTTAGGGGGGTGAATAGTTATGCACGTTGACTTTTTCTGTTACTTTATGCTATTTGTTGTATGCTTCACAATAATAAAAAAAAAAAAACATCTTCAAAGTTGTGGGCATGTTCTGTAAATTAAATGATGCAAATCCTCAAACAATCCACGTTAATTCCAGGTTGTGAGGCAACAAAACACGAAAAATGCCAAGGGGGGGGGGGGGTGAATACTTTTGCAAGGCACTGTACATTAGCAAAAGATGGATCTAGTCCAATCCTCTGGGCGGCAGTGAAGCAATGTTAGTGATTTCAATCATATTGTACTCCGCGAGCAACTGCTGCCATGGTGCCATGTAGCTATTAAAAAAATACAGGAGGTTTATGAATATGATGAGAACTTTATATAGGGCAAGGCTGTGTAACCAGTGTCATCGGAGGAGAAGGATCACCCAAAATAATCCATCCCAGGACAATGTTGAAGAGGATGAAAATTTAATAGATAAACTATGATGTTTATTGACAATCATAAAAGTGTTAAAAACACTCCACAAAAATAGTTAAACATAAAGGAATTAAAGAGAAGAGATCACAAAAAAGCCTCCAAATGTATTGCAAAGTTTAAAATAGTCAAGGAAAACCAATCAAGAATAGCTAAATCACTATTGGCTTACACACTATAATGCAACAATGCTGATTGATCAAAATCCTTATATTTAACCCTAATTGCTGCCAAGTAGTATGAGAGGGAATAGGAATATACACCTGAATGGTTCTTGTAGATTGTGGGTCAAGCTAGATACATAAATACATCACTGGAGAGAACATTAAAGGGATATGAACATTTTTCATGGATTAATACATTTCTGCACTCTATAGGCAAAAAGCAGCCTATTTGAATGCAGCACATCTCATATAACATTTTATTTTGATTAATATCTAAAAATCCCTCTGATTATGTTGACACCTCCAGAGGGGTGTCTACACAGGCATCTGCCCACCCAATCAGCATGCAGCATCAGGGGAGCAATATTAACCCACTATTTACCTGCTGCTGCTTGCTCAGCCAATCTCATGCACCTTCCTATCAGCAGCACATAGCACACATCAGTGATACACTACATATCCCAGGCTGCTTTTTAGAACAAACAGGAACCCAGAGTTAATTCAAAAAGTTTTGGCTAACCTGATTGGCCAAAACAAATCATTTTAAATGTGATGCTAGTTTAGCCTGGGTTTGGATGGTGCTAACCCTAATTTTCAACATCAGAAATTACAAGAGATTTTGCTAACTTAAATGTAAGTGTTTAAATGTTTATTCTGGGATTGTTGGAATGTTTCCATACACTACTAATTCTCCTCAACCAGATGCATTCATAATCCTCAAACTTACATATCCCTTTAATATTACATGGCTCTAGTTTTCATGGAGTATGAGTGGCAGACTGAACTAAGAGCTGTAGCATAATAGTGGGATGTTAATACTGATTGATTGTAGTATCAATTATCAGTCATATTACCTGACAAGCAAGGTTGTTTTATGCCGATTAATTATTGTCTGTGTTTTGGACTATATTCAACAGCTCTTTGAAAGGGACTTTTGAATAAACATCAAGAAACTCTGTGCCTATAATTTTGCCAGTTGCTAAATAATGTGACAACATTGTAATTTTTCTATAACTTCTAAACCGTATAAATTGAGTATGTCCACTGTTTTTTTGTTTTTTTTTTAAGCAAAGAAAAAGTTTGTATAAGGCATTGTTTATCCAGCTATTGTGTTTTTTATGAAAATATGAAATTCTATTTTTAAATGTTGCTTTTATACCAACACTGTTTGTCAGAATGCTTTGAGATGTAATTTTTCAGATAGTCCTTTTATGTAGGAAAACTAAATAAAAACTAAATCTGTAGTCTTTTTGATGATTGCTGTCAATTTTTTCAGAAAAGCGATTTTAACTTTTGTACTGTGGAGCCAGCTAAAATATCAGAGAGTAAAATTAGCTGGGTATGTGGTTCCAGTGGGAAGGAATGCAAGATACAGCCAAACATATGAATGCATTTTCCTCCAGTGATATTTGGCCAGGCCTAAAATATCTTCCACTCCAGAGCTAAGGGCGAGGGAGTAGTGCAAGAAGCATTTTCTGTCAGTGGGAAACTTTCTAAACTTTCTCTAAAAAAAATCAGCAGACCTCCTGCTGGAAAACTAGAGGTAAGTAGTTTTATATATTATATTTAGATTTGCTTGGACTATAATGATATGTATAATGTACTTGATGCATCAGTGCTTGCTAAACATATAGAATTTGAATTGTAGTAAAAGGAAATGTTTTGCTTTTTTGTGTGGCCATAAATACAAATATAGTAAAGTGCTTTATTTTAGGGGTTGACAAGTTTTATGTCAAACTTACGAGTCTGTCAGGTTAGTGAGTAGCTTGTCATATTAATGTAATCAGCCAGAAAAGTAGTTTTGCATATAAAATATGCTGGAAACAATAAAAATTAGAAGCCACAAGTACTTTTTGAGGAATCAGGCCACTGCCAGACCTGTGCCAGGAGCCATGTTTTATATTTTATTTAAATTATTAGAGATATAATGCAATAAGTAGTTAATATGTTGCACGGTTGATGTTATGTTGTAAGTATTATAAAAATATAAATCTTTTATTCTGGTATACTTTTAATAATCTGCAATCAGAGCAGTGTTTTGCTGTTGTGGATCTAAATTTAGTGCATTTCTTAAAGTATTTATATTGTATTTATATTGTTTTAATGTGTCACATTGAACAGCTGATTTTGTGGAATATTTTATGGTGTGTATTATCAGTATATTTTTGCTTTTTCTTCTTTGTGGACTCCATAAAGCTGGATATTCCTAAAACAAATGAACCAAAAAATTGGATCTCAAACTTCTGATATCAAACATTACATATTTCTGCTTGAGCAAAGGTGGGTTAAACAGCCAGTGTTTGTTTATAAAGTCAACAATAAAGCCATCTGTAAATAAAATAAAATTGATTTAAATGTATTTTAACCTGCCTGACGTGCTAGGGCTATCTCCACCTGTCTCCTATCACATGACTCATGTTGCTTGTCTGGGTGCCATCAAAGTCACCTGCCAGCTGTGGCTTCCAAACAAACAATGTGAATCATCTGGTCAGATAAAGACCATTTCAGCACATTCATTTAAAAAACGTTTTATTTACAGATAGTTCAAGAAATGTTGAACAATTAAGGTAACAAATGGTGATCTAGATACTCAAAGCTCTTTGTCTGGTTCTTACACTGGCACTTTAATTAGTGCCTTGATCATTGGAAATAGCCATGAGTATACTGAAATCCTTTACTCTTTGTAGCCTCCGGAGGTTATCACAGCTGGAGTATACTCTATAAATAAATTACAAAGGAGACACTAAAGGCCTTATCCTCTCATTCATATGGATTGGAAGAATCGACTCCTTTCAAACCCACACAGCTACTTGTACACACAATAGAAAAGTTCACAGCACATCAGAGTCCCTCCATGCAGTTCAGATTTGTTTCTTAAACATATACATACATTTCTCTAAATATTTAAACCTATGGGACTTTTGGAAAAGAAAAAAAAGCATTTGAAAACAAAGCATAAGATAGATTATCCTTACTTAAAACTATAAGATATTGTATTGCTCTTTTTGTGTAATATCTAGTGGAAAGTTCTCTTGCTCCTGCTTCCATTTCCTGTATGCCTATAATACACGTGAAGATGATGGAAGATGGAAAACATTTTTTTCTTTGTTGCATCTGAAAAATATATGCTTCGTTGTGTGTGTTTTTTTTCTCTAATGTCTCGGCAAAGCAAGTGCTCAAAATCAAGAATTACCATGGGTGAGGGCTTGTCACTGTCAGCTGATAAGTAGTAATATAGGGCCACTTTCAATTAGAGATAGGCGAATTTGTCACAATCAATGTACAGAAGGGAAGGTAAAATCTTGCTAATTTTATAATATATATTCACAACAGCGATTTAAAAACTAATTGTTTTTGTTAAAAAATCCTGCATTAAAGAGAAGGATTTAAAAAGGCTGATTGTAGGGATTCCCATAAATCTATGATTCTTTAATTAGAATTTTAAGTCATAAATCCCCCCAAAGAAGGTAAATGTTGGGAATCCAGCCTGTGTCAAGTTCCTGCTGCAATTATTGAGGTGGACTGAACCCAGTCCTATTGGTAAACTCCTGCATACATATTAAGTGCTGTCTCAAAAAGTCTCTCTATAATTCTTAAAACTTGAACTCATAATATGGGACTTGCGGTGTAACATAGATACAGCGTGGCTTAAAATTTAAACCTCCATCAGAATTACTCTGACTTTTATGGGCAGAACAAGGTCTCTCAGTTGGTATGAAGCTCAGATCGCTATTCCCATCCAAAGTCCCAAACTGCCCTTATGCCCAGAGGGAAAATACCAATTTTAGCCTTCCTCTAAATGCATGTGTTGAGAAAAGCTCTATGTAAATGTATTATTATTATTATTTTAACTATACTAGTCTGCAATGAGACCTAAATTCTACTAGTACTCTTTCAAATGCCTCGCCTTGACCCGGAAATTTGTATATTACAACGAAATTAAAATATGCCTGTACTACTACTACTACTACTACTACTTGTTTTCTGAATGAACTGTAACCAGTTATTCATGCAATTATTTATTCCAATGTACTGTTACAGCCGTCAAATCCAAATATTCCCTAGTCATTGCTGAACTTAGTTCACAGAGCTTTCTCCAAGACTATTGTGTTCTCATTGGGCTCGTGGTGCATGTTGTATATCCATTTGACTTTTTTTATTTTCTCTAATGAGACTCACAAATAAAAATAAATAAAAGCAATAAAAATAAATAGATGTTTTGAGCTCATACTAGGCAAAGCTTTTTAAATTGTATCTACAATGTCCTTGAAATTGTTAAAAAATAGAAATCTGAAAGATTAGCTTGGACAGGTTGTACGGATCAAGAAAGACAATAACAAATGTCATTTCTTGCCTGCTGGGTACATAAATATTTTATGTAACTACTTCTCGCTCTACCTCTTTAGGAAATTGTGGATAAATGTTACCATCTATGTACTAGGCATGTTAAACTAATTATTTTGTTTCCAATTTTAGGGCACATTTACAAATTGTTATGATGTTAATTTGTGAAAAAGCTTATGTTACTATGGCTACATCTTTTAGAGGAAAAACCTTGAATTCAGGGAATGAAACAAATTTACATATATAGAATAAAATGAAATGTACTTCTGCGTGCATCGATATTGAGCTGCTATCCACTCAGTTCACTCCATGGATAACGACAGATAATATAATGTTCTATATCTATTTATATTATTTAGTGATTTGCATCATATCATATCATTTTTTTAAAATTCCTATACGGGATTATCCATTAAACTGTCATAAAAACAATATGGCTTAGCTTGTTGGATGTATATTGGAAGTATAAATGAGGGACCAGATTCACCAATGTTCACTAAAACGTCAAAGGGGTTTTCTTCTACTTTATCTTCTTTGTAGATTGACAACAAATTCCATAGCGTTAAGGTCAATAAACACATAGATAACATTTGAGAACAATTTTAATAGAATACAATTAAAATAAGGTGGCACATTTGTGCATACAGTATACACTGGCACAGGAAAAGATGATAGCATCTCTGTATTGCAGAAAACCGGCATGGTAACCCTTTTATTGTCATTGGAATTTCTGCTGTAGCTACTCTAGTATCCTGATATTGGAAAGAAAGGCCATGGTCTGGGAAATTATATATATATATATATATATATATATATATATATATATATATATATATATATATATATACATATATACGGCACAATAGATAACATTATTTAAACATTTGCTAGTATCGTTCACAGGTAAATGTGCTCCTTGATTATAGCTCTAACCCCTGTAGATCACTGACATACATTTTGGAATACATTATTGGCATATTCTTATTGGTGTGAACCTATGTGTGTCTAATAAAATATCTGAAACTTACGTATACCAATAAAAGTCACCAGCACTGCTCTAGTGGTCACACCAGAGTCCCTCCATGCTCCTTCATCAGTTGTTTTCCTCCTTTCTGCCATTGTTGTATGTTATGCTCTTTTATTGTGTTTTTTTAAATGAAAAATACAAAAAACTGCCTGTCTGATGGCTTGGCAGTATATACTAGTTGGCCTGGCCATTGTAACAGAGTAATTTAACTGGAAACAATGGGTGTCATGTCTGGGTGGCTATGGTGGTGATATTTGGTTACGGAGTATGGTATGAATACTATTTGACCTGGGTGTAAATTAAGAGGATGGATTGAATGTGGAGGTATAATTGTTGTCAAAATAAGTATGAAAATGTGTTCTGCAATAACCAGGAGAGACAAAGGCCCTCATTCAATTGCGATTTGTCCAATTGAATAGGGTTCTAAATAAGCACATAGCATATTTTTTTTAAAGAAATTTTCAGTTAGTGAAAACCTTGCTTTTGAATAGATGTTTACTAACTAAAAACTTCTTTAAAAAATATATGTTATGTGCTTATTTAGAGCCCTATTCAATTGGCCAAATCGCAATTGAATGAGGCCCATAGAATTGAGTAACCAATTCATGAAGTAGTAATGTGAACTATTTGTCCTTTTAATGCCAGCCTTAAACTGAATGGCAATTGTATATGTTGACGTTAAGCTTTACATAATGACAATGGGACATTAAGCAGCTCACATGTTTTAATGTATTATATGATCTTGTAAATACTGCTGAATTTGCAGCATTTCTATTGTATATTTAAAAGAACATGAAACATAATTATTTTTTTCCCCTACATCTAAACAAGCATGTTTCAAACAGTTGTTTGGTGTTGTGCATGAAAAATTATAATGTAAAACCTGTTTTTATATCTTGGAAACTAATAGGAAATGCACAGAGCATTTGTATCTCTGATGAGTTCATTGGCAGACAAGTATGGCTTATTTGTTGACATGAGCAGGCCCCAGAACAGTTATACATTTGAATCAGTCACAAAAAGCAGTGTGGGAGGACTTAGAAGAACTTAGAAGAACATTTTCACTTTACAGCTTTTATTTTTCTTGAAAGTAACTTTTCTAATGTCAAAAACCTTCTCTGACATGATTCTTTACCTGATGATCCCCATATGGCACTTATATATTTTCTATCGAGATGGTGCCCATGTCTCTATGTAAGTATGGTACACGTGTTATGTTCCTGGGGCTACAGGCTAAAAAAATTACAGTACACAAGTATATGCTGTGGTTCAGATTTTGTCTGCACCAACTTCATTGTGGTTGTTGCACTAATCTCGTCCTTAGATTGTTTTTATGCCAGAACCAGGAAGAGTAACCCTGGGTCTATATATAGCCATAGGCACCGCCCAGCATGCTATGTACTGAAAAGAATGAGTATCTTAATGTGCGACACTAATCAGCCAGTGAAAGAGGAGGTTTGATTATTCTCACCCTCAAGGCATGGTACTTCATGCAGGGAGCACTGTGTAAACCATAAAGTCTATTAAAACCTACTACAAAGTGAGGCTGCTCTACTTGGTGGTTAGTCCAGACCTGCTAATGAGTCCTGAATCTTCATATATTTGTTCTTTGGTATATTCCTAAAAAATAGCATGATAGTCCCATGCGTTTTGATAAATAACTAGATTTTGTAATGGGTAAAATCTTTTTAGAATGTAAAAAATAAAAAAAACACCTTTTTATTTATCACCAGCGTTATCACAAAGTCAAAGATTTTTGAGTGTCCTGAAGTGGGAGAAAGCCTGTAAAGCTGAAAATACTCAGGAAATGATAGACACTTTATAAACTACAGCCCACCTTTAAAGTTAGTAAAAGTACATTTTGATAATTACGGTACACTTATTTTATGGACACATTTATGGTATTTTATGGCCATACTATATTATATATTTATCATGACCCAGAGATAAGGGGACCACATATATCCCTAACTCTCCTGCTTCAGCTTACAGCAGTGCTCCTCAATTCCAGTCCTCCCGGCACACCAACAGGTCACAGTTTAGGTATACGCCTGCTTGTGCACAGGTGAGCTAATCAGAGGCTCAGAAGTTCTTTCACCACCCAACATGCCTCAGGACCATTTCTCAATAACTCACAGGTTGCAGGCTCTTACTAACTTATTAAACAATTAACAATCTTCCCTATACCTTTATGTAGGATAGCCCATCATTCAAGAAGCACACCATTGATTAGTGTAGAGACAGTCTGCCATTATTCTGCTTTCACAGATATTTTAAACTGCAAAAAAAATAAATCAGCCCCCTGACATTCCTCCCTTTGAGAAATAACTGATCTAGTATGTTTCTGTTGTCAATAGGTTGGAGGGTTAGATTTCTTCCAGTCTCTGGACCTGATTTGTTTTACAACTCCAGAAGGGCAAAAACAAACTTCAAACTTTAGGACTATCTGAGGATGTTTGGCTTCTCTAAGGGGCCGTATTGTCATCTAAATGATTGCAGAAACTTTGGATTAATCCATTGTTGCCACACTAACAACCATGGTGTGCTAAACACAACATGGCAGAGACAGGAAATTGTATTTATTAGTTACCACAAGGTTCCAATGTCCAGGAAGTTGTGACTTTTTTTGTCTTTGCGAGTGCTCTAGAGAACGCACAATTTTTTTAGAACAAAATCAGTAAAATTGATTGCAAGTAACAAATAATTTTGAATTGAGTATTTTTTGAGCTCAAGCAACTTGTATTATTACTGTTGTGTAAAAATTAATTCGGAAGGAGGTATAATATTTCATGTAGGGGTTACTCACAGGTATTTCAAGTAGCACACTCACAATCCTGCTGAGAGGGGGGATAGAATAGCTAGGGAAAGTTACTGGGCACTTTTTGCCTGTGTAACTTTGCGATATGGTGAATTGAATGAGGCCCTTAATTTGTCTCTAGTTTAAAGAGGTGTCTTATTTTGCTATTAAATCAAATCAAGGGGCTATTTGAATAGGACATTTTAACAGAAGTGAATATGAATCTTAGCTCAATTCACTTTGTGTCACACTCATCCTAGGTTTCTAATACTTTTTATAAACAATGATCATTAAAACAATCAAACTATATATAATAATTAAAACATAAGGGCGATAATTATGTATATAAGCTGTTCATTGTCAAGTTGCAGGGCTACAAATCTGTTTTCTTTTATGCCTCACTGGTGAAACTTTGATAATATACCTGTCCTGCTGTAAAAAAAGATTAGCAGTTATTTTCCATTGATCTTAACTTATATACATATATTATTTTGCACAATTTTTTTTTTATTCTGAGGCATTGTGTAGTCAAACTGTAGCCAAGAAGAAAAAGTGCTGATAAAGATAGAAATGCATCCCCTCTGTTTCTGGAAACAGTGTGAGATTTTTATTAATGCACTGTCACAGCAGAGGGGATATTGTATAGAAGCCATATTTGATAAGAGCTGTAATTGTGTTTACCACAGGAGCCTAAACTCTTTTATTCTTTATGAGCTTTGCTGATGTGTTGTCACTTGAAACGTCAACACCGTTGATGAATTGCAAATCGCTTTCCATTTTTTCACATTACCCTCAAAACTCACAGTCCTTTGGCTGTCAAAATTCCTATTGAACTGCCAAGTTTACAGGTATATAAATCGTTTTTTTACCAATATTATAACTTTTGTACAGTTGGTGAAGAAAAAGGAATATATGTATATATGTACATATATGTACGTATACGTGTATATATATGTGTGTGTGTGTGTGTGTGTGTATATATATATATATATATATATATATATATTGAATAAGAAAATATCTATTTTATTATATTATGACAAAACAGAACTTAGAGGTATTGTACTATGACACGAAGTTGTGCAAGGTAATTAAATCAGATAATGATGTACTTTCCCTCCAAAGAGATTTACAAAAATTAGAGAAATGGGCAATTAAATGGCAGATGAGATTTAATATGAATAAATGTAAAGTTATGCATCTGGGAAGGAAAAATAGCCATGCAATTTATAATCTTAATGGATGAAATATAGGGGTATCAGATATTGAAAGGGATTTGGGAGTACTTGTGGACAACCACCTAGGTAACAGTGCTCAAAGCCAAGCAGCAGCTGCAAAGGCAAATAAAATATTAGCATGTATTAAGAAGGGTATAGAAGCAAATATAGGTGAAACAAACAAGATTTTAGTCAATTTCCTAGGTTTACGGTTAGGGTTTTTGACTAGGGATATAGTTAGCATTAGGGGTTAGGGTAGTGGCAGAGGATAAGCTTTACACGAACAAGAAATTGACTAAAATCTTGGCCGCGCCACCTAAAACGGGAAGGATCCTTATTCACTTTTTATATGCAATTATTTTGCAAGAGAATCCACCATTCTGCTTAACTTTCTGGATGGGAGGAGACTTTGGATGCACAAAGTTTCTTTCTACAGAATAGCAATGTAGCATCGAAAGTAGAAGGGCCTTTAATAGTAGTAGCTAATTAGTTTGCATGGATACTTCCTCCTAAGAAATTAACTGACAGGATCAGTTAAGAAATAAAATTTGGTCACCTGCAGTAAAAGTAATGTATATAAATGTAAAGGCTGTGTTTTAGATTTTCTCATTCGTTTTTTGGCTTGATTTCTAAAATAATTTTGTCTAATCTATTTAAAATAGCATGTACCAAAAAAAATGACCACTATGGTCAGTGTAAAGAAGGCGTACAAATTGCATATATTTAAAAAAATAATAATACTGAAATGGAAAATGAAGGTGGTTGACACTGCACATCTGAATACTGTTTTTAAGCACACAACAGTCTATATTTTTTTTTTAAAGGGATATGGCATACATTTGCAAATAAACTTTTATAGTTGCTTAGCATGTAAAAAACAATACTTTATAGTATAAACGTTTAAAGAGTGATACTTTACTACAGAGCAATTTAAAGTGCAACCTAAACATTAAACATTACTAAACTTTAGCATGAATAAATAATGATAAAAACATTATAACTTGCAGGAAATATATTTTTTTAGCAAAAACCTCAGAATCTGATCCTTTGGGAGTGTGTGTTTTCTGTGTGCATTGTATGCATTAGCTGCCCAACTAATGAACTAGAAACATTTCATGATATCAGATAGAAAAACATTATGTGATCATGAAAAGTTATCTTCTCGTTTTTTTTTTTGGGAACACTTTTATTATTTTAACATCTGAAAAAGTTAAGGGACCACTGTGGTTAATCTTTCCCCCCTGTATGACTAGTTTAAGAACATTTTGTCGATTTTTATTTTTAAACATAGCCTTTTTAAACCATTAATTTTCATGTGTCATTCTGTCTTTTACTTGTTCAAAAGGGTGTATCCTTGTAAACCAATGAGCTTTCCATTAATGCTACTGAAAGCTTTAACACTAGAGATGCTAAATTGTCATTGTATGGATAGAGTTTCCTGTGCGTTCAAAGTCTCCTACTTCAGGTGGTTGATTGGCAGAAAACAAAATGGTAAGTTCCACGGCAACATAACTGCATAGTAATATACTGTATAACTTTATTTTCCATTACAAGAAAATTTTGCATATTTTAAGTATAGTTCTTCAAAATAGTATATTTTAAATATATGACCACAGTGTCTCTTTATTGAATTGTGGCAGTAAGTTCCAGATATGGTGACCGTAATAATACATTTCTGTATGCAGGAGTGAAATTAAGTTATTGAATGGAAGTTGATAGAGAAAACCACTGGGCAAGGCAGCTCCTGGAGACAGCATGGGCGAGCTACTGCTGGGGAGTAATTGGATAGCTTGATTTGGGGGAAGAGTTTCAGTTTAATAGAAGTGAAGTTTCCCACTTCTGTCCGTTACCCAGGCAGGAGCTCATGCTGAACATGGAGGAGCACATGTGCCTGCTTCCTTTGCTGCCTTGGATCATCCTTCCAGCTCTGTTGCTCCCCTGGCCTATGAGGCAGTCTCCTCTGCTCCACTGGACCCGATATGCTGGGACCATCCCTGCTTCACCTTACTGACTTTAATGCTATACCTGCTAATGCTGTTGTATTATAACCTCAAGTTCAGAACCATGCTGCACTTCATGCTGCTTATGCTGCTGTGGATGCTGAGTGGGACTATTTTTTGATGGTAGGAGTGATGGACATTATAACAGAAGGCACAGTCCACTGCCACTGATGATCACACACATAGGAGACACAGTCCACTGCCAGTCTGCAGTCTACAACTGGTAGAAAGGATGACCACCAGTATACAGCCAGTAGGAGTGATGAACGATCTAACAGAAGGCACAGTAAGCTGCCTAATGAATCAAGAGGTAGGCAGGATAACCACACACATAGAAGGCACAGTCCACTACCACTGATGATCACACACATAGGAGACACAGTCCACTGCCAGTCTGCAGTCTACAACTGGTAGAAAGGATGACCACCAGTATACGGCCAATCAGTTAGGCAGGGGCAAATAAATTGTTTTATATCCCAGAACCAGTGTTTGTTGTCCTTATGTTTGTATTGTGAGTTATTTGAATGTTCACCCAGTGGAAAGGCAACATTATTGGTTCATAGAGGTGGCTCAACTCTATCTGAGTATCAGTTTCAGGCAGTTTTTAAGTCTTGCATTGCAGATACAGATCAATTTGGTACACATTCATTTAGGTGTAGAGCAACAACAGAGGCAGCAAGGGCAGATCTAGATGACAGTCTAGAAAATAAGATTTGGAGCTGCGAATTGAACAAGTTAAGTTCTTATGTTTGTCCACATTTGTTGGTATAATATTATTTCTTTCAGGTACTCTGGGCACTCCAATTTAGTTATGGATATTAGGGCATTTTGGGTGTTAGGGGCATGAGGTTTAATCAATAGCTGCAGAGTATTGTGGGATTTGCACAAAGGTATGGTGTTGCTATCAATCCTGTCAGACTAGATGGGGGTGATTATTTGCCGAGAGACTTAGCGCCCCTGAAGCTGTTTGTTTCTCAAAAGGTGGGCAATAGACTGTTTAATTTTATTTTGTTTGAATGTATTCAGCAGGCCCTTGCTTGATTGTTGGTAAGGCTAGCCTTGTTAGGCTAACTGGTGTTGAGGGTGATTGCTCACTGTAGAGTAGAGCCCTTATGGTGATGGTACAAGATCTTGGTTTATCCTGAGGTCTCCTGGGCACGGGGTTCCTGGAGGCCTCTGAAGTGTTGGGCTCCATTTGTGCTATCTAGTGGCCAAATCTGGTAATGCATGAGTAAGTTTAATTTTGATATTTGTTGTGTCCCCTATTCATTTAATCTGGGAGGGTATTTGCCCCTCCCCCCATCCCCCCTAGTTCTTATGCCCATGCTTGCACCACATGATTCATCCCACCAACCCTTTACTACTAACAGGCTTAAAGAGATTTCCAAAATTGCACTTGAATAAAAACGAGGCAATGATTTGCCTGAGTGTAATTTTCCCATACTGAAACCTTCTGGTTGGGAACTCAGTAGAAGACTCTGAAATCAGTTGAAGTTTGACTAAAAGTAGTTGACACTTTAAATGAGTGGTTAAGTTCAGGAACAATATATTGTTACATACAAAATAGTAAGGTTATGTTGATTAAAGGGAATCTGCTACTTCTAAAAAGGTCTGACATTGTACTAGATATTTTTTGTAAACTATACAATGTTTGAAGTGTACACCCTATTCTATATATGTATGATTGATTATTGTATGAAGACTGCATCAACTGAAAGGCAACATAGTTAGATTTTGTGGTCACTACAGTAATTCATTAGCTTCCCATTTCCCATATTAGCAATCAGTGCCACCTAGAGATAAACGAATATTAGATTTTTTTAGTATAGAAAGGAATGCAAGTACAAGGTCTAGCTACTTTTTATTTATCTTTGAGGATAATACATATTTTTTAAGGGCCTTTGATATACTTTAATGCAGTTTTATAATGTTTTTTTTTAATCTAGTACAATTTTTTATCTAGTACAATTCACAGGACTATAGTTACCAATTAGCTTTAGACTAACATATTAACATTTTAATATATGCACCCGGATAATTTACTATATTAGATCTATTTGAGGACATAAGGGAAGTTGAATACTGGAGAAAGGAATACTGTAAAAAATATATATTTACTAGCGAATTGCCCATCAAAAAATGACGGCAATGACATTTTTGCGTGTCGTGCTGACTGCCGTTTTATTTTCAAAGTCCCGCGTCGTTGGTATAAGTGTTACTGTCTTTGCCGTTGTGTATCTTCTACATTTGTATTTTTGTGTGGTCCGGATTTTTGCAAAGTGTTACGGCCTGTATTTTTATATCGCAATTTTTTCAAACTACTACAGGGCTTGTACTGTAAATTGGATAATTTAGATTTTTGTTGATCTGTAGTCTCGCGCATCGTAGGGATAATGCCTAAATAGTGCGGGGTCGTATGACGCTCATCTCCACCTTTGGCGCTCACTGCCTGCAACTGCGGCCTTCGATTCCCGAGGGCCGCAGCAAGCGTTAGCAACAACCCAGAATGCTCACAGGTTTCTATGAGGAGGTTAATAGGAACCTGGATCAAGGCAACTCAGTGGATGTAGTCTTTTTGGATTTTGTAAAGGCTTTTGATATAGTGCCACATGGGAGACTATTGTGCAAACTAAGAGATACAGCAGTTGCAGTAAATATCTGCTCATGGATTGAGAGCTGGCTAAAAGACAGGAAGCAAAGGGTTGTTGTAAATAGAACATACTCCGATTGGACTAATGTGGTAAGTGGGGTTGCTCAGGGTTCAGTATTAGGTCCACTCCTTTTTAACATATTTATTAATGACGTAGAAGTAGGACTGGAAAGTAGTGTCTCCATTTTTGCGGATGACACTAAGCTGTGCAAGATAATTAAATCAGAAAATTATGTACTGAAAGGGATTTGGGAGTGCTTGTGGACAACCACCTAGGTAACAGTGCTCAATGCCAAGCAGCAGCTGCAAAGGCAAATAAAATATTAGCATATACTGTATTAAGAAGGGTATAGAAGCCAGGGAAGCAAATATAATTCTGCCACTATACAAATCTCTAGTACGCCCTCATTTGGAATATGGAGTACAATTTTGGGCACCACTTCATAAAAAGGACATTTTAGAGCTGGAAAAGGTACAGAGGAGGGCAACAAAACTAATAAGGGGAATGGAGAGGCTAAGTTATGAAGAAAGACTAACCAAATTAAACTTATTTTCTCTAGAAAAAAGGCGTTTAAGAGGAGATATGATTACCTTATATAAATACATCCAGGGTCAGTATAAAGATTTGTCAAGGGAGCTTTTTGTGCCAAGAGGTTTTCAACTGACAAGAGGACATCCCTTGAGGTTAGAAGTAAAAAGATTCCACCTTAAAGAAAGAAAAGGGTTCTTCACAGTAAGGGTGGTTAATCTGTGGAATTCTCTACCAGAGGAGGTGGGTACAGCCCAAAACATGTCTCCTGACCAATCACTTCTTTGTTTGTTTGTTTTTTGCTGTGGTATTCAATAAAGTTTGATGAGAATTTCAGACTTGATAGTATATCTATAGCAATCTATATCCTGGCAACCACCTAGCATCTCTACTGGTAGTATGTATGGCTCCTCAAACATCATAAATCTATTAACACTAATAAAACATAGTACTTATGTCAAGCCCCCATCTTACAAGAAACACAAAGTTGGTTGTCATGTGCTCTTATGCCTTGTTCCAAGAATATGCTATAGTCTGGTCTTAGTGGTGGAGCTAGAGAATGGAGGGCCCTGGTGCAAAATATATATATATCCCTTTTTAATTTTTAATTAATGCATTATCTATACAAATTCCTAGAAATATAGCAATGTTTCATATCATCTGTTAGGATATGTCTTAAGCTTTTCATATCTATATATTACTTTATACATTTCTTTCAACATAATCCCTTTACATTGATTTAAAATTTATACATATAGAAATATAATTTTATCTCCTGAGTTCAGTACATGCCCTTGTGAGACTCTTATGTATTCAGGTAGGCCTAATTTCAAGACAATGGAGATAAACAAAGTGTTTGTATGCTTGAAACTGACATTCTGAGGACAGGTTTAAATCTTGATTCCTGATCTTTAATATTTCCTATATTATCAGATTTGGTGATTTATAAGGACGTGCATTTTACTTCAAATTGGGTTGATACAATACCTGTTAATGTATGAAAATAACTAGATAATTGTTGTAATATAATTGATAATATATTTAGACTATCTTTCCTGTTAAGGTTTTAGTGATACTATATTGATAAGTGCTATATTAACGTTATCAAATTAACTAGTCAATACCAAAAATGTTCTTATTTTAGTCCTAGATAGATATATTAATTTCATCTTATTTTTACTATATCAATTGTATTACAAAAATACTTTAATCATTACCTGTTATTATATATATATATATATATATATATATATATATATATATATATATATATATATATATATATATATATAAAGTGTTCTCTTTTATCATTGCCTATATACCTAGGAGTTATCAAATAATTTTACCACCTGATAATATACATTGTCTTTGTTTTCATATCATTTTCAATATTCCTATAGGTGGTTAATACTAAAATATTAGCTTACTATTATTATATGGTTTTTATTGATGTATGCAAATAGATTAAATATTGTAAAATTGCTATATGTTTTATTAAGTTCTAATTTTATGAATAATCATAGCACTGCTCATAATAAATGTTGATAATAAATTCTGTTTTATTTTAAAAGCGATATTTGTCTATGAATTGATGTTACTCAAACTCTAAATTATAAAAATGATAAATACCACGACACTCGTGGGGGATGTAAAAATATTTTGAGCTGGGCCCCGTCGGGACAAAATCACTCAGTGCTCCTGCCTGAAGCATAGCTCCATCCTCTATGGATATATATATATACATCATTCCCTCACTGCACCAAACCCCTCTTGGCACCCACCTCACATAGCACCCATCCCTATCTCCTTTGTTCCTCCTTCACAGAACCACCCCCTGTACTGTGCTGCCACTTTGCTGCCCTTGCTCTCTTACCTTCTGTCCTAATACCCAGTGTGCTGACTTGCTCCACACTGCCACCTGTTGGAGCTTAAGTAGAAATGCTCTTTTTTAAAGGCACACACAAATTTCAGGATGATGGTGTGTTTGGGGTCAAGGAGGCAGAGGGGATCCTTAAACTCTAGAAAAAAAAGATTAAATGCAAAAAAAAAATACACAGCACTCGTCCCCCCCAGAGAAGGGCCCTGGTAGATCCGCCCATGTCTGGTACACTTCTGATGTCATGATTATTATCCCAAAACACACAATTATTAGGAGAAAGTGATCATTGCGGCTTATTATTATTGTCTGCATCTTTCAGAGGTTTGTAGGTGAGGAAGTGCAAGAGACAATCGCAAAACTGAAAAGGAAAATTTGTTTGAAGGGTAAGCCAGACTTCCCAAAAGGTCAACAATGCCAGGGCATAGGATGGGAGAAAATCATGGGGCAGTATCAAATAGTTACCTGTCATTTGATCTACTTGCCGATTTAAAAAAATAAAACTTTTTTTTCATGGATAAAATTCTAAAACTAAATTGTAGATTAAAAAAAAATTGTAGATTAAAATTTTGGGTTACAATTATTTTACAGGAGATTACTTTAGGTTTTATGGGAGCAATTAATCAGTGCTAACTTTGTAAGTCTATTATAAATAAGTCATATAAAATGTTACTCACCAAATTTACAGAACCATGCTTTTGTTCATTTAACCTTCAAGTGCACTTAAATAAATATTATATAGAAATAATGTACCCTAATGAATTTTTTAAGTGATTTTTTTTTACCTGATTAAAAACATGATTAAAAGACTAAACTCTTTGTATATTTTTAGTGAAGCATGAAAAAAGTTAAATATAGAGAATTTCAAATAAACAAATTAGTATAGTAATTTCCTCCATTAGTCAAAAGCCTTAAGAGCTAATGAATTTGCTTATTACTGTGATTTTAAAATATCTAACAATATTACATGATGCATTTTCTGCAATCTCATGCTCAAAGAAGAAGTTTTTGTATTCTTTGTTTCCTGTTTTTTGTTACAGGCACAACTAGTCTTTCAGAAACGCATTGATCTGCCCCAATTTGTTATATGTCTAAAGGTCAGTGCTTATTAAAATGTCATTGGAGTTGAAATGCAATAAAACATGTAGTTATCAAAATGACAAGTACCATGTTTAATGTGCCAGTATGAGCTAAACTCATAGTGCTGATTTACTTCAACTAAATGTACATGGAACAAAACCGCTGTTTTCATACATTCAAAAGAGTAGGTTTTAAGCATTACAAAAGTTGTTTTTCAAATGGAAAAATATATTAAGTCCACCCTGTTAATTGGAACCAACATGCAATGCACAAAAGCATGCTTTAATCTATAGATCTCACTGGCAGATAAGTTTGACTTACTGGTTAACGCACAAAACACATACAGCCTTATTAAATTGCGATTCGGTAAATTTAAAAAGGCTCTATTTAAGCACACAGCATATTTTTTTTGCAGAAGTTTTTAGTTAGTGAACTTCTATCCAAAAGCAAGATCTTCACAAACTAAAAACTTCTGTAAATAAAATATGCTATGTGCTTATATAGAGCCCTTTTAAATTTACCGAATCGCAATTTAATAAGGCTGATATTTAGCAGTTTGAAGCAGTCATTTCTCTGCACAGATGTATTTGAGAAGGGTTAAATCACTCTCTGTATCTGCTCAAAGCACAGAGCTCTTGCTGTCAGTCTGCCTGGGGGACTTGCCAGAGCTCATGTAAATATACACTTCTTTTAAAAGAAATTATATGAAAAATGCACCTATTTCAAAAATTCTAAAAGTATTTCAACATGTTTTTATAGTATGTTGCAGGGTTGTGCTGAATTAACTGTCCATTTAACAAGCAGGAATTATTGTATTGTTGTGTTCATTTATCGATGTATGGATGGTACCCAATCATGTCTCTAAATGCTGAATTTTCCCACAGTTCAATAAAGTGTATTACCAGGGCAGAGCGGTCACGAGTGAGAGGTTCGTGGTTGTAGGGGATCTAGTTCAGTGGGGAAAAAGCTGTCCAGGGTTAAGTGGACACTTAGGTATGAATGGGGAAACCTGCTGGGCATATGGAAGGTCCCATACATCAGAGACTAAGGCCCCTATTGAATTAAGCAATTGTTTTTAATACTGGTCCCGTAATATAGCCCGTAAACTAATTTGCTCATTCACTTGGCGTCTTTTAGCTACCCGCAAACGATTTGCGGGTTATAGGTTGAAAATCCCTGCATTTGTCAAAATTGTAACTCCAACCTATCTGAGCCTTTGATCTTTCAAGCACGTAAATGTTACAATTGCAAATTATTATTCAATTGCTACAATTCCTCAAGCCCGTAATTGTTTTCACACCCGTAAATGGCAAATGTAGAGGAAAATCCTACGAGTACCAGATAGGACTGGCAAAGGGGTTAAACACCTGATCATAGCACTGTAAATGCAAATAAAAATCAATACTGCACTTTCAAAGACGGGGAAAAGCGATGAAAGACATTAGAATTAATTGCACAGCAGTCTCAAGCTCGCAAATCTGCAATGATTTTTAGTTTTTCTTAGGTTTAATTTTGGTGTTATATCAATCTCGGTAATCAAGGAGTTAATACATATCAGGCCACCCACATGGACTAGAACAGTATCAGCATTAATTTGTATTGTTTTGTACATTGCCAAATTGCGAGTCTCTTCGCGTATCGAACTTCTAAACGCTAATTGATTGACCTCAATGTTTTACTGGTGTCATGATGACGGTCTCATTTACTATTGGCTGTTTCTAAACCAATAGTTATGGCCTTGCTTAATTGATCACGATCATGCCCTGAAATGGTATTTACGTGTGCATGGTTTACGGTTTAGGCTTTTTGGCCAGGTAGCTGCGGGCTTGATTAATTGAATCGCTCTGTAACTGTTGCAAATTTCAATTGAATGGAGGTCTAGGTGTCTCTACTCCTGATCTGATCAGATACTCCCTGTGAGGCCAGTATGAAGGGGCCAAAAAATATGTCCATTCCCCTTTTAAGGCTAAAATGGAAGTGGGTTTTAGAGGCATAGATATGTTTATTATTATGCACATATATAATGCATTATTTACTGCACAATTATGTAGGATGCATTTGACTCTCCATTTTTGCAACATAGTAGAGCTCCTCCAATGTTTTTTTCTTGTCATATTTACTTCTTTTAAATTGTTGTTTTATTCACTTGCTGATGCAGTGTTAGGTTACCTGAAATACCTCTTGCTCAGTTTAGTATTTGCAATGACATTGAAACATTTCATTAACAATTTACAAAGCTTTTGATATAAATCATTTTTTGGAACAATTTGTTGAAAGCCTGTTTCTTGTATCAGAAAGGTCATCCATTTATTTTTACTCTTCCAATTTGTGGTATAATATTTCTCTAGAGGATATTTTGTTTTTCTGTATTGCAACTACTCCCGACTCAAACTAAAATATCATTAAAAAGTGAGAATACAAGGCTCAAAGTAGTGCATCTGCTCTAGTATGGAGTCCATGCTGCAACTAAATATCTAACAGCAGTACTGTGAGACTTTAGTACATTGTCCATTAACTATACAGAACAGCTCTAAGTAATAATTTATCCTTAGACTACCAATGTGGCTAATGGCTGCAAGATCACACTTCTAGAACTGTAGCCTCGGATGAAATCAATATGATTTGTATTGAAGTACAAGTAAAGAGTAATTTGTGTAACAGCGATTTGTTTCCTTACGGGATAAATCTGTTTTCCTCTTGCACGCTGATGGTTCTTTACAGTATAAATCTAAAGAAGTTCCGAGAGGCACTAAAATGCTGTATTTATGCCAAGTGAAAATATAATACATATATATATATATATATATATATATATATATATACATATATATATATATATATATATACTAGCGACATGCCCGTCAAAAATTACGGCAAGAAAATGTAAAGCCTTGCGATGTTGTTTGCCACACATTGCGAGGCTCTCTCCCCCTCTACTTCCCCTTCCTCCGCTGTGTCTCTTCCCCCCCCTGCCTCCCATGTATCTCTCCCCCCTCTCCCTCCCATCTATCTCTTCCCCCTCTCCCTCCCCTGTGTGTCTTCACCGCTCTCCCTCCCTTGTGTATTTTCCCTCCTCCTCTCTCCCCTGTGTCTCTTTCCCCCTGTCCATCCCTTGTGTCTCCTTCCACCCCTCTTTCTCCCTTTTGTCTCCTTTCCCCCTCCCTCCCTTGTGTCTCCTTTCCCCCTCTCCTGTGCATCCTTTCCCTTCCCCCCTGTCTCCTTCCCCCTCTCACTCCCTTGTACCTCCTTTCCCCATCTCTCCCTATCTTGTGTCTCCTTTCCCCCTCTCCCGCCCCCCCTCATGTCTCCTTACCCCTCTCCCTCCCTTGTGTCTCATTTCCCTCTCCTCTCCCTCCCTTGTGTCTCATCCCCCTCATTACCCCCCTTGTGTCTCCTTTCCTCCCTCGTCTTCCTCCCTTGTGTCTCCGCCCCCCCTCCTTCTTTCCCTCCCTTGTGTCTTATGTCCCCCTTGTGTCTTCTTCCTTCCATCACGTTCTCTGGCTCTGCCTATGCGGCTCCCATCCTCCGACCGGAACTACTTTTCTTGATCAATCCGCTCATGAGTCCTGCGTGCCAAGGGAGCATCTGGGGAAACAGAGTGAGCATCTGGGGGCAAGGGGGAGGTAAGGGCAACCGAGAAGGGGGTATGAGACACAGGGGAGGTCGAGGAGGAAGGAGACACAGGGGCTCATTGTAGCCCCTGTCCCTTACAGGCACTTGTCTCTTGCAGCTAAGTCCCAAGCTCATTGCAGCCGGGGGGGGGGGGGTGATGTGGCCCACTGTTCTTCTGGCCTTGCAGCTAAGTCCAACTGGCCTCCACCCCCGCAACTGCATCCCTCGCTTCGTGAGGGCTGCAGTTGCGGGACACATTTAGATTGACATTTATTTTAGTTGATATAAAAATATGGAAATAGGGTTCAGCTATGTCTGCCTCTAGCCATAGGTGCCTGTGCATGTGATTTGCTTTAGTCAAAACGATTAACCCTATCATCATAAACTGTGGTCAATTATGCATGCTCATTGTACTAGTTCCTGATGCCTGTTTAGTCTGTTCAAAGCATAGTCCCATATTTACATGCTCTTTTAAATTAATGAATGGGCAAAATATTTTTAGAACATTAAAAAAGTAAAACCATGTTTTAATCATTTTTAAATATTGTTGCAAAACGTTTGCTGTACATGAAATATACTCATATTGGACTAATTTGGTAAGTTCAAGGTTCAGTATTAGGTCTTCTCCTTTTTAGCATATTTATTGAAGATTTAGAAGAAGGACTAAAAAGTATTGTCTCCATTTTTGCTGATGATACTAAGTTGTGTAAGGTAATTAAATCAGAAAGGACATAAATTATAGAAATGGGCGACTAAATTGGAGAGGAGATTGTTAAATTATGCATTTGTGATGGAAAAATAAGCCTGTTATTTTTAATCTCATGGAGCAAATCTATGGGTGTCAGAGATAGAAAGGGCTTTGGGCATGCTTGTGGACAACCACCTAGGTAACAGTGCTCAATGCCAAGCAGCAACTGCAAAGGCAAATAAAATATTAGCATGTATTAAGTAGGGTATAGAAGCCAGGCAAGCAAAATAATTCTGCCACTATATATATATATATATATATATATATATATATATATATATATTAATATCTAGTATGCCCTGATTCACAATATAGAGTACAATTGTGGGCACCTTGAGAGAAAAAAAAGATTCCAGCTTTAAAAGGAGGTCAGGAAAGAATTTTATTTTGCAATGTTTCAATGTTTGTTTGTTTTAGTTTGCCTTCCTTTGCATCAATTAACAATTAATCCACATATTACAACGATCAGAGGATCAGGGGAGATCGGAGATTGGAACTATATATAGAGGCATGGTCATCTCCATTGTTGTTTTATAAAGACTTCCACCTATCTGTTATGAATCAACTTGGTTGGAAGGGTGGATAAGCAAAGTCAATTGTCAGGTATGTAAAAGTGGAACGAGCAATTCACTGAGTGACAAGAAACTTTATTTTAGCCTTCAGCACTCTCCCCTTAGCAAACACCTTGATTTTGGATAGAAGTTCACTAACTAAAAACGTCTGTAAAAAAAAAATGCTCTGTGCTTATATAGAGCCCTATTCTATTGGCCAAACCGCATTTGAATGAGGCCCTTAGTCTATTAGTTCTCTTAAACAGCAAAATAAAAATTGCAGACTATAGGCCCTCATTCAATTGTGATTTGGCCAATTGAATAGGGTTCTAAATAAGCACATAGCATAATTGTTTTAAGAAGTTTTTAGTTAGTGAAAACCTTGCTTTTGGATAGATGCTTACTAACTAAAAACTTCTTTAAAACAATTATGCTATGTGCTTATTTAGAGCCCTATTCAATTGGCCAAATTGGAATTGAATGAGGGCCTTAATCCTCCATTAAAGTGGAATAAAAAAGATCTTGAATAGGCTGCTATACAAATGAACCCGGCTCAGATGCTCTGTTAAAACAGTCCAACACAAAAAATAATAAAATTAATATATCATAAAACATATAAAATAGTATATGAAGCTAAAATATTTAAAGGCTGTTCTTTAGTTTACTTTCTAAAAAGATTTTGGCCATTATCAAGTTTAGTTATTAAAAAGACTTTATAGCAAAGAAAATAGACCACAGTGGCCCTTTTAAAGGGCCACTTTACAATGAAAAATATGTGTTTGAAAACATTGTCAGCCTAGCTGCATAATTAAGCAGTTAAAAGGTCATAAAGCTTTATTTCTACTTGACTCTGGACAATCCATTGTACTCTGGTAAAAGATGTGTGTATGACAGGGTCATTTACATTTCTGGATAGTGCCACTTGCATTTCCTGATGCACATAGCCTGCTTCTGATCCTATGAGGGCGAAGGAGTGTGAAGCTCATTTCAGATATATCAATAATTATTATAATCTACTAGCGACTTGCCCGTCAAAAAATGACGGCAATAAGATTGTAAGGCAGGTAATGGTGTTTGGTTGAGACATTAATTTTGTTGGTGTTCCGAGATCCTTCGGCGCTCATTGTGAGCCTCATGCTAATAAAATAATTAATAAATTAATAAATGAATATACTTTACCAATTTTGAAGTAGTATATGCAGTAAGCATTGTGTTGAAGAGCTGGCAATCTGTTTTGATGTTGCTGCAGCATCAGTGCTGTGGAGCTGCTGTGTAAGCGTGATGAATGTGTGCAGTGTAATAGTGTGCGTGCGCAAGGCAAATCCGTTAGCGTAGCTGTGTACTTCCGCATTGTATAAGTTATTGTTTTAAAATGGCGGCTAATATGTGGTATGCCGCTGCGGCGCAATATCCGTACTTGTTTTGTGGTGTTTTGCGTCAAAAAATTGACGCAAAACACTTTTGCGAGGGCCGCAGTTGCTGGCAAGGAGCGCCTTCGGCCCTCCATGCCAGCAACTGAGGCCCTCGCTTTGCGAGGGCCGCAGGCTCGCTGTGCGAGCCCGCAAACGTTAGCAACAGCTCGCATACTCACAACTATATATGTTATTATAATCTAACAAAGCTACCAGATCTCCCCCCCCCACTCCACCATTCATACACAAAAAACAACCTCATGATCCATCTTTTAGAAGGTGTTATAACAAAGACAAAATGGATTCCTCTATTCATAAACAGCTGCTAATGGTATTGCTTTGTTGCATATTTCATAAACCAGCTCCTCAGTTGTTCTTTAAGGTTCATCCTTTTGAAAACTGTATTATTTTAATGTTGTTTTTTTCTATAATTATTTGTATTGTGCTTTGTATTTCTCATCTCTTCTCATTTTGGCTTGGTATTCATCAAAATATGGTGTTTGAATAAAAAATATCTTTTAAAATTACAAAGCGAGAAATCTAGAAATGTTCTCATAACTTCTGGTATTGCAAGATAAATATAAAAAAACTGTTACCATGGTGATTGCTGCTAGGTGCGCATGGTATATAAATAAGAATAATGCAATGAGTAGATTACTAGTAAGACCACAAAGATCAGGTTACAGAAGGATTTCAGTTCTTAATTATAAGAAGCAGGTAACGTATAGGTTAGCAATAAAGAGTAGCACAAAACCATCTATTCATAATGAAATAAAACAATAATAGAATCACACAGTTTACAAAAAGCTTGTTAGTAATACAAAATGCAAGCTTTCAAAAATGCATAAACCAAGAAAATCATGAAATGTTATGCAAAATAATTCTAAAACTATACTCATTTTTAATACACAGAAAGAATTGTATTACTGTACCCAGAAATTTGAGAATATATGACAACATAAGTGTAGTATAAATTAAAAATAATGCAATTCAGTCAATCTATATTGACTTAAAGATTCTCTGTACAAAGAAAAATAATATATAAGATTTGAGTCTGACTAAGAGCATACTTTTAAAAAAATCATAATTTCGCTGGACCCTTGAGAGATTGATGATACTTAGATGGAAGTTGTGTGCGAGAGAGGGGCGAACATTTCAAGAGAACTATGGTTGCATTTCTTGAAGCAAGTTGTCTGCTGCTTGGCTTTTGAGGTAGGAGTGGTGTGGTGTTAAAAAAGACCCCTGTAGTTTAGGGGGGAAAACCACATATTTTGGCAGTGTGTAACAAACTACGTAAGTCAAATATTTATTTAGGAGACTCTGCTTGTGCCATGTGGGATACATCTTAGCCTGCCAGTATGTAGAGGAAGGGGCAGATTATTATTCCATGGGTTAATATTTTAGTTGTTCATACTGTCAAGTGGTTATTCTGTGTCAGTCTTTCAACATATCTGAATCTTTATCAAGTCAAGCTCTTTATAAGAGCATACTATAAAAATGACACTTCAGTGGTCATGTTTTAATGGAAAAGCAAAGAAGACATTATTTTAGTTAATATACAGAGCATAGAGAATAAATGTGCATTATTCCTAAGAAGCCATATACTGTTTAATTAATGGATCCAGTATCTGTCATTGTTTTCTGCAATAGAACCGGTCACATTTTTATTTTGGAGTATACATTGTTTCATTAATTCGATTCTTGTTTGTTGTGTGACCATATTCCATAATCTAAAATGAAACCGGTGGTGAAAGGGATTTAAACAAAGCATAGACCGCTCATTTCAGCATATGTATTTTCTTTTGCACTGTATCCATGTGTTCGGAAGGGCTTCCCATGGCAAGTAGTTCTAAGGCAGAAAGGTGGTGCATTTTGAGCCTCATTTGCATGTCACTACCCAGAACCCTTAGCTACAGTAGAAATTATGTTTACTGAGAGGAAAAATCAGCTCCTATGGCTTGTTTGAGACATGTAGGTGTATTCAGAGTCAGCGGTGGGAGCACAACAAGATAGGAGCCCTCTGTTACCTGCAATAAATGATCAGGTTTACTTTTATAATGGATCAGGGACAGATAATTATTTTTATCTAGGGGTGATCTGACCACCTATATATATTTATATCTATATTTCAAATATATATATAAATATGTGGGTGATAATGGCCAAATATAATATTTAGTGGTTTTACTGAACCCTACAGACAACTACCGTGAATTTGCAATGAAGGCTGACATTATTTTGCAATGGGGCCTCCATCTGCTCAGAATGATCTTTTATTTCCTTTCTTCATATACTCCGGGACATATCTACATTTTTGGATCCCTTAGGCAGTGAAGTGGAGGAGCCCCTACTAGTGAGTACATAAGCTATGCACAGACCAATTGTTGCCTTTTATGTGCGTGTAAGTTCCTTTTCCTGTTGTAACTCTCTTGGTCTAGATGGTTACCCCCTAGTATCCAGTCTATGAGCTGCAGCAGTTTGTTTTTTGTGTAAGCCAGGAACCACAAAAAAAAAAGTGGCGCCCCTCATAGGGAAGCGCCCCTAGGCGGCTTCCTAGGAGGCCTAATGCATAATCCGGCCATCTATATACTGTGGGGGGGATTTTCAATCACCTTTCTACAACAATAACATATTTAGTGTTTGGTCATTTCAGCATGTTATTATTACCATTTTTGGAGAGTGGCATAACATACCAGAACAAGAGATCTATATAGCCTAGTCAATGAGAGAAGCTCATGTTTGCTTGGAATTAAATTTGATAATGGGCAGATTATTTTAGGGTGATAAAAAAATAAATACAATATTATTGCCTATTGAAGGTGGTTGCTCAGACATGGAACCTTGGGTATGGCTATGGTTTCAAATGGTGTTACTGAAGACTTACACTAGTGCTGCACAGAAAAGCCCTTTTAAAGCTGGGTATTTATGCCATATTTTATATAGGGTTCCTGACTGCATAAAAACATTGGTAAAATACTGTATATAGCAGTTGTAATGTCCAATGGTGTTTCAGGAAAAATGGCCGAATTAAGCTGTTAAAAAGAACCTGAGAGCCGTTCCATAAAAAGAGAGCCATACACCAAAGCAGCAAGGCATACTTTCCAAGGTAATAAAAAGGAAACCAGAAAAGGAATATGTCTGAGAAGAATTCCACCACACTGAACACCCCATAAACAACCCAGTACGTCAGCCATATTGTGTCATCTTTTTTATCTGTGCTATCGATGGCTTTAATCGATGTGTACATCACAATGTGACAATTAAACAGTGTTCCTCGCTCTCTATATAGTAATATGTTTGAGAAATTCATTTGTTATCTGCAGCAATTGTTTGCACATAACTTTTAACCCTCTTTGAGAAGAAGTTCCTTGAGCAGAAGAGTTTAAATCTGCTCGAAGAACTGGAGATATTATGAAAGTAAGCAATTTGTGCCATAAAAACACATGGGTGATATAAGAAATAGTATTTTTAAATCATTAACCTAAGCCGAAGCAGTATTGTGCGATTAATTATTTGTCAAACTAATCCATTTTTTCATTCTATCCGCTTCCAGTCCCTTTGGGGAGAAAAGCACTATATAAATTGTTATTATTATTTATTAATACAATGGTAGCTATTGATGTGTCTGTAAAATGTCACAATATGCTTTGCTACTGTGCAAAGTAGATTTGTATCAATCAGTTGAATGTATATAGCTTCATATGCGATCCTATATGAAACAGGGTATTCTGTCGCCATAGTGCTCAGATGGCGAATATGAGTGTGCTAAGCGGGGATTTAAATGGCTAATACAAGGTTTAGCGCTGACCTGGGATAAGAGAGGAAATGAGCTCTATAGCAAATCAGCGTTCATCGGGGTAGCATTAAGCAGGTTTTACCTGTACTACTGCCGCTTACAATAAGCGTATTATTGCCTTACCACGTTTCAGTTTTGTTTATCTTGGTATTATCACAATTAAGACACAGCATTGTGGAGGCCCAGATCTTTTCTCACTGTAGTGCTACAAACTAACCCTGGCGATTTTCAGTTCTGCAAAATCGTGCAGAAAAATAGTCTGCTTTCCTTTTAAAGGACAAGGCTGGCAACTGAGAAAACCTCTAATGACTTCATGCAGTTCAGACACCACATGTTGCCTACCACTGCCAACATTCTCTTCTAAGGGAAAGTGTATAAGAAAAGGGATAAAGAAAACTTGCCATTTGTTAGTTCGCTCCCAGAAGACCAGATAGCTGTCTGTTCTAATGGGAAAGCATTCATCATAATGGGGAACAGCAGGTTCTTGTCTACTGGAAACGCTAAACAAAAGAATAATCTGACAGACAGGAGTCCCGTAATGCTGTCATTATCATCAGCCTGGGATATTTGTTTAAAGACATTGTGTTAATGTTATTTTATATGGATTTCTGTATATTATAGAAGTATAAGTAGAAATTTTCCCATGGTGCATCTCACTGAACGGCGTCACTGCATCGCTAGGTTAGGGTGATCAGATATTCCTATTTTCAGGAGACAGTCCCTTAAATGACCACTGAACTCTTATAATAAAAGCAGTTAAAATTGAAGTACATGGATAAGTTTACTTGATTTATAATGTTTAAAGATTGTAATACTAGTAGTTATACCTTAAAGCTATTACCTGTTGCACTGTGGTACTTAGCTCCACCCTGTTTACATAATTAGGGGCGGGGCAGCTGTAGCAGACTTCCTGCTGTGTGTTCTGGGGTTTGACTGAAGTAAACCTGAAGCCTAGTCTACACCAGGTCTCAGGTTTAAATATTTATAACTCCGGTATACTTATGCATGCATTTATTTTTAGAGTACAGTGGTCCATTAATTGAAAAGTCGGTCTTTGAGAAAATATCCCAGGCACCATGTTGAGCAGAGAAACATTACACAAAAGGACTGTTGACAGATAGGGGCTATTAGGGCTTCTTACATGGGGGTATATGTAAAAATTGAAAGGGGTATACAATACAAGTTTTGAAGAGTCAGAAAATGTAATGAACAAAAACATTTTTAGATTGAAAAAAAAAAAACACTTTAGTCTGTTAAATGCTCTATTCAACTATATACTCTGCCTTCAACACAACATAGGCAATTTAAAATGTCGATTCAAATAAGGCAATGGCTATACACAGTAAAGACTAATTCCCTGTAGTAAACAACAAACAAATACAAATATTTTTTTTAATGAACTGCATCCATTATCAGACTAGTTCTTCAAAATGTATAAAAACATGGTTCTTCTGCGGTCCCTGAATACCATTTTCACTTGGTTTTGCATTCTTTGTTGCATAGAGATTTGCTTTTTTTCTCTAAATACATGTAAATCTAAATATACAGTATAGAAGTCAAACAAAAAAACATCCATATCTGTCTTTTGGCACCGGCACGGTTTGGCTGTGAGGGCGAGCAGCTGCACAGACATAATAACCCTTCTATACTTTTCTGTTCTGCAGCAACTGGTATTACTAATAATAGGTAGTTGACCAACTGTTTACTAAGTTGTAGTGCCAGACACACATAGACAACTTGTGTATTACTCATGAGGTGAGGCATTGCATTTCCTTTCACTGTACCATGTACATTGGGGATCTCTGTTAATAGCATGAAATCAAAATTATTTGTGATTAATATCGTATTCTAAATATCATGTTAACAAATGCTTGTGAGCACTCAAGTCCTTATCTACAATATTTTTTGGAATAACTGCACTTCATAATGGACTTTTATTTTTTAAAAGACACCATATTTTTTAGTACGATAGGATATTTAGGATATTTGTTTTTGTGGTTGCATAATTTTCTGTTCAGGATAGGGGTTTGCTGTTACACAATACATATACAGTAAACTCCCCATTATCCGGCACCCACGGGGACTCCCTATTGCCGGATAAGTGTATTTGCCGGTTAATCGGGAGTCCCCGAATTTAAGGGGCTACACAACTATTAAACTCCCCCAAAACCTTCAAAATTCCTTTAAAAAGACATTAGCACCTAAACTGGGCCATTTAGGCCCAGAAAAAAACAATTAGAAAAAAGTTAGTTTTTTTATTTTGCAGTCTCGAACTGCCGATTAGTGCAGGTTATGCTGGTTTAGCGTGATTTTTTTAAAATGGGGAATAGATGCCGGTGCCGGTTGCTTGAGAGTCCCGGTTAGTTGGGTGCCGGATAACACCACTACTGCTTCAAACACATCCACATCTAATAAGTGTTTTTTAAATACTTATTAGAACCGTAGCAGCAATCAAACATTCATTACTGTACTTTCAAAGCATGGGAAGGTATGGAAACCCATTATAATTATTTACACAACAGCCTCAAACCCACACATTAATATCAATCCTGGGACTCAAGGGGTTAATACATATCATGCAGTCCCCATGGACTAAAACATATGTTCTAATGCATTGTACAGAGTGCTAGATTGTGAGCCTGATCAGTAAATGTGTGGGCTTCTAATAGAATAGGGCCTTTGGTGTATCCCATTCGTCTACTCTGCTGTAATGGTGCTGTTTGTTATAATAGTTTTACAACAGGGTATATGAAATGTACTGCTTAGAAAAATATTTTAGTTTAAAGCAATGTACATTACTTTCTGTAGTTTTCTTATGGCAAACTGCTGTCTGAACTGCAATTTTCATAAGGTGTTGCTATTACTAAAGTATTAATGTGACTTGAAAAATGTACTGACTGTAGTTGTGCTCTCTAAGGGCCTCATTCAATTGCGATTTGGCCAATTGAATAGGGATCTTAATAAGCACATAGCATATTTTTTTAAAGAAGTTTTAAGTTAGTGAAAACCTTGCTTTTGGATAGATGCTTACTAACTAAAAACTTCTTAAAAATATATATGTTATGTGCTTATTTAGAGCCTTATTCAATTGGCCAAATTGCAATTGAATGAGGGCCTAAGACAATATCTTTAAGGGCTATTTTCATTGGGTCTGTGGAAAGCTGTGATCTTAACTCTGATCATAAAACTTAACATTGAAATTTGTAGACCATTGACACTCATATCGCTATTATGCATTCAAACCAGTGTCTGTTCTAAACAAAATGATATTCCAGGAGGTAAGTTATTTGTTTTGTTAGCACCCTCTCTCTTGCGCTTTACTCATACTGTGCCTCATAATGTAAGGATCATTAAGAAGTGGGGTGCTTCAAACTTTTACCTCACTTTTTTTTATTTATTAAGGCGAGTAGGTTGTTTCTATATAAGCAGTGACCAAGATGAGGATTTCTACAGCTGGGATTCTCTACTTTTAAGCCTAGTACAACACAAGATTTCCTTGGATATCTGACCATCCCGGATTTAACCCA
This sequence comes from Discoglossus pictus, assembly GCA_027410445.1. NCBI lineage: Eukaryota > Metazoa > Chordata > Amphibia > Anura > Alytidae > Discoglossus > Discoglossus pictus. Next base: position 424,830,699 of record CM050164.1, on the reverse strand, counting down.
TTTAATGCTTGTAAAACCTTATTTTAAGCTTATCATCTTATCTCTGTATTTTTTGCTCCTTTAGAATATCTTATTATTAACTATTAGTATAGCTAAGCAAGAAGACTCATTAAAATAAATCTTTAATTTCAGTGGAATTACATTGCAATCAGGAATCTACTGTTAGACCCCATGTGGAGTTTATCTTTTGTGATTGTCTACTAATCCCTCTCATTGTTACATTGTGTGCACCCCCTCTGTATCTATCCCCTATAAATACTGCTGTCATTTAAAAAAAATCAGTTCACTCTGAGGCATATATAAATTGTATGTTCTCTTATTTTGTTCCTGGTGGCTGTGATACTGAACCTATCTCCACCCTCTAAGTAACCTATCCTGTTCAGTATCACAGGAAGGTTACAGGGACTCCTGGAAGCACTGATTACTGATGGAGAGGCTCTGAAATCTCGGCACCAGCACCCTGATATCTGACTCCTGTATCAGACAAAGAACCCAACGGTCCTTGTGAGTAGGTAACCTGTAGTATATAGCAGGTGGGTCTGGGCTTGTATAGCTCCTACTCTCGGATTATCACAGTTCCATACCTAAGTTTTAGCTACCTACTGTACATAAAAAACATACTACACCCTGACACAGTTTAAACCATGTGCATGCAAAACAGAATATATTGACATTTGTGCGCCTTAGCAAATCTTCTGATAGATAAATCTATTTATCTAATAGTGTTGAAGGAAAATACTTTCACTGGTTTTCAGTCACCCACTGTATATTTGCTTTATTGAAGCTTGTGCAGGAGATTAGTAAATTCATAACTTTCACAAGTAAATTCATGACTTTTTATAAGGTTTTATTTTACAAAGTTCTACAAACAATATTGTCTAATCAGTAAACTCTTTCTTGTAAAACAGTCAGCAGAGTTTTCTCACAAGGTTTTTACCCTTGATTCATTACGCAAACGTTTTTATCTCTACTCAAATATACACATTCTGTTACTTGTATTCTTGTTTCTTCTCAGAATCAACTTTGAAACAATCTTGAACGTACATCTTATAGTAAAAGCATTTAAACTTGTTTTGCAATATTAACTCCTTCCTAGGTGTACAAATACTAAGGTTTAGCAGATACTATTTTCTACATACTATTTTCTTATATGTACTTTGATCTCTTGGATCTCCTTATTGATGGAGGGGTTTTAGAGGCTTTTTCCACTTCCTGAGCCATGATGCAGTGCAGTGTCGGAAATAATAATCCATAACCCTTGCCCTACTTCCTCTAGCCCATTAGGCTAGGAGATGCCATATAGCTAATTTGCTCACCCTTATCTATAAAGAAGACTAATCAGAACCATAAAGAAGGCTGAGCACCGTAGAATTGATGCCTTTGAATTGTGGTGTTGGAGAAAACTGCTTAGAGTCCTTTGGACTGCAAGAAGATCCAATAAATCTGTACTTCAGGAAATCCGGACAAGCTGGTTCACTGGAAGTTATGATCATGAGGCTGAAGCTCAAATAATTTTGCAATATCATGAGTAGGCAGAATTCCATAGAGAAGAATCTGGTGCTGGGAAAGATTGAAGGCACACAAAGAAAATGGCAACAAAGGCGGAGATGGATAGATGAGGTAATTGAAGCAATGAACATGAGCTTCATGTAACTCAGAGGGGCAGTGGTGGACAGATGTCCCTGGCATCTTGTGGTCCATAGGGTCATGGAGAGTTGGACACAAATGACAATTTAACAACACAAGTCTATAAATGGCCATATATGGATCTATGTGGATACCCTGCTGCTACCCCAGGCATTATGTGACAAGCTATTACCCTAAGCAAGGGAACTAGCATCACCTCCCTACCAGCAATCATATCCATTGGGTTAGCAAACCCTATCTGTGCCCCTAAACCCATTTTAAGATGTGTTTTTGAGTACTGGTGGCCAATTTTTACATAACCTAAAACCAAATTCATTTTGTAGCTAGTCCATAATCAAAACAATCTTACAAACTAGCAGCTTTATTTTTATTTATGACTGTCCTCTTTTCTTTTTAATTCGCTTTTAGTTACTCACCTGATTAAACTTTCCTCAAATCTGCCTCTCTTATACCCAGAATGCAACCAAAGATGATTTTCATTCTCATTCTAACCACTAATGTATTTAATTCCTGATTGTCTTACTCTACACTAATAAATGTGACCTACCAATTATCTGCAGCTGTTCCACTCTCAGTCCTTACTTGGTTCTAAAAGGGTATTCACAAACCTTCAGACTCCTATATGAGCTGTAATCTCAAAATATCCATACAGTATTCCAATAACCTTCATTTCACATCCTTTCTTAGTACTTGAAAGATAGAGCGCCTCTAAAAAGGACATAATCTGACAAAGTGGTGCAGCGGGTTACAAATGATGGACGTTTGAAATGTTTTTAATCTGTACAGAAAGCCATTCACACATTTTTAATGTCTTGCCTAGAATTTTCTTTCAGTTTCCTGATGAAATATGAATTTGCAGTTTGTTTTCAAGTTGTCCTTTTGCCACTTGTCTCAAACACCCTCTGGCCTCTACTATAGATTGGGAGCTATCACAAATATATCATATTGTTCTATATATCTCTAAATTTATTTTCATGCTTTGTATCCACTCAGTGTACATTTTTATACAGTGCTATGGAATATGTTTCATGTGCCTTTAAATCATAATAATAATAATAATAATAATACAAATAATAATTTCCAGTTTACGAGCTTAGAACAGCAGAGATCATTCATTTCATCAAACTAATCCTCAAATAGGGAATTTCTAGCCTATTTTAAGTGCTCCGGGAGCAAATATATGTAAAAGCATTTATTACGTTTTAACCCATTCTGTATTATTAAGCAGTAGTCACTATATGATTATATGAGTATAATATTCATTGAGTATATTGATTTCATGTGATATAAACACAACTACATTATTATTATTATTATAGTTCATTTATAACGCACCAACATATTCCCTAGCGCAGTACATAAATTAGGTTCAGACAAAGATAAATACAAATTAGCATATAGCAAAGGAAGGAGGGCACGGTCTTTGAGCTAGGAATCCAATGTCCATGGTGAATTCCCAAAGTACTTAGGATAGAAACTCGCAGACTTACAACCTAAGGTATAGTGAGTGGTAAAAGAGGGAGAGAGAGGTGATGAGCGTGTTATGGTGGAAGGTGATATGCTTCTTTAAAGAGATGCGTTTTAAGTGAGGTTTTAAATGTTTTTTAAGGCAAGAGGATAATCTGGTGGAGCGAGGCAAGGAGTTCCAGAGACTAGGGGCAGCACGAGGAAAGTAATGGAGGCTGGAGTGAGAGGAGGTGACAAAAGTTGTAGAAAGAAGAAGGTCACTAGCAAAACGAAGAGGGCGGATGGGGTAGTATTTGTAGATGAGAGCAGAGATGTAAGGGGGAGCGTTATTGTTGAGGGCTTTGTAAGTTAGCGTCATGATTTAAAATTGTATTCTTAAGGCTAAGGGAAGCCAGTGGAGTGATTGACAGAGAGGTGATGCTGACACTGAACGTTGTGCACGGAAGATGAGTCTAGTCGGGTGGTGGGTAGGCCAACAAGAAGCGAGTTACAGTAGTCTAGTCGAGAGATGATGAGAGAGTGTATAAGGATTTTAGTTGTGTCTTGTGTAAGATAATGACATTCTGGAGATTTTTTTTAGATGGAGAAGACAAGATTTAGCTAGTGATTGTATGTGAGAAATGAAAGACAGAGTGGGGTCCAGTAGAACTCCAAGACAACGGGCTTGGGAGGAGGGGGTGATGATGTCGTTGTTGACATTGAGAGAGATGTGAGGAATTGATGCCTGTGTTAGAGGGAGGGAAGATTAGGAGTTCAGTTTTAGACATGTTGAGTTTGAGATGGTGGGTGGACATCCAAGAGGGTATACTAGAGAGGCAGTTGGACACGTGTGTTAGAAGAGAGGGGGATAGATCTGGTGTGGAGAGGTAGATTTGGGTGTAATCTGCATAGAGATGATAATGAAGCCCAAAAGAGTTTATGAGGGTACCAAGTGAGGAAGTGTAGATGGAGAAGAGGAGGGGGCCTAGGACTGATCCTTGGGGTACACCAACAGACAGGGGTGAAAGAGAAGAAGAGGCGTGGGAGAAGGAGATACTGAATGATCGATTTTGTAGGTATGATGAGAACTATGAGAGAGCAATGTCCCGAATACCGAGGGAGAAGAGGATATGGAGTAGAAGTGGATGGTCGACAGTGTCAAAGGCAGCAGAGAGATCTAGAAGAAGAAGAATTGAAAATTGACCTTTTGACTTGGCGGTATGCAAGGCATTGGTGACTTTAGCTGTCTCAGTGGAGTGTTAGGGCCGAAAGCAGGATTGGAAGGTGTCAAGAAGGGAGTTAGAGGAAATAAAGCTGGTAAGGCGGTTATAGACGAGCCGCTCCAGCAGTTTGGAAGCCAGGGGAAGCAGACAGATAGGGCAGTAGTTAGATATAACTATGGCATGTTTTAGAGACAAGAGAAACATGCCAGTAGTAAGGGAGAGGTTGAAAATATGTGTGAGAGCTGGGATTAGTGTGGTAGAGAGGGGAGCTTTGAGCTGAGGACAGGTAGGTAGGCGAGTGGATGATAGCAGTTCCGAGATTTCGTCCTCTGTAGCCGGATCAAAGCAGTTCAAAGTGGCTGTGGTATTGGGGAAGGGAGAAGACTGGGTGTTATTGGTTGGATTAGAGGGGGGAGTGTGAGAGCCACTATGAAAAAGAGTATGTTTTGAATTCTATGAATAAAATGGTTGGCAAAGTCTTTGTTATTCCAAGGAATGGCTTTTTAAACTGCTTGATATTTTAATAGCTCTGAAATTGAATACAGGCAACTCCTTAACAGACTATGGCCCTCATTCAATTGCGATTTGGTCAATTGAATAGGGCCTTAAATAAGCACATAGCATATTTTTTTTAAAGAAGTTTTTAGTTAGTGAAAACCTTGCTTTTGGATAGATTCTCACTAACTAAAATCTTCTTTAAAAAAAATATGTTATGTGCTTATTTTGGGCCCTATTCAATTGGCCAAATCGCAATTGAATGAGGGCCTATGTTTGTTTCTTTATCAATGTATTTAATGTTTTTGTGGTGTAAAATCAGCCTGTGACGTTCTCCGTTAAAATTAATCTAAATGTACACATCTAAAAATTAGCTCATAGCTGAAGCATGTCCATGTTCCACCAGCATTATAAATGTAGCAAACCTGGAGTAACCTAATGAGTCAGTCAATTTAAAAGAACTGTAAAGTCCTAACACGTAAAGACCCTAATAATGGTTAACTTATTATATTTCTTCCGTCATTTTATTTAACTATTTCAACTGACCTGTTTCCTCTCACTCACTTCACATGAACAGTTCCTAATAGCTTGAAGTCTGAGGTTGTATGCTTATCTACTGAACAGAGGAGGAGTGAAAGGGTGATCTGTTAAATAATTGGAATTTTGGAATTTGACATCTATCCCCCTTCACCCACTTATGCTCAGAAGCAGGGTCCAGCAGAGGCATCGTCTTCTTGTTAAAACTAGTTTTATGAAATCTTGTTCTGCCTAATTATGCTCTTAATTATGCTAATTGATGATATAATATCTAATGTGTGTGCCTATTATCTGAGGACTCTTCATTACTTTATTTGTATATATTTGATCATTAGGGTGCACCTATACAACTAAATTGTTATAAGTTAATTATAATACACTAGCATGTCCAGTAGCACAGCTCATTAATTCATTGATATAGTATGTTTTTGCTGTATTATGGTTAACCTGCTTCCCTCTGTACTGTATAAAATGGTTTTGTCATCAGTATGTATGTTTGATATAATACAGTCAATTCCAAACATCCAGACCTCCCTTGCATTTCTATGCCAAGTATTCAAAGGGTCACTGGCTCCAAGGGGGTTTAGTACTTTGCGGCATGTTTGAAACAAATACTTTGTCAAGACCATGTGGATAGCATTTCTAATCTTTTTTGGGATCAGATGTTGCATCTCTTGAAGCATTGATTTATCTTTTAGTCTGGCCAATAAAAAAATGCTGCTACATAAAAAGCATAGATTTGGACATAAATACACCGAATTTCTGTGTTTAAAAAAAAAAAAAAATCTGAGTGATTGAATAAGTCCAGTTGACAGGAACGTGACATTTATACATATTTCATTGATAACACCCTTTGTTCACAAAGTATTATGTTTTAAAGTTAAATAATTTTTAAGTGTCAGATTTGTGCAGGGAATATGTTGGAATTGCTTCTTGGAAGAGATGATAGTGCAGTGATATATAATTTTATTTAAATAGCTTTAGGCAGAACAGTTTTCAGAGTAAAATGTTTACTTAAAGAAAAAATCTACCTAAATGCCATAAGGAAAAATATAGTATTTTACTTCAATAAAATATAGAGCATGTTATGTATTGTAATGTTACTGTCTGTAATGTAAATTGAACTTAATTCTTTCACTTTCAATTTTTTTGTTAAGTTTTTATCCATAGAATTAAAATTCAAGTATATCCACAATCAAACTGAGGCGTGTTTTGTCAAAGTAAAGTCCCACTTTTGAGTTATTAAATTACGTCAGAAAGATAATAATTAATGGACCACTGCATTTTAAATAACTAAACATAAAAATGGGAAAATGTTTTTAAAAGCAAAAAATAATAAAATAATAAAGATAGCATTTATATAATATACATTTTGTATGCAATTTTTCATTAATGTCAGATTTCATCTTGCTTTTTTATTACTTTCTCGGGGATGTATTCCTGTAAAATAAAGTACTTCCTTTTAGGACTGCTGGGAGCACTTGTCGTTGTAGCTGCTAAATTTCAAAAATGCAAAGAAAGTCTACTCCCACCTTTTTAAAAACACATCGCCGATTTTCAATAGTAGCTCTATATTCTTCATAAAACAATATTGTAGTATGTACAGGTAGGACACCAATTATCTGTCATCCTCCATTCCAATGCATTACCAGATTAACCAGTACTGGGGCAGCAAATTAGTTAATCAGGCAAAGCCACCCAATCCCTTCACTGCCCACATGATGAGAGCAGTTAAGGCTGTGCAGGGCACTGACTGACTGCGGTGGGAGGAGACTGCCGGATTAAAGGAGTTGCCGGATTATCCAAAAAATTAGTGACCTCAATTGCCCTTTATATATTCTTTAAGTATTAATTTAAATCTCATATATTTGTTTACTTTAAAATAATAATAATCCACACATAGTTTTGACATTTGTTTATTTTGAACTGGACAGTCTCACCCGATTCCATGATATGCATCCTATCTTTAGTGTCCTTCAAAACGGACAGTGGGAAAAAATGAAGCAAGTTCTCTCTAATGCTTAGGGCAGTGGTTTGACACAGGTCATGTAGCCTCTTTGCAGGGAGGTCCCTCATCACACAAGGGTGTTAATTTGTCTCCTAGGCATTTGAAAGTTCATTGAACATAGTGCATGATGTTGTGAAATGTTGCAACAGCCTATTTAGCAATATGGAGAGTGCATAGAGACTTTTGGGAAGGTGGGAATGGAGGAAGAGCGGCATTAGAGAGTGGCTATACAGCAGTGGTAGGCAATTCGGTCCTACTAGAGTAGTCAGCAGTCCAGGATTTCAATCTCTCTCTGCATGAGATCAGGTGGAGCAACCAGAATAAACGAAGTAACAAAGGTCTGGTGAAGCAGAGAGAAATGGAAGAGAGCGAGAGATTTGTATATATGGGGCCTCATTCTATTAGCGGCCGTAAATCGGCCGTAAGGCTGCGATTCCTTGCGAGGGTTCAGTTAACTCGCGATTCTATTATACGGCCCCGCAAGGATCTCCTTTTACGGCCGGCCGCATATCTTGGAACCGGCCGTAAACTGTGAAATATAAAAACTCAAAAATAAATTCAAGCCTGCACTGTACAGCTCTGTAAATGCTAGGGATCATATTGGGGGACATGAGGAATAAAAGGAACCCACTCTCAAGCTTGCACATCTGCCCAAACCCGAGTTCAAATTAACTGTTTATTTGCCGGCTGCGGCGTGGGCGTGTCTGAGGTGCTCCAAGCACTCTGGACTTTTTACATGTATATTTTACGGATATTAAAAATGAAATATTTTACGGATTTGAGTACAGGATAATTATGTGCTATTTTTTCTAACACCTAAAATCCCTTTATAGTCTTCTCAAAGTGCAGGATGGCTTTATTTGAGCTATTTTATGTGCTTAATTGGTGCTAGCGAGACCTTTTTCCTGCAAGTAACTGCGGCTCGCTTTTAGCCTTGCAGACAGGGTTCCCGGAGCAATAGAATTGCAAATCTCTTGCGGCCGTTTTAGATCAAAGGATTTCCTCCGGCGCGAGCGGCCGCAAGAGATAGCAAGGCACCGGCCGCAAGCCTGCCGGAATCCCCGGCCGTAAGGGAATAGAATAGCAGAATAGCTTGCGGCCGGTCCTTGCGGCCCCGCAGCGGCTGCGGCCGATAATAGAATGAGGCCCATGGTGTTTAATGGATATGGTTATTGAGAGAGAAGGTAGCAGTGAGTGGGGAATGATGTAAGAAGGAGGAATGTATCTGTATGTATAGTGGGTTGGGGAGGTGTAAAATACTAATGGATGAACTATCCGATGTTTAATGAGATTACAAATCCCACTCCCTTCTTACTTATGTTACGCACTTCCTTTCAGGCCGCAAACTTCCAGTGTTCAATCAAGAGTTTGTTTAGGTGAACAACAATAATAGGAGTATCTATATACATGCAAGACCTTTCTTAAGTCCTTTCTTGCATGTATATAGATTCTCTGTACTTTTTCAGTTGACCACTATACTATTTTGTATTTATAGATAATTATTTCAACTGTGGCGACCTTTATCCAATGGTATATATTAATAGCAATGGGTAGTAGATTATAGGATATTTTTTCCAGATATATTCATAATTTTGATTTATCTATTAATTGATGCTATTACGAGTTTGATATACCATTTGGACACTAATCTTTTAATTTATATTGTATATACATATTTTTTATCTTTGTAAATATAATAAAAGTTATATTTTAACATATACAGAATGAGTTTCTTTTTTGCAGAATATGCTAATATATATGGCTGTGGGGGTCTATAACTTGTGATTGGAATTTAAAGGTGTCTGTTCTTTCCTCTACATATTATTTCAAACTTCCAGTGTTGACAACAGACAACAAGGATGTCCCCTAGATATAAGCAGACTTTGCCAAAAATAGGTATTTGTCTAAAAGAGCTTTATGCTCATGGCTTATATGTACGGATAAATAATGTTTTTCTGCGTTGCATCAGTAAGATGCATTTGACAGTAAGTAAATACAATAAGTATTTGACAGTGTGTTTTATTTTTTCAAATTAAAGTCTCAGAACATAAAAACGTACCCTATCTCAGCCAATGAGATTTACAGAATAAAGTATGTTCTTTGGATTACCTGCTAAAAAATTTTTATGTTTAATCCTATTTTGTCATGCAAGAAACACATTTTGTAATATCTTTTAAGGCTAGTGTTGATAGTTTGCTACGTGTTTTACAAATGCAAATTTGGGGAGGAAGCAAGTATTTGACTATGTGTGGCCCTTGATATAATTTCCCTGCTTTTCTTTGTTAGAAAGTATTTGAAAATACATTTCATATACAAACCACGTCTAAAATGTCAAAATGTGGAAAAAAATAAGACCAGTGATTGAGAACCTCTGCAAGTGTAACTTCTAACTCCATTCAATTTACTGCTTCACAAAACTGTTCGTAATACAGCTACTGATTTAAAATGTAAAAATGATTTAAAGTATATTTGTATACTGAGTTCAAGAGGTGCTTATTTCCAATGACTACTCCTATTTGCCAGCAGGCCCATAGCATGCAGGTATAGCTTAATTTGAATCTACCGGTCAATCATGATGTCCCTCTATTTGTACACTATGTTCCTTAAATGTATAGTTTTTACAACTTTATCTGGCTGTTACAAACATCTGTTTGACTGAAAATAAACTAAATGCCATATCTAGAGAGTTTGATAGATTTTGCAGACTTCTCCATTTACTCATGGACCAAACAAGCTCAGCCCTTAAATGTTTATCTTTTTTACCAATAATTAATTAATGCAGGCATTCATTTTGATTTATAAGCTGATCCTGTCTGTTACCTTTTTAGGGCGTGTTTTCTTCTAAAACTAATGAGCATTTAATGTGCTACATTATAATTGTGCAGATAGGAACTTTCTGTATTCATGGCCGGATGACCCATTAGGCCAACTAGGCAGCCTCCTAGAGACGCTTCCCTGTGAGGGGTTCCACTTTTCTTTTTTTTCTTTAAATGGTTTCTGCCTTAAAAAAAAAGCTGCAGTTCATAGACTGGCTACTAGGGGGTAACCACCTAGAAAAAGAGGGCTACAACAGGAAATTAAACTTACACGCACAGAAAAGGGAAAAATGGGTTTGTGCATACCTTAGTACTCACTCGCAGGGGCTTATCCACTTCACTGCCTAAGGGCTCCAAAAATGGTAGATCCAGTCTGCTTGTGTTTCAAACTCTCCTCCCACCTCAGGAAGTATTATTTATTGATTATTATATAAGAACTAGCGAGTTGCCTGTCAAAAAATGACGGCAATGAAATTGCAAGTGAGCTAATGCTGTTTGGTGTATAATATTGAAATAAATAATACATTAATAAATTAATATACCAGTACTTTACCTATTTTGAAGTAATATATGCAGGAAGCATTGTGTTGAAGAGCTGACAATCTGTTTTGATGTTGCTGCAGCATTAGTGGTGTGGAGCTGCTGTGTAAGCGTGATGAATGTGTGCAGTGTAATAGTGTGCGTGCGCGAGACCAAACCGTTAGCATAGCTGTGTACTTCCGCATTAAAATGGCAGCAAATGTGTGTTATGCGTCTTAGCGGAATATCTGTAGGTCTTTTGTGGTGTTTTGCGTATTTAGAGTGCTGTAGCCTCGTTTTTGTTTTGTTCGGCAGCGGTTTTTTCTCTCGCTTAGAGAATTTTTTTGTGTCTAAACTCTTTTATTTTGAGTTAAATGAAGGTGTAACTTCATTTTTGAGGTCCTGGATGCTCCCTCTTGCTGTAGGTAAGCTTTTTATGTATGTGTTGTGTGTATTTATTGTGTTTTTCATTGTTTCAATGTGTCTCGTATGTTTTTTGTGTTGCGACGTAAAGTTTGCGAGGGTCGCAGTTGCTGGCAAGGAGCGCGGCTCGCTTTGCATTTTTTGTTTTTTCTTGGCATTTTTTGTGTTTTCTTGCCTCACAACCTGGAATTAACATGGATTGTTTGAGGATTTGCATCATTTTATTTACAGAACATGCCCACAACTTTGAAGATGTTTTTTTTTTTTATTGTGAAGCAAACAACCAATAAGAAAAAATAACAGAAAGTCAATGTGCATAACTATTCATCCCCTAAAGTCAATACTTTGGATAAGTCTCTATGAGCTTGCCACATCTTGCCACTGGCATTGTTGCACATTCCTCCTTACAAAACTGCTCCAGCTCCTTCAAGTTGGATGGTTGGAGCTTGTGAACAGCAATATTTAAGTCTGACCACAGATTTTCTATTGGACTGAGGTCTGGGCTTTGACTAGGTCATTCCAACACATTTTCCATGTTTCACCTTAAACCACTCAAGTGTTGCTTTAGCAGTGTGTTTGGGTTCATTGTCCTGCTCAAAGGTGAACCTCCGTTCTAGCCTCAAATCACGCACAGAGTGGTACAGGTTTTGATCAAGAATATCCCTGTATTTAGCACCATCCAACTTTCCTTCAACTCTGACCAGTTTCCCAGTCCCGGCTGCTGAAAAACACCCCCACAGCATGATGCTGCCACCATATTTCACGGTGGGGATGGTGCACTTTGGGTGGTTTGGGTTTGCGCCCGATATAACATGGCCGAAAAGTTACATTTTAGTCTCATTAGACCAGAGCACCTTCCTCTATACATTTTGGGAATCTCCCACATGCCTTTTCGCAAACTCAAAACTTGCCATTTTGTTTTTTGCTGAAAGTAAAGGCTTTCTTCTGGATACTCCAGTCTCTGTTGTGGGACTCTGCAGCTCCTCCAGGGTTACCTTAGGTCTCTGTGCAGCCTCTTTGATTAATGCCCTCCTTGCCCAGTGAGTTTTAGTGGGCGGCCATCTCTTGGCGGGTTTGCTGTTGTGCCATGTTCTTTCCATTTGGTTATGATAGATTTGATGGTTCTCCTGGGGATCATCAAAGATTTGGATATTTTTTTTAACCTAACCCTGACTTGTACTTCTCAACAACATTGTCCATTACTTGTTTGGAGAGTTCCTTGGTCTTCGTGGCAGTGTTTGGTTATGGTGCGTCTTGCTTAGGTGTTGCAGCCTCTGGGGCCTTTTCAAAAAGGTGTGTATATGTAATGACAGATCGTTTGACACTTAGATTGCACACAGGTGGACATCATGTCACTAATTATGTGACTTCTGAAGGTAATTGGTTGCACCAGAGCTTTTTATGGGCTTCATAACAAAGGGAGTGAATACATATGCACATGCCAATTTTCTGTTTTCTATTACTAGAAAATAGTTTTATGTGTATATATTTTTCTCATTTCACTTCACCAACTTAGACTATTGTGTTCTGATCCATCACATAAAATTCAGATTAACAAAACATTGAACTTAAGCCTGTAAAAAGTCAAGTGGGTGAATACTTTTGCAAGGCACTGTGTATGTGTGTGTATATATATATATATATATATATATATATATAATATTATTTTTTTTCATTGTCCTTTTCCTTTAGAAGGTTGTTGTTGTTGTTGTTGTTCATGTATTTAAGGGTACAGGTCTATGGCAATCACCAGAAGTGATGTTGTTTCCTTCATTGGTTAAGGGAACATTGTCATTCAAGCGTTGTAAGAGGATGAACATAGACTTGGGCTGGTTGAAATCGGATGCGACATCAAGCAGAACAAGGCCAAAGACAGACCAAGGTCAAAACAGATAGCAAGCAAAAGTGTCCACGACAGGTCATCATTATTACAGACCGCAAGCAGAGCCCTGTCATGGACAGTCAGATATCAGGACAGTAGACACAACATACAGGAACACTGGTGCTGTTGAAAGTATGTTAGTGAATCAAAATAGGATATAGAGGTTTAAAGAAATTATGCACACTGAAATAAAATGCACCATCTATATTCCAGAATTATGTTTAGAATTGCTATTGTGTCTTAAGTTCAGAGCTACTGTCTAGAATCTGATATCTGATGTGATCTCATATTGCCATTATGCAGTGCATTTAATTTAACAGCATGATCTCTGAAGCGGTGAGCAGTATTAGGAGTATAATATAATATATAAAGAAAGTATGATACATTGTTGTTATGTGATATCTTCTCCTTTTGTGCAAATTCAAGTGAAAGTCTAACTGGAGCATGCAACTCTGCATGTAGATGTAATCTGAACTGGAGAAATGGTTCTGTATAGAAAAGTGACTGGTTCAAAGGACTCTGTGGTTAGATTTTTTTCTGAATAACTGAATAGTTAAAGTTCATGATCTACAAAAATGTTTTAGAAAGTAAAAAATAAACACCATCTTGAAATATGTAACTTGTATATGCAATTAAATCCTACATTTAACTTTTTTCTTCTGCTATCCTAGGAGGGAGTGTGCTTGTTAAAAAAAAAACATCTTTACATTATAACTAACAGAATGCTGAGAAATTACAAACTTACATGGGTTTACTATTGCTCAGCATTATTTATCTATTACTTCTAATGTAAAGGTAGCATCTAAACCAGTATTGCCTTTGACTTGAATCAGAGGTGTACCTCTTGAAAGCTTGTCACTATAAATAAAAGTTACAACTGCATTCTGCAATCTGATTAAGCCAAACTAGAAATTAATCTGTCAATATTTAGTTACTTGATTAATTGTGTAACATTCCGTAGTTAATTGCTTTAGCAATATATATAATATTATTTTTACTTTGGAAACTATCATACTGTTTCTCTCCTCTCAAGTAGATGCCATACTAAAATAACATGTGGAATCAGGGGTCAGACCTGTCTTTACTGGTGGCAGATCATGTATACAAGGCACATCTGACATTTTTAAAGGTGGAAGGGAGGATATAATGTTTCATGCAACATTTTAAGTTTAACTGCTGTTAATTAATACCATAGCCGTACTATAACGTATTTTTTTCAATGGGTACATTATATTTTTATGTGATTATATAGTATTAACAATGGGAATTTTAAAATTCCATTTAGAATGCTCATAATGATATCCATAAAAAAATATGTAGATTTTTATTAAGAAATATTTTTAGAATATCAACCGCATTAAAATTTACAGAAATATTTACTTTTCATTATTTGTTTTATTTTTATTTCATAGAAATTTTGACTTTTGTATTTTTTGTTATTATTATTATTATTATTATTATTATTATTATTATTATTATTACAATATTTTAATGACCATACTCTATTTTTATGACTGACCTTCTCTAATTCGGTTTCATGCATGTGTATGTATTACATATTCTCATTCTTTGTACAGTACATGCATTATCAGAAGTTAAATACATATCTTTCTCCCATAGCAGATGGTCCGGGAACAATATAGGACAACAACTCAAGGAACAAGCCTAGAACGGCCAGATCCACAGTATGTCTATAACATTGGAATTTATGGCTGGAGGAAACGTTGTCTCTACCTATTTGTGCTTCTTCTTCTTATCATCTTGGTAGTGAACTTTGCTCTAACAATTTGGATTCTTAAAGTGATGTGGTTTTCACCTGTAAGTAATATATATATTTTTTACTATTTACAAGACTGTTTATTTATATTATCATAATATAGCAATGCAATGTATTATACAACAAATTTGCACTAATACATCCGTGCCTTTGGCCCTGCGCTAGTAATCCCTTTAGTTGATTCCATGTAAATGCTTTAGCATAAGTGTAATCTTTAAAATAAATATTCTAATAGAAAAGTTAATTAAACTATCTGCTGTTAAATATTATTTTAATAAATATGTTGGATTGCTCTTTTCAAATACTATTTTGTAAACTTTACCTATTAAAGCTTAAGTATTAACAACTGAAATACTTTGATTAATTTATGAATGCACAAACAAAATTATTTTATTTTATTTAAATTTTTTGAAAATTTTACCCAATCAGTACAGCATTCTAGGAGTACGAAATGAAGTTTCTAATGGCTCTCCACAAATATGGAGGAGTAATTGGCAAGCTAGAAAGGTTCTGTAACTTTTATGGTAGAATACTTAAGTTTAGGGTTTTTATGTTAAAGAGCACACTTAAAGTAAAGTGACATAGAGAAGGACCCAAATATGATATAATATAGAAATAATTTGGAACCTGCTCTTTAAGCATAGTCAAAGGTCAAATAGCCCCATATTGTTTTCTAAAAGATTGTATGTTTATGATATAAGACTCTCGTTGGATATCTTGCAAGTGAACCTTCCATGTAGGAACCTACATAGCGATTACATTCCTCCCGCAGCATACCTTTAAATGTGATCACTATGTATGAACTGTTATCTTTTACAGGAGATTTTACATAAGTTTGATTACATGGCCCAAATAAGAAAGTGTAGCACCAGCTTAACCTCTAAGAGTAATGTTATCAGTAACAGCATCACTTACTTTTTTAACTGTACCCTTCCTTACCATGATAGCAGCAGAAAAAGGTAAAAATTAAAGAAAAAGCAACATGGGTGTTAACTCTATGTACCCCCATTACACACTAACAATTACCATGGGGACTCACATAAGGACTTCCACAAACTCCCCCATACTACCTAACTTTAAATAAGTAAAGGGAAAAAAAAAAATACTGGGAAAAAAATGAATTACATGGAGAATAAAAGAATGATAAAAAATAAGAAAAATTATAAAAAAAAATAAAGAAATACAAATATAAAATGTATTAACCCTGTTGGGGGAAAATGGTTAATTCAAACATAACACTTCTTGCATGACTCTCCAGTGATGATCAGCAGCATACTTAATCTTCATCCCTAATAAATGGACACACCCAACATTTATTGAAGCCTATATATTCTAATCCTCTGGGTAAAATGCCCCTAAAGTATTGAAGGTCCTTTCTCCTTATCTTCAGGCCATGGCAAAGTGGATAAAAAATGCTAATATGTTAAGGACTCTGGTTACTGATTAAGAGTGAATGTGAGAAGAGAATGTTTAGGTTATATTCTCTTCTCTGATTGGCTCTTAAAACTGCCCATAAGATAAGAGCAATAGTGTTAGTAAACCTTATTCTGATCGGTTGCTACTTTAACCAATCAGAAAACAGAGTTCTCAGATTAGTTAAAAGACTAACCACTAACAATGTACAGATTTCAATCCATGCATTCTGATTCTATAAAATCTTAACCAATCAAGAAAGTGATTGTGGCCTTCTCTGTTTACTGAATAAACCAAGTGGAGATCTTAACATTTAAATTCTCTGTTCTGTTTGGGTAAAATATGATTGACACATTTTAGCCAACCAGTAATGTAACCAAATGTGAGGGAGCAGCCAAAAGTCACTATTTTCGTTGGAGCCCAGTTAGTTAGTTAATTTTATAGAGCGGTGTAACAACAGCTTTGATGGGTGAGAATCTTTAAGTGAAGTGCTGTTGTGTTCAGGCTCTCCATGGGAACAGTGACCGCTAAAAAGTGAATATTGGCTTTCTGCATAAGACTCCCAACTAAGTATCCCAACATTATGGATGCCTGAAGCTTCTTCCCTACTTATTGCTATGTGCTTGAGACATAGTGAGGAATTTTGATGCGTTAAAACCATTTCCTATTCATTGCATAGGACATAGTTATTTCCTAACTGCCATCTTGCCCAGATCACGAACCAGGCTTTATTCCAATGGATCCCTAGCACCAATACGCAGAAACCCGCAGAGGAGAGAACCTAACCGGTAGGATCCATTCATCCGACTGGTTCCTCCTTTTGACAAGCGACACATTTTTTGATGTGCTTTGCCATGGTCCAAACATGAGGAGCAAGTGTTTTCAATCAAGACTGAAGAGGCCTTTTTTCTAGATTGCCAGAAGATGAGGATCCATGGGCTTCAATCAGAATTAAGACCCCATGGTAAGGGGGTTACTTGTGGGAGTTCCTACAGGAGCCAGATAATTAAGCCTATAAAGACCAGCACCACCATCTTGCCACGTATTGTGCAAAAAACTTTGTTGTTTTATTTTTTTACTTACTGTAGATGCAGTGAATATATCTGTATATTTCAAAAGGTATATTGGATTGTAAAATTTGCAGTTTTAATTTACTTTCTAAAGTGCTCTTCAAACTTGTTAAATGTGTTAATTAATTTATTTTATTGCCTCTTAATATACTGCTACATCAATTGTACCCAGAACTTAGATTCACTTTATGTGACTTTTGCAAGCTCCCTTATTGTTTAGTTAATCCTTCTATTACTATTTCTCTATTCACTGATTGCACTATTAATCACTTTGTTAAAGATTATTGCTAAAGCTATTATTTCGGTCTTAGAGAAGTAATGCGGCAATTAATCATTTGTAAGCCAATGTTAATTATTATGGATATCAGCTTGTTAATGTACCATAATGTAATTTACTTTAATTTATATCTTTGCTGGGGTGTGTACATTTTATTTTCATTTTGGTTTCATGATGAAGAATTCCTATTTAGACCACCATTAAAAAGACCACTATCATAACTAAAAAGCACTTAAAAAGTGATAAAATAATAACATAAATACAACACTACTAAGCAGCATGCTGACAGTACTTTCACAAAATATCCCAAAACTGTGTATTTTAATACAATCTTGGGCTTGAATTCTCTTGAATTCAGATGATATTTGGATCTGCTGGTAGCGACCCTTTTGATAATTGGATACTCACATGTGACTCTCAAATGAAATAAGATTCCAATCACTGACAGCGGATATCTTTTAAGGGCAGTAATGCAGGAAGTATAAATTGAAGGAGCACATAGTAATACTTTATCTATATTATATTTTACAGCTCTAAGACCTCGGCCTTCTTGCTTTATTACATCTCAGAGATATGATGTGATTTTGTATAACTCTTGATATATGGAGGACTATACATGTACGGCACAGTTTTATTACATTATGAGTGTAACTGGTGGTCTATGATTATACCTGTGGATTTTATAGGATTTGGGGCTTTCAACACTGAGACCTGGGTTCAATTCCAGTAAGGGATCCAAGAGGTCACACCACCTGGAAGCCAAGCAGGCTTTGGCCTGGTCAGTACTTGGATGGGAGACCACCTAGGAATACCAGGAGCTATATGCTGTGGCCCACTGGAGAAGGAACTGACAACACACTCCAGTATCTCTGCCATGAATACCAAGTGGATCAGCATGACCATTGACATAAAGATGTCCTGGTGTGTTATGGTCCATGAGGTCACGGAGAGTTGGAAACGACTAAAAAATGTTTTAATAAATAACTAGTACATTTGAAGGGTAGCACCTACAAGAATTTTTTTTGTAGTATTATGAGTAAAATATGTCTCTCAAATTATGTATTTCCACAGAACATTTCAGAGAGGTTTTACGAAATTAGAGAATAAAATATTTTAAAAAACTAAATAAAATGAGGTATGATTTATTGTTGGTTTTCGCAAAAATTACTAGAGAGGATATACACTGTCGTGACACATTATTATGACAACCGCCTACTTTTGACATCAGCAGCGCATAGCCAATGTGTTGGCTTGGTGGGTATATAAGGTGACATGTAGGCATTCTGCAAACATATCAAAAATCATTGTCATGGGTAAAATATGCGATTTATCGGACTTTGAAAAGGGGATGGTCATTGGCTTTCGGGCCAAGGGTGGCAGTTAACATGTGCCGTGACAGGACAAATGGCACCACTGCAAATAAATGGCGCAGAACATCGGAGCACCACGTGACATTGATATCAGAGGTGAACAGCGACTGTGAAGGTCTGTTAGGGTCAACTGACACACTACAGTTGAGCAACTCGCTGTCTAAATGAACCAGGGGGCTGAAATGTAACCCCCCCCCCCCCCCCTCATCTCACTCTTGTAACCTTCACCAAAGTATCTAAGATGCCTCCAGGGGTCAGAGGTTATAATATTTTACTTTGCTAATTATTCTCATAGTCGTACTCTGAGTTCTCAAACCTATATATTTATTCATGAATATTTATTAATTATAGATTTATTCTTTAAGATAAGAAACCAGGAATCCTAATATCTTTCCTTCCTGTGCAGAAAAAATAGTAAGGTAAAATGGCTCCCTTTTAAACAGTCACTAGATTTGCATTAAACATAATTCACTGTCCAGTTAATGACCCTTTACCCCAAGTTTTAATGCATACACGTGACAGTCTATTTAAACAATGACCTCTGTGAATATACTCTTGTGAGAATGCATGTAAAACTTGAAAGCGTGAATTAGTTCTCTATTTGTATTAGGAAACCTTTATGTGCTGCTGCTCTATTGTAGCAGGAGCATGAGCCTGATGTTAGACAGCTGCTGTTTATATTAAATGAAAAAAATGATGTGCACCACCTGTGATCAATCAGAAATAACTAAATATAGGGAAAAACCACAGGTGTAAGGTAGGATTGCAATGTTCTTTCTTAAATGGACAATGAAGTCTCTCATATGCTGTCATATATTGTTTAACTATTGTAGATCACACTTTTAATGCAAAAAAACATTTAGCAAAAAAAATCTGCTCCTTTAATGCATGATAACACATGTGTTACTTTGGCTCACTTTATCCTTTCATGCTGTAAAACTGCATTTTTATTTCTCTTTCATGTTGCATATCCATGTTTTTTTTTGTTTGTTTTTTTGCAATATACAGTATGGCTGGTATGTTTTTGTTTTTTTAATACATTACATTTTAACATATATATGCACAAATAATTGTGATATTGTAATACAAATAAAGTGCACAATTTGTACAAAATGCTGGATAAGAAAGTTGTGATCATGCTATTAATTTACCCTTATCTTTGCCACTGATGATATTTTTGTTGATGCTTTAGTCGTGATTGATCTACTGATAGCTCAGGTGCCACTTTCCAGTAATGTCCCAAACCTGTAATTTAAAAAAGAAGGTTTGCTTATCCATCCCAAAGGGTCTTTAGATGAGGGTGAAAATGAGAGTGCAAAAGTTGCTTGGTGCTCAACCTTAAAAAGATGAACTTCATGGCAAAACGGCAACCTCCGTCCCTGACAAATAGATGGGGGAGAAGTGGAGGCGATAACAGATTTTATTTTCCTGGGCTCAAAGATCTCATTGTAGATGGTGACTGCAGATATGAAATAAAAAAAAATGTGATTCTGAGAAGGAAAGCTATGGCTAGTCTGGACAACTATTAAAATGGAAAGGTTTGCATAGTTAGAACTATGTTATTCCCAGTAGTACCATATGGATGCCAGAGCTGTTCCATAAAGAAGGCTGACCCATAGAATGGTCACCTTTGAGTTTTGGTGTTGGAGAAAATGGCTTCCTTGGACTGCAAGAAGATCCAATCAATATCACAGGAAATCAAGCCAAACAGTTCACTGGAAGTTTTGATCATGATAATACAGATTTCCCCGGAGAAGACTTTGATGCTGGGAATGATTGTAGGTGCATGAAGAAGTGGGTGGCCGGGCAGAGATGGATAAATGATGTTTTCAATCCATGAACATCAGCTTTATGGAACTCAGAGATGCAATGACTTGCAGATATGCCTGGAGTGCTGATGTCCATATGGTCACAGAAAGCCAGACACAACTGAACAGCAGCAGCCTATTACAAATGAATACTCCTCTGCCTACCACTCACAGTAATTTTAAGTTTTCTTCCGCTTGTATGACAAAAGGACTAAACACATTGGGCTGCCCTTTTAAGGACTGAAGTAAATTTGTTATCTATCATTGTATACATGATCAATCACGATATTGTGTGGAGCTGCTCCTGCCACTTTAGATTTGTAGATTCACCCTTACTAAAAGACGTTGTGATCTCTGTGACCTCCTCTTGCAGTACAGTACTATAGCCTTGATTGCCCAATACTATAATCATAGTAAAATTGCACTGAAGGTCGGTCTACAAATGGGGAGAAATGCATTTAATATGTTGAAGTGTAAAGATCCTCTCTTGCGGACTTTGGCCCCTATTTAATTCCAAGCCCATGATCACCTTCACACTGCCCGTATGTCTGCGGGTTAGAAATTTGTCACAATTACAGATGTTTTTAATTGACTCAAGCCCACAATTACATGCTCACAGGCACAGGTAAACCATGCATTTCAGGGCATGGTCATGATCAATTAAGCGAGCCCGTAAGTTACAATTTAGACAGAGACAATAGTAAGTGAGACTGTCCTCGTGACATCAGTAAAACATGGAGTTTAAACTACAATCAATTAGTGTTTAGACGCACAATGTGCGATTGGCCTTGCAATACAGAAATGTAGAAATCAATAAATATAAATAAATAAACTGTTCTAGACCATGTGGGTGGCCTGATATGTATTAACTCCTCGATTCCTGGGATTGATATAACACAGAAATAAAACGTAAAACAAAATACCTCTTAATACCTTTCATTGCTTTCCCAGTATTTTTAAGTACAGTAGTGTGTGTTTATTTCCTTTTTACGAACAGGTGCAATCGTATGATTTTTTGATACATTTACCCTTTACGGGTTTGATGGCAATTGCGGGCTTGTTGAATTGTTGTAATTAAATATGGATTTTGCGTCTTTAGCACTGGTAACATTTATGGGCTTGAAACCTCAAAGGAGGAGATAGGATGGATTCACGATTTTGACAACCGTGATTTTTGAGCCTGTAACTCGCAAATGGATTGCGAGTAGCAAAATATAGCCAATTAAATATCTGTAACTTTTACGGGCTCCATTACAGGCTCAAGTAATTGTGATTTGGACAATTGAATAGGGGCCTTTGGTTTAAGTCATAGTTGTAAAAGCTTTCGTTAAGGAGAACAAGAAAGGGGGAGCTCTAGAACATAAGAATCTCTAGGGGCTTCTTAGAAGAAGCAAAGTGTACATTTTTTATTCGCATTACTATGAAGAGGATACAATTAGGCCCGCGGACTATTCGCGGCGATTTTGGCATGTTCGCTTTCGCATCAAACGGCGAACACATGCGCTTTTCGGTTCGCCTCCTATTCTTTATCATTGAGGAAACTTTGACCCTGCACCTCACAGTCAGCAGACACATTCCAGCCAATCAGCAGCATACACTCCCTTCCAGGGCCTTCCATCTGAAGGACAGCATACATTTTAGAATCATTCTGAAGCTGCATTCGTTGTGAGAGGACAGATAGTGTAGCTGCTGCAGATTTAATAGGGAAATAGATAGCCAGGCTGTGTATTTAGTTTCCACTACAGACCTGAAGGACTAAATCTAATTTCAGTTGCCTGCCTGTGTCAGGCTCACAGCTTATATTGTGCTCAGTGAAATAAAACAACACTTTTTTGACTGTAATAGATTGAATAGCAATTGCCTGCCTACAGGCGTGTGTGTGAAGCCTATTGCATCTACTCTGCCAACTTTTGCCAGTGCACAGTGATACGTCATATCTGGTGCAACCGTAGTGTACAGTGACATAAAACAACACTTTTTTGACTGTAATAGATTGAATAGCAATTGCCTGCCTACAGGCGTGTGTGTGAAGCCTATTGCATCTACTCTGCCAACTTTTGCCAGTGCACAGTGATACGTCATATCTGGTGCAACCGTAGTGTACAGTGACATAAAACAACACTTTTTTGACTGTAATAGATTGAATAGCAATTCCTTGCCTACAGGTGTGTGTGTGAAGCCTATTGCATCTACTCTGCCAACTTTTGCCAGTGCACAGTGACACTCATATCTGGTGGCACCTTAGATTGCACGCGCAGTGCCCCAAATTTGAAGTAGGAGGTCCGACCAAGCATCTTTTTCCATCTCCCTGTTCCAAAAATCAATGCCATATACACGTCCCCTAATAGTGGACGTAACAGGGATTAAACCGATAGGAATAGTACTACTTAACAGTACACACCTTATAATAATGCAAACAGAGGCAACGTGGAGAGAGGAGTCTGAAGAAGAGGAGTCAGAGGAGGAAGGTGGCTTTGAGGAGGTGGAAGACCAAACACAGCAGGCGTCCCAGGGGGCTTGTTGTCACCTTTCGGGGACCCTTGGTGGCTGGGTGGAGGAAGAGACCTTCAATGACATCAGTGAGAACAAGGAACGGGACATGGCTAGCTTGGTATCCAACCTTGTGCAAATGGGGAATTTGCGGTTGTGCAAAGGGACTGTTTGCGGTTGTTTGCGGTGCAAGAAACGGGGAGATTGGTCTGTTACTGTGAAGCGGTAACATCATACCTGATGTTTTAAAGCATGTTATTCCAAACAATTTAGGAATCTTAGGTGATTTATGCCCTTTATGGCTTAAAACCAGACTCTGCATCAACGATGTAATTTTCCGTCTGAGTTTTGCCATGGATCCCCCTCCGGCATGCCACAGTCCAGGTGTTAGTCCCCTTGAAACAACTTTCCCATCACTATTGTGGCCAGAAAGAGTCTCTGTGGGTTTTGAAATTTGCCTGCCCATTGAAGTCTATGGCGGTTCGCCGGGTTCGCCCGTTGGCGAACATTTGATGGAAGTTCGCGTCCGCTGTTCGCGAACCTAAAATTTGATGTTTGCGACATCACTAGATACAATTAATTTATCTAGTTTAAAACATTTATATAAAACAAAAAAGTACCATTTGAGGAAAATATGTTTTAAATCACAGATCAGTTATTTTTTTTATGCAAAAAGAAAATGTGATCAGTGTGTTAATCTTGGGCGTTATGCCGCCTTTTAATCATTTGTACTGGTCTTTCCCTTTTCAAGGTTTCCACTAATATTTTTGTGCACTTGTACGTGCTTTAGCACAGCTTTGAAAAGTTTATAAGGTTGGATTACAACTTCCCAATATTTATGTAATACATTCCTTGCTGTGGAAGCTTTTTCTTACGCTAGCATATTTAACTCTAAATGCGCAAAGCTGCATGATAATAGAGGTGAAGAATTTAAAAGATTCTAGCATTTTCATACAATTGCATTACAGTTAAAGACCATTACGTTTTTTTTTTCTTGGACACCTTAAATACTACTTTCTGACGCAACAAAATGTGTTTTCTTTTTCAAATGAAGGTGTCATGGTTTAATTTAATTGTTTAAGGACTTATATTGCCAGCAATTTATGAATATGGCCAAGAGAGCGTGACCTGGTTGCATTGGGATTATGTGTTATTGTGTGGTTATATGTTGCCTGTCCTTATTATGTATACTAGTTATAATATATTATAAGAGGGAAAATTTTATATAGAACATACAGTATGTGTTATCGGTAAAAATGCTCTGCATAGAAGTTAGCTACAGATCATTGCACACTCACACATACAGACCTTGGGTCAAGATAGATGTATGTACTTCAAGTAGTCCTAAGCAAACACTTGCGTTTAACATGAAGGTTTTTTCACAAGCCAGCTGTAGATATCTGGTGAATTTGATCTCAAGAGCTTTGATAGCCCAAGGTTGCAAGCCTGATGGCCTGATATCACACATACACAAATGTGCACACGGGTGTGGTATTGGAGAGTATAAATTTGTTGTTTTGATCATTCAATAAAGGTTGAGAGATAGTTTTCACATAAACAAGGTGTGAGACTATTTCTGTGTGTTGTATCCTGACTTGGAAAGTGGTCTTGCCATGGGCCACTCATAACCTGTATGCAGTATTCTCTGCCTGTACCTTTTAGGCCTTGCCCTCTTCAGAAGCCATCTTTTGTGCCACAGAGAACAAGAACTACATGATTCTGCTGGGGTAGGTTTGAACTAGGTTCATATCAAGGCCATTTGAAGAAGCAGATCGTGACAGAAGGTATCAATAACTTGTTTTCTTTTTCAAATAAAGGTGTCCGTACCTTCAGATTTGAACTACCCTTGGGGCTTGCCTTCCCTCAGTCAATGAGGTATACAGAATCAAATACAGTAATTTGCAAAAGTATTCACCCTCCTTGACGACACTGCCTTAACCAATGAAGGAAACAACATCACTTCTGGTGATTGCCATAGACCTGTACCCTTAAATACATGAACAACAACAACAGCGTTTTAAAGAAAAAGGACCCTTGCAAAATATAAAAATAAAATAATATATATATATATATATATATATATATATATATATATATATATATATATATATATATATATAGATAGATAGATACACAGTGCCTTGCAAAAGTATTCACCCCCTTGACTTATTTTGTTAATCTGAATTTTATGTGATGGATCAGAACACAATAGTCTGAGTTGGTGAAATGAAATGAGAAAAATATATACATAAAAGTATTTTTTAGAAATAGAAAACAGAAAATTGGCATGTGCGTATGTATTCACCCCCTTTGTTTTGAAGCCCATAAAAAGCTCTGGTGCAACCACTTAGCTTCAGAAGTCACATAATTAGTGAAATGATGTCCACCTGTGTGAAATCAAAGTGTCACATGATCTGTCATTACATATAAACACCTTTTTTGAAAGGAGCCAGAGGCTGCAACACCTAATCAAGAGGCACCGCTAACCAAACACTGCCATGAAGACGAGGGAACTCTCCAAACAAGTCAGGG
This sequence comes from Discoglossus pictus, assembly GCA_027410445.1. Taxonomy (NCBI): domain Eukaryota; kingdom Metazoa; phylum Chordata; class Amphibia; order Anura; family Alytidae; genus Discoglossus; species Discoglossus pictus. Next base: position 424,804,966 of record CM050164.1, on the reverse strand, counting down.
ACAATGTTATTGAGAAGTACAAGTCAGGGTTAGGTTATAAAAAAATATACAAATCTTGGTTTATCCCCAGGAGCACCATCAAATCTATCATAACCAAATGGAAAGAATATGGCACAACAGCAAACCTGCCAAGTGACGGCCGCCCACCAAAACTCACAGACCAGGCAAGGAGGGCATTAATCGGAGAGGCAGCACAGAGACCTAAGGTAACCCTGGAGGAGCTGCAGAGTTCCACAGCAGAGACTGGATTATCTGTACATAGGACAACAATAAGCCGTACGCTCATAGAGTTGGGCTTTATAGCAGAGTGGCCAGATGAAAGCCATTACTTTCAGCAAAAAACAAAATGGCATGTTTTGAGTTTGGAAAAAGGCATGTGGGAGACCAAAATGTATGGAGGAAGGTGCTCTGGTGTGATGAGACTAAAATTGAACTTTACCACCATCAAAGAAAATGCTATGTCTGGCGCAAACCCAACACATCACATCACCCAAAGTTCACCATCCCCTCAGTGAAACATGGTGGTGGCAGCATCATGCTGTGGGGTTGTTTTTCAGCAGCCAAGACTGGGAAACTGGTCAGAGTTGAGGGAAAGATGGATGGTAAATACAGGGATATTCTTGAGCAAAACCTGTACCACTCTGTGCGTGATTTGAGGCTAGGACGGAGGTTCACCTTCCAGCAGGACAATGATCCCAAACACACTGCTAAAGCAACACTTGAGTCGTTTAAGGGGGGAAATGTAAATGTGTTGGAATGGCCTAGTCAAAGCCCAGACCTCAGAAGGAGGAGGAAGAGCGAGGGAGAAGGAAGAGAGCAAGAGAAGGAAGTAGGGAGGGAGAGAGAGGGCGCATAGAGAGAGTGAGAGGGAGCAGAGAAAGAGAGGGTGCACATAGAAAGACACGGGGTATACAGAGAGAGAGGACGCACAAAAGACAGAACACACAGTTTTTTAATACAAGATTATACCTTCATTTTTGATGGGCAGGGGACCAGTAAAATATAAATTATATATATATGTGAATATGAAAACCTTGAGTGTGACTAAGAACACAAGTAAACAGGGAACAAGTAAATGATGCTAGTTATTTTTAGAAATAAATAATTGTTGATTCCTTTGCTTTACCGTGAAGGCATCTATGTTATTTTATATTTCTCGAAAGCAGTTCTTCCATCTATTGCTGCTTGGCCTGTGAGGCAGAAAGTTTGTGCTGTCCAATTATTGAACAAAGTTGTATATGTTTGTGACGAGTGCGCTATGGCTGCTACATTTGACATTTGTATAAGCAGTTTGCAAAGAGTGTAGTGTAGGGAGGTCTACTCGGGCCCTCATCGGTGCTATTGCCTAAAACTGCCCTGCAACTAGGCTCCACCATACCTGCTCTTTACATGATGCCCGGGGGCACAATTATGAAAATATTAGTTTACTGTTAAAATGCACAGTAAAGGTTTACATTTTTATGTTATTAAGCCCTATGTAACGGTTCTTTAGGGAGACATTTGCAAGAAGACTGAAGTGACAATTTAACAGTGTCTGTCTGTGCTAAGCATGTGTTCTTGGATGTTCTGCTACATAACAAGAACAAGAGCCCTTTTAAAATGTGCAGCAAAAATACTGATTGAGCTCAATATATAATTTCTGTGTGTTTCTCTAACAAAAATATGCTTATTTGTATATATATAAAAATGTACATTCTTCCATATATACAGTATATTAAACAATATAAATGTCATTCTACCAATGATAGTACTATGCTCTTAATAACATAGAGAGGAGTGATTAATACATGATGCTTTAATGAATTATGAGATGGGATATACATATTTTATAACACCACAGACCATGATGAATTTGTTGTGATTTTGCAGAAACGTGCATGATCAGCAGTTATAAAGCAATGTATCCATTAAAACATTGACCTTTATTGGATAATAGATTTGCTTTGTACATTTAGTGTGGGGTCCGTGTATTATAAATGCGCCAAAAAATGGCTTAAAAAATGAAAGTTAAAAGGTAAAATATTATAAATGTTTTTCCACATTTTCCTATGTATGTGATGATAATTATTTTAAAATTAAATACCGGTATGTTTAGCTATGGGTTTAAAGTAAAAATAACACACTATCCAACAGATTGAACAGCACTGCAATACAATGGTAAATATACATAAGTTTAGAGTAAGGATGCTACATAAGCACTGAATATCTTAATGCAGAATATTGTCTTATTTAGAGCCTCAAAGCTAATTTAAAAATAACTCACAGTACTTATGTTTCTTGAATATATTCTGTAGAGATATTCAAACTTATTTAAAATGTACTACATCATAAAGGAGACAGGGTTTTAACTAACTGCTAGAAATGTTTGAATTATGAGGGTTTACAGGACGGGAAGGAAGATGACATCTGCTATAGGGTATTATACCAGTTAACCCTTCGTAATGGGATAGCAGACATCTTATTACATACCGTGAAATTGAATCAAGTGATTAACAAAACTTTTTGTAATGGAAAGTCTAAAACCACCCAAATCACATAATCCCCTATACAAAGATAGATTAGAGATATATAGACATCTAATACATATCTGAATGTATGGTCTCAGCATAAATGTATATACAGCTATAATTTGTAGCAATCTACTTTGCATTTAAGATACTGAGACACGTGATGTAAATAATAATAAGTGGAATCAGAGGATATCCCAATGTATGATCTCAGAATGAACAAACACAGTTACAATTTGTAGCAATTTACGCAAACTGAAGATATTGAGACATACTGTATAAGTGTTGCTGAGGATATCTGCATTAAAGGTGTTATTATTAAACACATGTATTAAATCTAATAGAAATCTAGTAACCTAACCTGAGAGTCCCTGACAATATATGTTATTATTTTAATTGCCGCATTGTATGACTATTGATATATAGCCATATTTTATATTCACTAATAAAAGCTAAGTTTTAGTGCAAGTCCAGCATCAAAAAAGGATTAACAAAGGCTGGATACTGGATTTACAGGTGTTCTTTATCTCTTTTATGACTCTAACACTGAGCTATGTCCGACCTTGCAACACATAATATCTGGAGTTTAGGTAAACTCTAAAGAAGTAGTAGTTGACATTAACCTTCTGGTTAGTAGGGGGAGGTCATGATCCTCTTATTATTATTATTATTATTATTATTATCTTTATTTATATCGCGCCAACATATTCCGTGGCGCTGTACCCTCTTCAGTAATACACCGTCGATTATATCTCTCTAAAACTAACTATTAACACCCAATTGTACTCATAAAATACTTCTCATAATCTGTACCACTATTATCAATTAATTCCTTTCCTAGAGCTCTTTAAAAAAAAGGTTTAAGTCACTGAGAATGCACTTTATGCACTTTTCAGGTAAAAGAGTTTAACCATCACTAGTGTAGGGTTAGCTTGCAGCTAATGTGATCGAGCCATTAGACAGTTGAGATATTTTGCTTAACTCATCAGCCGGTAATTGATTTACATTATTTTCTTGTATAATCCCTGTCAGTTTTTAGGTTTGTGATTATATTAGGTCCTTTGTTGGAGAACGGTGAAATAATATTGATTTTTTTTAATGGTGTACACTGTGAAACACATTATTAATTTTTTTTTTTTTTTAAATCTTAACAGCTGTTAATTTGTTAATAGTTATTAACCAGGTAGTTAATACTATATGAAAATCATTTTATATGATAATGCAATATTGTAATATTTAACTTTTAATTACATAATTTAAATGTTAATTATTTGGACTAAACATTTCAGTGTATATTATTATTATTATTATTAACTTTTATTTGTAATGCGCCAACATATTCTGTACCGCTAAAAAGCATAAGAGATAGAAGAACATTTAGTAAGAACAGACATTATATAATATAGGTATATCACTATCAGAGGTGAAAGTAGTGGATGTTCATAGGAACATCCATGAGGTATTAAAGGGTATTAGTATTGGACACATTTAGTGTGTATCGATGAGGTATAATTAATATAGTTGTACAAAAAAAGGTTTATTTCTTAACAAAAGGTGATAGTGCATCTATAAAAACACATCAATGAGGTATTAAGGTTCAAGGTTGTAGTCAAGATACTCAGTATATATGAGGCATTAGTCACAAGTTAGTAAATAGCACTTTAACATACAATAATTGGTCAATATATATATATATATATATATATATATATATATATATATATATATATATATATATAGATAGATATATATACAGTAGATATAAAAAGTCTGCACACCCCTTTTAAAATTTCTGTGCTGTAAAAAATTAGACAAAGATAAATCATTTCAGACCTTTTCCCACCTTTAGTGTGACCTATAAACTGTACAACGCAATTGAAAAACAAACTGAAATCGTTTAGGTAGAGGGAAGAAAAAATATAAAAATAAAATAATATGGTTGCATATGCACACCCTTAAACTAATATTTTATTACAGCACTCAGTTTTTTGGGTATGGCATGGCACATTTTGACTTGGCAAGATTTACCCACTCTTATTTGCAAAAACACTCCAAATCTGTCAGATTGCGAGGGCATCTCCTGTGCACAGCCCTCTTTAGATCACCCCACAGATTTTCAATCGGATTCAGGTCTGGGCTCTGGCTGGGCCATTCCAAAACTTTAATCTTCTTCTGGTGAAGCCATTCCTTTGTTGATTTGGATGTATGCTTTGGGTCGTTGTCATGCTGAACGATGAAGTTCCTCTTCATGTTCAGCTTTCTAGTAGAAGCCTCTCGGTTTTATGCCAATATTGACTGGTATTTGGTACTGTTCATAATTCACTCCATCTTAACTAAGGCTCCAGTTCCAGCTGAAGAAAAACAGCCCCAAAGCATGATGCTGCCACCACCATGCTTCACTGTGCCAGTACTTGCCAGATATTCCTGCAGCTCCTTTAATGTTGCTGTAGGCCTCTTGGTAGCCTCCCAGACCAGTTTTCTTCTCGTCTTTTCATCATTTTGGAGGGAGCTCCAGTTCTTGGTAATGTCACTGTTGTGCCATATTTTCTCCACTTGATAATGACTTCACTGTGTTCCATGGTATATCTAATGCCTTGGAAATTCTTTTGTACCCTTCTCCTGACTGATGCCTTTTAACAATGAGATCCCTCTGATGCTTTGGAAGCTCTCTGTGGACCATGGCTTTGGCTGTGGGATGCGACTAAGAAAATTTCAGGAAAGACCAACAAGAGCAGCTGAACTTTATTTTTGGGTTAATCAGAGGCACTTTAAATGATGGCAGGTGTATGCTGATTCCTATTTAACACAATTTGGAATGTGATTGCTTAATTCTAAACACAGCTACATTCCCAGTTATAAGAGGGTGTGCAGACTTATGCAACCACACTATTTTTCTTTTTTTTTTTTCTTCCCTCCACCTAAAAGATTTCAGTTTGTTTTTCAATTAAGTTGTACAGTTTATAGGTCACATTAAAGGTGGAAAAAGTTCTGAAATTATTTATCTTTGTCTAATTTTTTTACAGCACAGAAACCATTTTAACAGGGGTGTGTAGACTTGTTATATCCACTGTATGTATATATATATATATATATATATATATATATATATATATATATATGTATATATATATATATTTAAGAGTAATTCATTAAGCACATTGTGGTACAATAGCACTTTATTTTCAATATATGTGTGTTTATAAAGTCATTTTTAAATGTGGCACTTTAATGCAGACTGAGCATGCGTTTCGTCAATGGCTTCAACAGGATCTCTATTGAAGGCATTGACGAAACGCATATGTCAGATCCAGCTTTAGCTCCTGTCCAACACCTGTGACGTCATCAGAGGGCTCAGGATGCCCTTACAGCTCCGTCTGCATTGTGCAACAGAACCTACAGACGCCCAGATGACTGAATCCAGTGTCCTGTAGGGTGAGTGGGCAGCTTGGGGATTAGTTCAAGGCAATACAGTATAGGGCCAGTTAGTAGTTGCATTTAGGGAAAGGGAGTAAGTAGTGGGTCCCCAACCTCCACTACAAAAGGAGTAGATAGGGCCACAGTTTAACGTTTCACAATATATCCCCAGTTCCCACCATAATATAGAAGCTACCCTGAACAGGACTATTGCTGAATGTATAGCTATGTATATGCTGGTATTGAGGCTGCTGCTCATATGCATTTGTGAAGAACCTAGAATATTAAGACTTATCCACTGTATAAGACATTGTGCTCTTATAGAATATGTATTAATTTACATTTTGGTTAACTATTTGCATATCTGATATATTCCTGCCTCAAACCTTTGTATTCCTATTTGCTCTGACCCTGTGGCCAATTTCACACAGATACTCTATGCCCAGGACTTATTGTATATGACAAGAATGCTATTGTTTTTACAATCTATATATTTTTTTACTCGATTTACTTTACCTTTTAATCAACTTCAATAAAAGTTATATTTTATTTATATGGCATCTTACTGGTCCTTATTTCGTCTATAGAATCAGACTTACAATTTTGAGAATCATTAATTGGTCAGGTTCAAAGGTGTTCTTTTCGGGCTCTCACAGTTTTGCAATATTATTTTTTACACCTCTGGCCATTAATCTGCCCAGGTCCAGTACTTTTTGATAATTAAGATTCTTACATACTTCGTTCCAAGGGGACCTTTTTCCACCAATAACCTTCACTACTTTAGCAATTAATATTCAGTTTGTGGCAAACCACAAAAAAAGGTGTTCTTTAGGCATTTGTATTTAATGAATTGACTATAAATTCATAACTATATGATATAGTCATAGAATGTGACACTTTATGGTAAAGAGTTATAAATCAAGAAAAGGTAAAAAAAAAAAAAAAAAATCGAAGTACGGTAATTAGTTTACCTCTCCAAATTAGTCTACATCTTCATAGTTTTTGATGGTGGTGTGGACCAGAGCAAGGTAACATAATCACAAAACCTATGCTCATCAGGCATTTGTTCACCCTACATTCTATGTTACCATTGTAGGACCAAAGGGTCACTGTAATGCTCCAGCCTTTTTAACTTTAAAGTGGAAAACTTTAGCACCAACATCTTTTCAATAGAAATATCAATATATACATTTAAAAAATAAATTGATCTTTTGTGTTAAAACTTACCCTGGAAATAGCTTTTTCTGGGAAACTAGTAATTTTCAACATACATTTTTTCTACAAAACCCAACAATTTTTTTTTTTTTTTTACGTAAATAAAACTGAAGAGCTTTTTGCTCAGTTCAGGAGTGCATTGTTGTACGTTTCCATTCATAACCCATAATCCTTGAGACTCACATAGAGTCAGTGTTAGTGTTTGCTCACACACAGACAGACAACAATGGAAAGAGAGAATTAAAGCAGAAGCAGGAAACGCAGAACACAAAAATAGAGCGGCAAAAGAGAAACCAAAAAACAAAACTGAGGTAAGAGTAGAGAAAGGAAGAGGGAGTACATGAAGAGATATCTGTAAGAACAGGTGAAAGAGCAGAAGAATGTGGAGGAAGAGAGGGACAACAGCAAGATTGTTTGCTGCTATTTTAGCAAGTTGTGTATGGTATAAACTTTTGACTACATTTAGATTACATATACTTGACCGTGGCATCGTAAAAACCAATTCTCACTAGTAATAACTAACAATAAATACACCCACAAAGAAATTAGGATTTTAAAGGCCACGGCTCTTTTATTAGTGAATTACTTAACAGGTAATAAGAGCAAATCACCAGATGTGCTTGCCCACCTGTAAACTCAACTCAAGGGGACCCCAAGAGTATTGACAACTCATGAGCAAATCCTGATGCCCACACCTCACTGTGGGCAACACCCACCGCCAACCAGCTGTGCAAGGACGCCATACTGTATATTTTGCTGATGATTCAAGGAGGCATAACTGTTGTGCCAGGGTAGAATAGGGAAGGGATGGGAGATGTCAAGGTGATAAAAACTACTGAGTTAAGAAGAAAAGAGTAACTGTTCAATAAAGCTGTTACATAACCATCCCTCTGCTTTTAGTATCAACACCTTATATTAACCCCTTAGCAAATAACCCCTTACATAACCAATTGGCATACAACCAATATTTTCCATCCTAATACTAGCCAGCCAAATTCGCATTACCTTAAAGGGATATGTAAGCTTGCTGGATTATGAATGCATCTGATTGAGGAGAAATATTAGTGTATGCAAACATTTCTTGCATGAAAAGATCCCAGAATAAACATTTAAACATTTACATTGAAGTCACCAAAATGTCTTGTAATGTCTGACATTTGGAAATCAGGGTAAACACCCTCCAAACCCAGGCTAAATCAGCATCAAATTTAAAATGATTTATTTTGGCCAATCAGGTTAGCTGAAACTTTTGACCACTCTGGAGGTGTCATCATAATCATTGGAGGGATTTTAAGATAATAATAAAAATAAAAGGGTTTATGATATGTGCTGCATACAAATAGGCTGAGGAAATGTATTAATCCATGAAACTTTCATATCCCTTTAAATACGTACGTCCATGGGATTCCTTGGCTAGCTGTTAGTTTTACATAAAAATACTTTATACAGTTGATAAAATACATGCAGTATGCATTATCCAACCAGAACATAAAATCAAATGTGAAAACAAAATTAAAAGCAATATACATATGTTTTTTTGGAGGGGGTTTTGCTGCCTAGTTAATTCCCCTACTCTTGCATCTCATTTCTCCCATTCTGCAGAGGTTCTGATTTGCTTTTATTTAAAAGTATAGACCATAAGAACAATAAGCTTTATTAGCCTGGAGTCTGACAATGTTTTGCTTTTTTTTGCCGTTTCATATTCGTATACTGTAGAGCAATTATTGACAGTAATCACCTGATTAGAAAGAGGTATCAGGCTCTACTTAGGGGGTGAATCAGAAAGGCAAATATGTTTTTTTTAATAAAATTACATATATATAAAAATTATATATCTGGATTATTGGCTGTGCTCCATTTAACTTATTTTCTTTGTATCCTTGCTGTTTCATGCAACCCAAATCGTATACAGTAATATCAATATTTACAAATAACTTATGGATAGATACTAAAGAATAGTGTCATCCATAGGTTAATAAGACTCTATATTAAAGTAAGTGGCATTATTAATACTTAACTTTTAATAATAAATAAAAAAAGAACAAATAGGGAATTACATAAAAATATAAATTGTCTTATAATTGCATCTCTAGAAGAGAAAGCTGTGGACTGTATAATAAAGTCCTATTATTATAGGTGATAACAAAATCAAAACTTAAATATAAATTATATGAATTTAATGAGGACATATATCAATGGTTAGTGGGGATAATTAACCTATAATGAAAGATATCCCTCTGGGTAAGCCTGGTGAAGGGCGCCCATAAAGCTTGCACCTAGTCTGTACTTGCTACACTAACATAGCTAGCTACAATGATTTATTCAGTTTAGCTACAGACTATTCCAGAGGATACATATATATCACTCTATTGCATTATATAAGTCTAGCAAACACAGTATAAACATATCATGAGTCAATGTCATAAGAACAGAGTTGCATATAGCCTTACATCATTACCACTTATAACCTTTAATCCTATAAATACAGCTTTTAACAATCAACAAATCGCCATATCTACGGACTTCCAAGATTTGAGGATCCACAGCAGCTTCTCTTAGTATTGTCTAGATAAGGATAAAAAAATCTGACGCGTTTCACCGTTCTATCAAACGGATTCTTCGGGGGAGCGTTAATGCAAATTTATGTTATTTCTTTAGAGTTGTCTACCTATGCTTAAGAGTATTAAGTCTATGTATAATTACAGAAAGAGAGCAAAAACTATATAGTTTTGATAAGGCATTTGTGTGAATTTGTTTTACTAATACTATTGTTTTATTAAAAAAACAGTAATGTTTAGAAATTACACACACATTTAATCCCAGAATAGTTCTACATGAAACATATTTTAGTGAAGATAAATACATCTTGTACAATGCCCCTAGTTGAAGAACACAAGGTATTTTCAAGGCTCCTTGTCACTAAACACAATAAACATTCTAAACATGTGCAGAGTTTAAATGGATTGAGAAACAACAGTATCCTCTCATTAAACTTATTACTAGCCGTGCTTTCACTAATTGCTTAATAACAATCTTTGTTCAACCTTATTATCTCAATGAAACAGTATATGATTGTTTACTGTTTACTTATAAATTTGTAATTACAAATTCAAAGCCTGCATGAACACCCAGTGCATAAAGTTACCCTGTAATTTAAGCTTTGGGCATTTCAAAAGTTATTTCAAATTTAAATTCCAGACGTAAAGGTCTCTTTGTAGTATGGTGAGAGGCAATATAATAAAGATTTAATGAAGCAAATTATTGTAAATTACCGCATCTAATATTGGACATAGCACAAATTATGAAATGAACAGAAGATGGTGGAGTTTTAAAGGGATACCTTATTCATGGATAACCATGCATTCGGGGTAAGGAGGCAACAGTGAAAAAAAAATATATTGCTTAGAAAAAAAAAAAACTAATTTTAGTTTTGCTCTATTTTTTTACGTTAAAGGGTTTGTGTTCATTTATCATGACAGGGCTTGTTCACAAAGATAATTGGCTCATGATGGACAATCCTTGGACAAATGCTGTTTCCTGAGACCTTATATGCCTATCCTCTGATACCATGATAGATGAGGAGCATGACCCGATTTTATAACTAGGCAAAAAAGGCAGTTGCCTGAAGGTAGTACCTGGAGAGAGGGTTTAATTGGCATAGCAATACATTTCAAATTCCCTTTGTTTATGTTTCACCCAGCCCCTTTCTTCTCTAGCCAAGTGCCAAGAGCAAGTTCTTTTATGGGGAAGTGGGAAGTGTTGTGTGTGACGTGGCAAGCTTGCAATGTCCTGCATTATAGTAGAATATGGGTCACCATGTCTGCACCATCTTGTTTCTCCATGCACACTGACATGCAGGAGGTAACTGTTCATTTACACTAGCTCTGCCTCTCATTGCCTGCCTACCACCAAGCTCTCCTCCTCCCTTAGGTTATCAAAGCACCATAATAAGCTCACTAAAAAGCTTGGCGTGCTCCTGCGACTCTTGTTTATGGGTACTCAGAATTTCCAACCAGGATTCTGCCTTCTCATATCTAGTTGGTAAGTAAAAATCATTGAGTCTTGCTCTTAGTCTGAAAGTTTTATGTTATGATGGTTTGTTTGCACTTCTCCATCTCCATTCTCCCTTTTCCAGTCCACTGTTTCCTTTTCCAAAAAAGAGCTGGTAATTCTAGAACATATGTACTTTAGTGTAATATACTTTAGTACAGGTACATATGTACTGTACTTAAAATGAATAAAGATATTTTGTACAGAAAGATTATTTTAAGGAATTGATAAAAAATAAGTGAAGCTCTTAAAAACAGAAGCAATACAATGAATAGAAGAAAATATGCTTGTACCAATGGGATGCTACCACCACTTATACATTACATTATGTTATATTATAAACGCTTACTTGCATTTGTAATGTAATTTAACAATGTATGTGTGATGGATATGCCAAAGAAGAAAGTAGTATGTGTAACATCCAGACAGAAAAGAGGCTTTTACAATCTCTTCCTATCAGAAATAACTACTGTAAAAGTTTTAAAAGGACATCTAAACCCAAACATCACCATCAAACCAGCAGACAAATGTAGTGCAATTGTTATAATGAACACTCAGGACTAAAAAAAAAGAAAGAAACAGACAACTGACAGACAGTACCTACTACAAGAAACTGAACCTGGACCCTACAGACGAATATACCAGACGGAAACTGATGTAAACGTTCCCAATAATGTGCAGCAAGAATTGGAGCAGCTCATACCCACCAATCCTACAAGTGGGGCTTTCTTCATGCTGCCAAAGATCCATAAACCAGGCAGCCCAGTGTGACCAACTGAGGCATGCTTTAGGCTTCTCTCAGTACACACTCAGAACCATAAATCTAACCCTGATATTATAGCTGAACTACTAGAATAAATCCTGACCCATTGAATTACTTCACCTTCAACAAACGTTTACCTACAAATAATGATGGAATCCCAGCTGAACTATTCAAAATCCTACAAGATGATGCTGTTAAAGTATTGCTTGCCTTATGCAACACATTTGGAAATTGTCCAATATTCTGTAGACCAATGTTTGTCTCAGGACACCAAATCTGAGACATACATTGGTCAACAGTAGATTCACCAATGAACAGTGAAAATGGTACCAAACCTTACAATAACATTTCCTGCAAATTATGTCAACATATCTGTCAAGAGGACACAGCCACACATAACAACAAGACCTATAACGTCAGGGGGTTATATTCAAGGACATCCGCTAATGTGGTTTTTACTGTATGTGAAAAGGGCTGTTACAGGGGAAACCAGTCAAAAATTACACCTGAGGATGAATCTGCACAGACTTTCCATCAAAAGCCATAATGAAGACAGCTCTTGTACCCCAGTTGGACGCCATTTTTACCCAGAATAACCATTCCAACCAAAACCTGAAAATCAAAATACTCAGAGGACATTTCAAAAACTACCCAAGAGTAGAAAACTTTTTATTTGAAAACAAATTATCAAAACTGAATTATTTCAGCCTTTTGTAGGTCTACAATCTTGTCCCTGACATCTTTGGACAGCTCTTTGGTCTTGGCCATGGTGGAGAGTTTTGAATCTGATTGATTGATTGCTTCTGTGGACAGGTGTCCTTTATACAGGTAACGAGCTGAGATTAGGAGCATTCCCTTTAAAGAGAGTGCTTCTAATCTCAGCTCGTTACCTGTATAAAAGACACCTGGGAGCCAGAAATCGTGCTGATTGATAGGGGATCAAATACTTGTTTCACTCATTGACCTGCAAATGAATTTATAATTTTTCAACATGCGTTTTTCTTGTTTTTATTTTTGTTATTCTGTCTCTCACTGGTAAAATACACCTACCATTAAAATTATAGACTGATAATTTCTTTGTCAGTGGACAAACGTTCAAAATCAGCTGGGGATCAAATGCTTTTTTCTCTCACTGTATATGTAATGTTCACTTGCAGCAGTTACAGCACTTGTTACTGCACTTCCCACTCATTATACTATTAATGGTGTTCGCATTTCATATTGGCTTATAGAGCCCTGTCTCATCTCTAAATCAACAGAAATCTGTTGCGGATAAGGCAGGATTTACGTCTGTGGGCGGAGTGCCCCCACTTGGCGGGAGTAAAAGATTTACATTACTGTAGAACTTAAGGGGAAAAAAGCTCCTGCAGCCGATTTTTGTCCATCCCCCAACTTAGAGCACTTGATTTACATGGAGGCCTATGTTAGTAGACAGGAAGTCATTGGATTTGAGCCAAGAGGGCGAGTTGAGTGTGAAAGATTGAATATTATATGTGCAGAAATGTTTTGGATTTGTTTGAGTAAGGTTAATGCATTGGCTTGAAAATCAATAAGTAGTGAGTTGCAGTAGTCAGTTGAAGATAAGAAAATGAACCAGCAGTTTTGTTGCATAGATGGAGATAGAGGGACATATTTTTGTGAATGTTTCACAGATGGAATCACAGGTGCAAGTAGGTACTCTGATTCACTTAGTGTTCTATTGTTGGACTACATAAACCCCCCCTGGTACCACATATAATAGTTGTCAAACTGCGAGACGTCATCATGCTTTGCGAGGTGCGTACGACTTAGGCAATAAGCGCCTGTGGTGCTCATCGCTTGCAAGCCTTGCAAAGTGAGACGAGCCGTTAACACGTAGGACGTAGCCATTGAGCACCAAAGGCGCTCATCGCTGCGAGCCTTGTGAAGCAAGGAGAGCCGTTAAACCGTAGCACTTAGCCAATGAGCACCGAAGAGCTCATGGCTGCGAGCCTCGCAAAGGGAGGCGAGCCGTTACAATACGAGACTTCGAAAAAAATCGAGACGTGGAAAATAAACTAAATACACCCGAGCAAATTACAAAAACATCACAGCATGGGGCAACAGCCAGGACGTCTGCGTGTGAGCTGGACGCAAATTTAACTTCATTTAGTCGACCTCAGACCGCGCAAATTACTGCCAAACGCGTAGCACTTTACACATCACACTACGACCTACAAAATACACTATTAGAAAAGCCGGAAAAGATTCATGAGACGCATAACACATTAATAACATAATAATAATAATAATGACTATTCAATGCCGCTTTACACAATAAATCAAAGGCTTTACCTCGCGCATGCAGCCTATTTAGAATGCACACTTCAAACATTCATTACACTTTATAAGCAGGGCACTAACACGCACAATGTATATTCTATGCAGACGCAAAATACAAACAGATTGTTAGCTCTTCAGCCGCTTCAAATATCAATTATAAATAATTAAAGTATATTAATTTATTGATATAACTACATATACATAGAAATATATATCTCTCTCAGAGGACCAAAAGTACACAACAGGAGAGGCTTGCAATGAGCGCCGAAGGTCCTCACAGTACAAAACGGTTTCAATTATGTTTCAAACAGCATTCCCATGGCTTCAAATGTTATTGCCCCGTCATTTTTGACGGGCAAGTCGCTAGTGAACATTATATTAATGATAGCTTTATACTGTCTACATATCTACTTATAAAGTAGGTTACTCAGAGAGAAAATAATGTCCCTATCTACAAAAATCATTATCAAAAATCTTTCATCTGTGGGATCTTTACCTTTACTGAGTAGAGGGGGCTTCATGAGACAGAGATATTGTAGTTGTCAATATATAGTCTTTAAGTGTCTACTAGAAAAGCATAACAAATTAGTTTGTGACTATGAAGTAGGGAATATGAATATAGGCACATATACCAGTAGTAATTTAAATTTGCCTTTGCATTTTCTATACTTAGATGCTTATAAAGGTAAAAATATATAACATACTCAGATGCCAATAATATGTACCTTTTATAAAATGCAAAATATATGAAAGTTAAGTGTTTGAAGATAATACACCAAGCAGGAATTCTGAATATCAAAGTGTATTTGAATAGGCGAGTTGAATTTAGCTTACATGATAAGTGCCATTGATGGACTGATTGAGCGAATACTGGAAAAGTGGAAGGTAGACATTTTCTTTGTGTGTGAACTTTACACCATAAGAAATATTACAGAGTTAAATAGTGCAACAGAACCAAAGTGATCAAAAGCAAATAACATATACTTCTGACGAAAAATGATTTGTATTTGTAAAGCCATATTCTTTTTGAAGGGTGGCATGCACAGTTTACAAATGAAAATGTGAGTGTCATGGGACATAAAGACATAAGTGATTCTCTTTCAGCTCAAGTGTGGTGAGAAACAGACGTTGTGAGTTGTTTCAAGTTGGTGTTTGTTTCTGGCTATCTCTTACAACTTTGAAAAGTAGATGAAGAATTCATCTAACTTATTATATATTTGAGTCACTGATACAAAAATGTAACATGATTTATTGTAGAAATAATCACATCTGGTTTTGGATATGCATAATTGGATTAATGTATTTAAAGGACCACTGTAGTTCAACACAAAATGCACTTGTTTGTCAGGGATGTGCCAAACATCAACAGCTATGTAAATTGTGGCATAAAAATATTTTTGAAAAAAATCAGAATTTTTAGTCTGCTTATGAGCTTAGGAATCAATTTTGTGTTTGTTGCAACACATCAAGAGATTTGGGTCATGAGGGCATGTAATTGTAGCTATCAGTGGAGTGAGGGAGGAGTGAACAGGGAGAAGTATATATAACTGGATAATATTTGATATTAGCACTCCACTCCTTTCACCTCATAAGCCCAGAAGCAGGAAGTTGCATAAATAGATACAACCACAGCTTTGCAGAAATGAATTACACACTTACTTAATATGGCCCCCATTCCGTGGTTCCCGTAAGAACCTTCATAAAGCTGACTCAGGACAGTAGCTTTGAAAAGCAGATTTCTGGAGCTATTCTACGACTCTTACAATAAAAAAAAAAAATCAGTAAAACTTACGAATTAAGTATAGTCATGGGGCCCTATGGTCTTAATGGTACCTTATATTAACCCTTATACCATGAGGGTCTCTATGGACCCATTGAATACTAAATCGAATACTAAACTCCTCAAGGACCCCCATGGCATTGGGTGTCCTACCACCACCGGGTGTTGCGACCCAGGTGTGAGGGGACAATAAACCCTCTTGCTTACTGTTACAGGAACACCCCTGGGTGATTTGGTGCCTCAGCACTCAGCTGGATTCTCAAGGCCAGAGCATCATAAACACAGGGACATGCAAAAACAGCCATGGCCAAATAATAGACATGTTTATCTCTATTATTCTCTAAAATGACATATACACTTTTTTATGTATCATTCAGCAGAGCAAATTGTATAACTGACTTTACATGACAGTTTCTAATTACATATCTGCATTCTGTCAGTTAACTCCTAATGAACTGGTTATAACTGAATATGTAACAAAGTCTAAACACATGGAAACATCTTATACGCACTTATACAATATCCTTCACTAATTTAAAATTTGCCAATTACAACATCAAATGCTAAATATTTAATATATGGCAATCAAAACCATCCTAAGTAAATAACATGGGTAACATTAGCCCTCCTACGTAAATAAATCTTGGGCCAATCTGATGGCAACAGTCCAGGTACATTGGTGGTTAAGCACTGTTCTTAGGGAGAAAGGGAAGAAGTTGTGCTATTGTAACCAGTGCCCTCCAGAGCTTATAATAGTCCATAGTCCCCAAACGTCCAGAGGGTGTCCCTGAGCATCACACATGGATCCACATTGGGCCCCATAGTGCCTAATACTAAATGCAGAAATAAAACTACATAAAATAAATAGAATTACCTATACTTTTGACGTTGCCCTGGGTAAGTGGGCACGTCCATGTTGATTGAAGAATCCGTCCTCCTCTTTCTTTATTGAAACCCTTGATTTTCATCTTTGGCTAGTGGAATAAACCTACACCCTAAAAATAATGGCTCTCTATAAAAAAGTAAAAATAATAGTGAAGAGCTTCCATGCCAATTGAAATCTGTGCCTTATGATTAGTTAGACTTTTAACCAATTAGATACGGGATGGGAGTATTTCAAATCCTGTATTCTGAGTACCAGAAATTACAAAATGAATATAGAATTTAAAAGTGTGGTCTAAAAAATGTTAGTTGGCACAGGGACTCCTCAGAGGAGAAACTTCATAAGGATAGGCTCAAGGATGTTTTGAAGAGTTATTTGGCCCAGCTTAGGTAAATGGAATCAGCATACCAGATGGGCTTTTTGGTCTTATCTGCCATCCAAACTATATTTCAAGAGCTAAGAATGCTGTATTCATTTGTATTCACTGTGGGTTATAAGCACACTGTGATTCACTAACAACTGGAACTAAATGTTCATCAGCTATAATTGAGAAGTGGTCAATGGAGACCACTGTCTGGACAGAAACTGGCTTCTCTATATTTAGGCTGTTCCTTTTCACTTGCATTCATTCATTTGTCTGATGTCTTGTCATATATTGCATCATAAGAAAGAAACGAAGAGAATCCCTTTAATGTGGTGCACACTCTAGCACCTAATCTCTAATAGAAAGTAACCAGTAAAACGTAACCTTTAATAATGTAACTTAAAACCAAATCGCAATATTAAAACCTTGAAATTCAGACATCATGCTATTTGTATTATACACTAGACAATTGTCAACTGGGACCATGTTTTCACCTAAATAATTCTAAGTGACAATTGATATGTTGAGGAGAGGGGAATAAAGTGCTAAGTTCTACAACAAAAAAGAGGAATTAATTAATGTGCAAATCGTATGAAGTGACCAGTGATTAAAGTGTGAACTCACATATTAACTGATGTATTACCTAATAAACGTAATAATTGTAAAGTGCTTAATATTGCATAGTATAAATAATAATGTAGAAGCTGAATAAAGCCCAGAAGGCTGCCTTGGCGCCTTAGAGTGATGTCATCGGCAAGTGACGCATGAACGTGGCGTCAACCCGATGCACGTTTCAACAATTTCATCAGGGGTTACCGACAGGCCTCCAAAGGCCACTATTTAAGCTTCTCTTTTGCTTTGGGGACAATTTAAAAACACAATATAAGACCTAAATTAAAAATACATAGTTACTCAGTTCAATTATGCGAAACACATTAATACTATTCAAAAAATATATGTACATGTAAAAGAAGGAAAATGAACATACATATTGTGAACATCTTATATGTCATGCATATTGCATAATTAAACATAACGTAATGAGAGCATATACACCAAATACAAGATATTATCTACAACTATTAATTGCCTATTATCAACATGATAATCATCTAGTTCACTATTTATTAACCAGATTTATTGGATGAGTATATTTTTTATATATATTCATATTCACAAGATTAAATATCATTTCTATAAAAGGATTTTTGTTAAATACCACACCAACGTCTCGGTTATATTGTAGGAATAAAGATGACAAAGCCATAGTACATATATATTCCTTTAACGTAAAACATTTTTTTAATAGTACCCAGGTTGTATCACCTTAAAGCCCTATAGATATGATTTTTGATGTCTTGGTCTAATATGAGAAACCTTGTTACACTGATTTAGGAGCTGGTATTCACTGGTTTTACCAGTCTTTGTCTTTTCATTCATACATGAGTTATCAGTGTTCAGTAGGACTAAAGATGTTGCATGTCAAAATTTATGTTTACAGTTTTTAGAAGCCAAAGTATGGGCAGGTTTGCATGTTCACAGAACCTAATCTAATTTATTGGAATTATGATGAATACAAATTTTGCTACAGGGACAAATATTTTTGAGAATGGTAACATGTATCATATTCCATTTCTCTGTAAAAAGAATATTACAAAAATGTCAACTGCTTTCTTTATGTTTTTTCAAAAATTTATGCAGTTGTCTTTTTTTTCCTGCAGTCTGGAATGGGGCATTTACGTGTTACAAGTGAAGGGCTCCGTCTCGAAGGGGAGTCGGAATTCCTTCATCCACTATATGCCAAAGAAATACATTCAAGAGTGGTAAGTATGGAAGGATCTGCATGCAACCGAGTGGTAAACTTTCCATATTCCCGAATTGCCCCATTAAAAACTCAAGAACTCTTTAAAAATAAATGTGCACAATGTACAATTGTAAACCTCGCTACATAGGCCAAACATTAACCATCACCACTCGCGAGCTGCTCTCTGGGCTTTTTTTTTGCATGGCTTAGGGATCTTTGCTAGTAGATTTACTATTTGCCAAACTAATATAGGAAAAGAGGCTTTCCCTTCTCTACTATAACTAGGGTCTGTCTTAGTTTGATGCCAATATATTTCAGGTATATAAGTACCATACAGGCACAGAGCAAGAAAAAGCAACCTCATAATCCTGATATAATTAAAATCGTTCTTTTATTTTTTTATGATAAACGTGTATAAGATGAAAGGACAAATTCCCCTGACGTGTTTCATGCTGTCAGGCACTTTTTATAAAGTAATATATGGGAAACCAGTGAAACGTAGTTAAAGGGACTATTTAACCTCAAACTCAAAATTGCTTTTATTAGGTTATTCTTATAGAGCAGTATAGACACTGCCTATACATTGTATAAGCCATTTTTTTCTAAAGTGGACCATTTCTGAGTAAATTAGTATACGTGCGTTTTGCATTATTATGCAAATGAGCAGCTCTTTAATAATAATTAGACTCTTTAATGTACTAATTAGAATCACAGCCTGCATGTATGTAATAATAATAAATAATAATAATGCCCATGTAGTGGCCAAAACAATAACCCCCAATATTGTTGTTCAGTTAGATCACCTCCCTAACCTTTATCAATTACTCTGATCTGTGAATTAGCATACTGAGCCACACGTTAGTTGCAAAACTAATTCTGTTTCTCATAAATGATTAACTAAAAAAAGGATAGTACAATGTGAAGCCAGATTGTCATGCTCTTTAAAGCCAACTCCCTGTTTGATTGACAGTGTCCCTTCAAAGATAAAAATTTAAAGCGATGGTTACAGAAGTAATAGTTTGTCCATACTGAATATACATTCAAACATTATGCTCTGAAAACAATTTGCTAATTAATTAAAGCGATGCTTTAATTCTAAATATTGCACTAATATTTTCTTTATGGTACTGAATGTTACTGATTTAAATCTTCTTCAGTTATAATGCAATCAAAAATGACAAAATTTTGTAAAGCTGTAAACAGAAAAGTTTTTTACCACCCTAGCAAAAATTATGCTTCGAATAAAACATCTTTTAGAAATATTTTAAATATTCTATTTTAGCAAGATTCTGTAAATGTTGAGTAATTCGCTACCTTATGATTTGAAGAAAAATATTAAAAACTCCTTACTGTTCATGACTTTATATATTCCAATTAATTTGGGAAAATATTTTTAAAGAAACCTTATTATTTTCTTAAATATAATGCATGTCTGTAGCAATTCATATCATGTTGAAAATATAATAAGTGACCTCTGTAGATTAGCAAAAACTTATTTGTGATGTATGTAATAAATTAGCATTTTCAGCTACATAAGTCATGAGCATAAACATATTTGCAGAAAAAAATCTTTATTTTAGAAGATACTGCCAGTACATGGAAGCTGCCATGATAGTCATACTTCCCATTCAAGGCACAAGAGGCAGTTGTAGAGAAGGGCAAGCAAAGTGTTCAAGTATACTAGTAAACTGCCTCTACTGAGCCTTGTAGGAGAGGAAGGCGTCCTGCACTAAAATATTACCTGAATCCATCAATGAATTAATATATTGTCCACCTACTTCCACTCTTAAATAGATCCAACGCAGCAGACAGTGTGGAAAACAAAACTGGCACTCTTTGTGCACATGCAGTGTCTATTAAAATAAAGATTTTGCGGATCTATTCTGTTATGTGCACGCACAGCACAAGAATCCTCCTGGTGGCGGGCACGCTCAGGTCCCGCGTCCTGATTTACTCCCTAAGCCCCTAACCCTAAGTCCCTAACCCTAACCCCCTACACCCCTTGTTGGCCCTAACCCTAAACCTAACCCCCTAACCCTAAGTCCATAACCATAACCCCCTACACCCCTTGATAGCCCTAACCTCCTACACCACTTACCTGCCCTAACCCTAAACCTAACCCTTTGCCGGCCCTAACCTCCTAACCCTCTTAGTCTAACCCTAACCCATTAAAAGTAACTTCCTAACCTAAGCCCCTAACTCCCTACACCACTTACCGACCGTAACCCTAACCCAAAAACCACTTACAGGGCACTTGGAGACACCTACATGAGGACGTCGTCGGCGCAGGGCAGTACAGCATGCGTGCGTACATATAACAGGATAGGTCCGATTTTGCTTAAAATATTTTTGTGCCCCTGGTTTACACAGCTGCTAATGTTGTAAATCTGTTGCAAACTTCACAAATGTGTGCAGTATTCCCAATCTACAGTAGTCATTTAGCAGTTCTCCTTTAACCAAGAGTGACAGGGCTAAAGATCACAGAACAATGCTGGATACAAAGCAGCTAAACTTGTGATGGTCATTACTGGGGATGTATATTATTTTATATGTTCCTGTGCAAATTGTTAAAATGTGTCTCTCTGTTGTCAAAGAAAGGTGAGCCGCAAAGCCACCAAGGCATATGTGCAATGAATAGCTGCGGCTGTTTAAACTGTTAACTTATATTTTCTGACTCAAATTCACTTTAAGAATAAGTAAATTCTCAAGAGGATTCCTCAGTCTCTTTATCAGTTCTAACCCGATGAATACAGCTAAAGTTCTATTTCAATCCACCAAGTTTGCATTCAACTACTTTCAACACCATAGAGACCCAAGGTGTTCCTGAACCAACAAGTGAACAGCAGACAAAATGAGATATAGGTCTGGCGATCCGAAAATGTTACAGATATTTAACACAGATCTATAAGATTGAATTGATGATCTACAGAATAACAGAAAATATGACTGATTAGATTTGTTTGAGCCCTCCATATTAGAGTAAAGGAAAGAAAGAAAAAAAAAACACCAAATTGACCGGTTTTCACAATAATGTATTACAATTCTAAGCATCTAAGCTCTGACCAGTCATAAAACTTAACTTTTATTTATATGGCATAAAACATCCACAAAATTAACAATAAGAGCAACAAATAAAATCAATAAAAACAGAAGCTATCTCTGTTGTGGAGTAGATGAAATAAATGCATCACAGGGAAATAATTATTGGGATCATTCCTATACACTTTTTCGAAAGACAAGTGAAAGTCTGACTAAATTGGGATGAACTTAGTTGAACCAAGGCCAAAGAGCCACAGGTCCAATATCAAATGTTTCCTTTGAGGTAGAACCTATTATAATTTCCTCTATAGTTTGCTGGATTATGAATGCATCTGATAGAGGAGAATTAGTAGTATATGCAAACATTTTTTGCATAAAAAAATCCCTAAATAAACATTCAAACACTTACATTGAAGTCAGAAAAATCTCTTGTAATTTCTGACAGTTGCAAATTAGGGTTAACACCCTACAAATCCAGGCTAAATTAGAATCAAATGTAAAATGATTTGTTTTTGCTAATCAGGTTAGCTGAAACTGTTTTTAACTCTGGGTTCCTGTTTGTGCTGCAAAGCAGCCTGGGATATGTAGAGTCTCACTGACATGTGCTATGCATTGCTGCTGACATATTGACAGGAAGCTGCAAGGAGATTGGCTGAGCAAGCAACAGCAGGTAAATAGTGGGTTAACATTGCTCCCCTGATGCTGTATGCTGATTGGGAGGATCAGATGTCTATGTGGACACCTCCAGGGGGTGGAATTTTTAGATATTTTTAATCCATTTTTTTATTTTGTTTTGGGACTAGATGACATTGTTGTTTCACCACTACAAACAAAACAGCAAAACGCCTTAATTCTGACAATATTCAGATATTTACAATCTGAGGGGCAAGACTTTTATATTTATACTTATCTTATATTAATGCAGGATCTTTCTCCCTTTATATTATTATCTTCCCATTACTATATTATTATTGCTATAATCACCAACTCCTATTTCAAGTTGTGAGTCTTTCATTAAGGGCCACTTAGTGCGGCACAATTTGGGGCATGCCACTGCAAAGATCACATAAAAGCATGCTGAAATAACTATTAAATATTTTAAATAGGTGCAACCTTAATTAACAAATTAAATCTATGTTTGCTTGTGTTACTGGCAAGCCACCAGGCAGACCCACGCTCCAGCTCTGTGCAGTGAGCATCAGCAAAAAAAGAGTTAGCTCCTCACTAATTCACATATACATAGGGCACTGAAACCACCTAAATAGGTCAGTTGATGGTTAACTACTACTGTATAAATCCTTGTTTTCAGCTTGCCTTCACCTCACGGTTCAGCACCTGTTATTAATCATAAAACTACCAAAGGCAGGCTACACCTTTATTATGCAAACTTACTCACAATTTTAGATTTCTTAGCTGTTACCAGAACACTTTAACATATAATCTTGTGTTCTTTCACACCATGATGAGCACTTATAATGAGGTAAATGGCCCTTTAACTATAACAAAACCTTGTGAGCAGAACTTGTGTCCATACTGTCAAGTTAATGCTTAACCAGATACTTGTGTATTAGTTTACTAAACATAATACAAATTAATCATCTTCAATCAGAATTTTTTCGGAAATTGTCTTGCCAAGAAAACACTTTGAATTGTTGTAACGCTTTATGGCCTTCACAGCATGTATGTTTAGTGCCCGTCGTGTCCAATTTCATCTGCTGTTATTGTGCAGCCATTTATAACATTCACACCTACTGCAATATTATGTAGGAACTGCATTAATCATTTTCTTGAACAACACAAACGTTCATATTATTATGTTATCTATGGGTCGCAGCCCAAATCTTAAGTACTGAGAGAAATTATTACAACCTCATTTGAATTTTTGCCCATCAGTATTTTCCTTAACTTAACCTATTGCACATAGGTAGCCAGCAACATAGTCTTATTTAGTGTCTGATCTCTACTATGTTACACCTTTAGACTTTTCCAAATGGTTACATCCATCAAACTCCTGCATTCCTGTTGACATGGCAGTGAGACTTTTAGTGAATGTAAAATATTTTTGTTGTATAACCTATTGTCTGGAAACTGTGGAAATAATGTGTTTCTTTATTGCATCAGAAAGAGTGTATTTGTTTTATCAGAGCACAACAACTTTATTCAGATTAGTAACTGCTCTTGGGTGCTTGCTCTATATTGGCCAATACGATGTACAGACTATAGTATACGCTCTGCATCTCCTGCTAGTTTCAATGAATTTAAAAAAACATAATTTCATGATTGGTTAGGAGCAGTAATTCTCAATCTCTTTTTGATCTCTTCTAGACCAAGGCCAATAGTCTTGGTGGACCACTGTTCACAGACCACCTATATATTTTTCTGTTTCTTGTTTATAGTGCCCCTTTTGATTGATAGCAACTTCACTTGTTGTGAATTAGCAGCTATGTAAACCACAGTAGAGGAAATATTTATTTTAACAGTGAGTGTTTGTGTATGGGGCTTCCATTTTCGAGTTTTTACGATTGTGCGTTGGCCTGGAACCTAAGGGATAGGGTTATACCACTGTGATTTGCATTTCCATTTAATCTTGTTGTTAAGCGTATCAAAGAAATAAAAAGCAAATTCATTGGATCATTGATTTGATGGCAGAAAACAACCAAAAATTGGACTCCAATCTGAGCATTTTTTCTACAAGGATTAATTAAGATTCAGGATAGCCTTATGCTTATCTCAGGCATGCTTACATTCTGCATCTGTGTTTCACCCTACCACTTCCACTGGATGGCTGTTCCACTCATCAAATCATGACGTCTTGTTCTAGATTTCCAATTTTTGTGGAAGATACTTCCATTTTTAATTTAAACAAGTTTTAACTAGTATATTCAATTTTGTTTTAGCTTAACTCAAATATATTGAGTCATCATCGCATACAGCTGTATTATAGTAACTGGAATCTACTAGTTATTCATACATTTTTGTTTATCTTTTACAAATGTTGATGATGTGGCCTAAATGATTTTGAATGTTTCTATTCTAAGCTCAGTTAACTTCTGACAAAATAAAAATAAAAATCCATTACTTTAGTCATCATCTACCTGCTGATAGAGAAAAACATTAGATTCCGGTAAGAGTTTTCATGTTGGTCACTCTGATGTAGTTGTTGATCATTTAATCATACAGTCATGGTGCAATGTGAAAATTTTTTTGCAAATAATAGTGTTATTCAGGCAGAAAGGCATGTGAGTAGAGTTTTTAGGGTAGACCAGGGCAGCCATCAGAAAACTTGGAGCCCAGTACAAATGTATTAGCCAGGTCCCCCTAACCCAAGGGACACCAATTTTCACCATCTCCCTTTCCCAGCCATTAGTATAACTGCACATAAATAAGGTGAAATACCTTAGTTTGTCTCTCTTGTTAAATCTGTATATTTAGGGGTGGAGAAAACATGTAAGCTGTTTTTAGAAGGTCTGTTCCTTCCTTACCTCATTAGAAGCATCTCCGCACATAATACATACCAAAATGGAGCCCCCTTTCCAAGGCACCCCTGCACAAAATGACCCCGTCTCGCCTGTCAAGGCTGTTAAATTGCTGTTATTTATCCAGAGTTTTATGGACTACAAAGTGATATATATACTCCTTAGTCAGCCATAAAAATAATAAAATATTAAGTCTTCTCATTTTTGTGTTTTCAGTGTCTTACAAGTTGTCAATTTGTTGCCTTTATTTTTTTTTCATCTTAAAATACAAGAATTCCATTAACAATAATGAAACCCCATGAAAGTTTCTGGTTGCAGTTAAACTTTTATCCTTTTACGTAATGAGAAGACTTCATACTTAAACTTGTAAAGCTAAACAGAAAAGGAGTCATTACCGCTGTATGGTAATATTGATACGTGTAACCATTTAATATGGGTAACATTAAATGGCCAAAGATGTATTCTTTCTGTAGTTCCTTTTTTTTTGCTTAGTATAATTGTGTCACTAGAGGATTATCATATAAATAGTACACTGCTAACGAGTCACTTTAATGAAATGAGTACAATTTACAATGGCTTGAACTATCTAGAAATCAGTATGTTTGCCATAATAAATTAACCGGTTTCTAGAAATTAATTGGTTTATAGAAATTATTCGCCTCTATTTTTTTCTGAAGTTTGCAAATTTACTGTGCTTGTTAGATAACCATTTTATCTTCTCTAATTGGGGAATAACAGGTCTCAGCAGTAATTTCTACCAATAGATTAAATGTCAGTTTTAAAGACCTGCAGTGTTAATAGAACACTATTTTTTAAGTAAATTCAATATGATTTATATTCTTTATACTCCTCTGTGACATTTAATCTATTGTAATAAATATCTTATTGAATACGTTTTTTTCACTCCTAGACTGGAATTGTCCGCTATACTGCCAATTGCAGATTTTAACTATTAATTTCAAATATACATTGTTATGAAGCATTTTGTAATATTAATTTAAAAAAAACTGTTACTACTCAACGAAAATAAATTTCTACAGCAAAAAATAATTTATGCTTAAAATTTTATATAAAGAAATGTTTTTTTTCAAAGATTTAATAAAAACTTTTTGAGGTAGTTCATTAGCAGCCCTAGGTCTATATGTTACATTTTTAATAAGTGTCTCTTTTTGGCCCTGTCTTAACTGGAATGTGTCACAAATAATACTTAAAGAGGTTAAAAACTTGCTGCAGCTGGTAGTTAAAGGTATATGCAAGTACGCTGTATTATGAATGCATCTGATAGAGAATTAGTAGTGTAAGAAAAAAAAATTGTGTGAAAAAAATACCAAAATTTAAAACAGTTACTACTCTGTAGTGGGGAAGCTTTTCGAAGGATTAATAAGGGACAATATACAAGAATATGTCTATTTGAACAGGATTATAAGTAGGAGTCAACATGGATTTATGAAATATAGGTCATGTCAAACAAATCTAATTAGTTTCTATGAGGAGGTTAGTAGGAACCTGGATCAAGGCAACTCAGTGGATGTAGTCTTTTTGGATTTTGCAAAGGCTTTTGATACAGTGCCACATGGGAGACTATTGTGCAAACTAAGAGATACAGGAATTGCAGTAAATTTCTCCTCATGGATTGAGAGCTGGCAGCAAAGGATTGTTGTAAATGGATTGTTGTAAATCTGTGGAATTATCTACCAGAGGAGGTGGTGACAGTGGATTCAATAGATAACTTTAAAATGGGACTGGATTTATTTCTAATTAAAAAGAGAATTCAGGGTTATCCTGGATAATTAGAGAGAGAGTATTGATCCAGGGAGAAATCCAATCACCAGTATCTGGGGTCAGGAAGGAATACATTTTTTACCCCTTTGAGATGATTGGCTAAGTTTCACTTGTTTTTTTTTTCTGTTTGCCTTCCTCTGGATTAATTAAAAATAAATAAATAATTAAATAATTCATTAATAATTAATTAACAACTAATTAATCAATAACTAATCTGCATATTGCAGATCAGAGGAGATATTAAAAGTTTGAACTTGATGGACTGAAAGTCTTTTTTCAACTTTAATTACCATGTAACTATGTAACCCTAAAGTTTGCTGAATTTCTCTGCATTTGTAAACTGTTTTCTATCAATGTTGACAACCCTGAGAATCCCAGGGAAAATGTATCTTTTTGGTCTGTGTATTTTGGTCTGCTTCTTTCCTTTAGATTTCTGTAATACTCAGAACAAGGTCTGTGTCCCTTCATTCACTGATTGTTTTATCTACATCCCAGGTTATACTTCCCCCAGCCCCAGTGATTTGTCCCTGTAACTCCCCAGCCCCAGTGATTTACCCATCACCTCTCCCACTCCCAGTGAATTGCCCCTGTGATCTCTCCCAGCCCCAGTGAATTGCCTCTGAGATCACCAGTGAATTGCATGCACTCACTCACACAGAGACACATGCACTCACACAGAGACACATGAACAGAAAACGTTGCAGGAGCATAAATCAAGCATAAATGCTCAATTGCCTAAAAGACAAATTAAAATGGTAAGAAGAAGCTGAAATGTTTAGTTTCAGTACAATTATAATTTCTCAGAATGTATCAAGGAGAGGGTGTATGTCTAAAGAACAACTGTGTAATCGCTCAAGGATTTTTACTTGAATGCCGATTTATTGTCCTTTAAGGACCCAGTGTAGAAACCACATCTAGCTGGCTGCATACAGCATTGCTGATTGGCTGCAAAAGCTGGTCATGCTCCAATGAACAGGGTACACTTAAAAAAAAATGAACCATTTCGGTAGCCTGGCTCAATCCTGGGGGTGTATACATCACCTGCAACTTTTTAATGCAAAGCTAAAAAAAACATAGTGCATGCAAATAAATGTAATAATACTCTACTAATTTCACTCTATCAGATGCATTCATAGCCCAGCTCACTTGCATATACATTTAAAGGGTTATATATTCCTATTAACTTTCTGTTCTTTGTGAAAAGGGAATATTAGGTGGTGTGATTGAGTGTGTGTTACAGGCTCTCTGTGGGTTTATTCTCATGCCCTATATCTGACAGTAGGCCAAAGAATGGGAGCTGTAAACCTTACACTGAAGTTCTTTATATTGTTCCCCCAGCAACAGGAAGTGGGGCAATGCTGAGGAATGACCAATCTATCTTATATCTCTCTGTTAACTATAACTGAAGCATAGGATATTTTTACGTGTTTTTTCCTATATTCCCTTTCTGGATCGCTACCTTATTGTGGTAAAAGGGTTTTGTCTACTTCAACAACAAATTGGGATTCTTTATAACTTTTTTAGTTCAAGATAACTCAAGACACTGACACATCATTATATATTAAATTGCCTTGGTGGCAATGTTATATTATTGATTTTGGTTTGTAGTTGTGTAGGTGACCAGTAAAGCCATTGTAGGTTACTTCTAGCTTGGATAATCTGTTTAACATTTCTATCATGTGTTTTTCCACCTCCTATGCGATTTCATGTGCTATATTGGTATTTCTCACCCATACACCCATGTTAGCTGGACATAGGGGTGTATTTAAACCGTCTCAATTGCCCATACTAGAGAGTCTGGGTTTTTGTTAACTCATTCTATTTTACTGACAGGAATTTCACATGGGCCACGCTATTGTAAAATTATATGGTACAAAGGGCTACCTTTCTATTTTTTAGTTACTGTATTATATTACTGACATATCACTAGACATTTCTAAAAACTTTCATATTAGTTTACAAATGGATAAATAGCTGGTTTATTAGAAAAGATAATTTTTTCGACATTTACAAACTGAGTAAAAATAACACAGTTATTAAATATTATGCAATTATTAATTAGGGATTTTTGTATCAAGGCTAATTAATAATGACTATTCAGTTTAGTTTATTTAGTTATCCTTATTAAACCACTTAATTTCAATTTAATTGATGCTATTAATGTATTAGAAAAATGTATCTGGGGTTTAAAAGCAGTCTATGTATATTTAAGAAGTAGTTATGCTGTACACTGACAATAAAGTGATTGAGAAACTCCAAGATAGATGACCTCATCAATAATGTATTCTTTTTTTTTCTTTACAAAATATCGCTTTATTTTCATTAGTAATACTGAAGAAGTGATACCATGTACTAAAGTGATACTGAAAATGTGCAAATCCCTATCTCCTAATGTTACTGTATTTCACTGATAGCAGCAGCAGACACAAGAAATTATATTGGCTTATTCATCATAAACCTCTTAAATTATTGAACAAACAGCATAAATGCAGATCGCTTACCATGCATTAAAATAATCAAATGTGTAAAATTATTGATTTGGCATTAGTTATTATGACTAATTGTATTTATCAGATTTTATGCCTTAAAGAAACACACAAATCAATTTTCTTTTTTAGCCCTATAGTCACAGCGAATATGTTCAAACTTCAGTATAATATACCGTATATACTTGAGTATAAGCCGACTTGAGTATAAGCTGAGGCCTATTTTACCATAAAGTACTGGGAAAAATTAGTGACTCGAGTATAAGCCGAGGGTGTGAAATGTGCTGCCCCCTGTGTCCCTTTTGTGCCTTCTGTGTCCTCCTCTCTCTCCCGTGTCTCTTCCACCCTCTCCCTTCCTTGTGTCTCTTCCCCCCTCTCCCTTCCCTGGGTCTCTTCCCCCTCCCTCATTCTCAACCTCCCTCCTCAACCCCACTCCTCATCCTCAACCTCCCTCCTCATCCTCAACCTCCCTCCTCAACCCCCTCATCCTCAACCCCCCATCCTCAACCCCCCATCCTCAACCCCCTCCTCAACCTCCCTCCTCAACCTCAACCCCCATCCTCATCCTCAACCCCCTCCTCAACCTCCCTCCTCATCCTCAACCTCCCTCCTTATCCTCAACCCCCTCCTCATCCTCAACCCCCTCCTCATCCTCAACCCCCCATCCTCAACCTCCCTCCTCAACCTCAACCCCCCATCCTCAACCTCCCTCCTTAACCCCCATCCTCAACCTCCCTCCTCAACCTAAACCCCCTCATCCTCAACCTCAACCCCCTCATCCTCAACCTCAACCCCCTCTCCTCATCTTCCCTCCTCATCCTCAACCTCCCTCCTCAACCACCCTCCTCATCCTCAACCTCCCTCCTCATCCTCAGCCACCCTCCTCATCCTCAACCCCCTTCTCAACCTCAACCCCCCCATCCTCAACCCCCTCCTAATCCTACCTCCTCAACCTCCCTCCTCAACTCCCCATATAACGCCCCTCATTCTAAACCCCCCTCCTCATTCTAACCCCCCCCCTCTCCCCTCACTTACCTGCTCCGGCCTCCGCTCCTTCCTGGTCTTGAGGTGGCGCGCATGTGACGTCACATGTGCGCCACATCATTAGCAAATACCAGGTGCCGGTATATGCTAATGCCCCATCCTCAACCTCCCCATCCTCAACCTCCCTCCTCAACCTCAACCCCCCCATCCTCAACCTCAACCCCCCTCCTCATCCTCCCTCCTCAACCTCAACCTACCTCCTCAACCCCCCTCCTCAACCCCCTTCCTCATCCTCAACCTCCCTCCTCCTCCTCAGCCCCCCTCCTCATCCTCAACCTCCCTCCTCCTCCTCAGCCCCCCTCCTCCTCCTCAGGCACCCTCCTCCTCCTCAGGCACCCTCCTTATCCTCAGGCACCCTCCTCATCCTCAACCCCCTCCTCAACCTCAACCCCCCCATCCTCAACCCTCTTCTCAACCTCAACCCCCTCCTAAACCTCCCTCCTCAACCTCAACCCCCCTCATTCTAAACCCCCCGCTCCTCATTCTAACCCCCCCCCCTGCTCCTCATTCTAAACCCCCCTTACTTACCTGCTCCGGCCTCCGCTCCTTCCTGGTCTTGATGTGGCGTGCATGTGACATCACATGCGCGCCACGACGTTAGCATATACCGTGTGCCGGCACCCGGTATATGCTAATGATGTGGCGCGCATGTGACGTCAAATGCGCGCCACATCAAGACCAGGAAGGAGCGGAGGCCGGAGCAGGTAAGTGAGGGGAGAGGGGGGTTAGAATGAGGGGGGTTGAGGATAAGGAGGGAGGTTAAGGAGGGAGGTTTAAGAGGGGGTTGAGGATGAGGAGGGGCCTGAGGATGAGGAGGGGGCCTGAGGATGAGGAGGGGGCCTGAGGATGAGGAGGGGGCTGAGGATGAGGAGGGAGGTTGAGGATGAGGAGAGGGTTGAGGAGGGGGATTGAGGATGGTGGGGGTTGAGGTTGAGGATGGGGAGGTTGAAGATGTGGAGGTTGAGGATGGGGCATTAGCATATACCGGCACCTGGTATATGCTAATGACGTGGTGCGCATGTGACGTCAAATGCGCGCCACATCAAGACCAGGAAGGAGCGGAGGCCGGAGCAGGTAAGTGAGGGGAGAGGGGGGGTTAGAATGAGGAGGGGGGGGGTTAGAGTGGGGGTTAGAATGAGGGGGGTTGAGGATAAGGAGGGAGGTTAAGGAGGGAGGTTTAAGAGGGGGTTTAGGATGAGGAGGGGGGTTGAGGATGAGGAGGGGCCTGAGGATGAGGAGGGGGCCTGAGGATGAGGAGGGGGCCTGAGGATGAGGAGGGGGCCTGAGGATGAGGAGGGGGCCTGAGGATGAGGAGGGGGCTGAGGATGAGGAGGGGGGCTGAGGATGAGGAGAGGGTTGAGGAGGGGGATTGAGGATGGTGGGGGTTGAGGTTGAGGATAAGGAGGTTGAGGATGGGGAGGTTGAGGATGGGGCATTAGCATATACCGGCACCTGGTATATGCTAATGACGTGGCGCGCATGTGACGTCACATGCGCGCCACATCAAGACCCGGAAGGAACGGAGGCCGGAGCAGGTAAGTGAGGGGGGAGAGGAGAGGGAAAGAGACACGGGGGGTTAGAGAGACACACAGGGGGTAGAGAGACACACGGAGGGGTAGAGAGACACACGGGGGGGTAGAGAGAGACACACGGGGGGTAGAGAGAGACACACGGGGGGGTTAGAGAGACATACGGGGGGGTTAGAGAGACACAAGGGGGGGTTAGAGAGACACAAGGGGGGATAGAGACACACATAAGTGACTCGAGTATAAGCCGAGGGGGCCCTTTTTAGCCTTAAAAAAAGGGCTGAAAAACTCAGCTTATACTCTAGTATATACGGTAATTGCAATTTGCAGTAATTCAGGGTTTGGGAAAAGAATGTGTCCTCCTTCCAGAATTGCTTTTCCATGTAAGATAATTTGAAAAGATTGTATATTTTGCCAGGTTAACAAAATACATTGCACTTTCTATTATTATTATTATTACTAGGAACTTGCCCACCAAAAATGACAGGAGTAAAGTTGATAGCTTGGCAATGCTGTTTGCCACACAATGTGAGTATATGGCCCTTCTGAGGCCCTCGGGCGCGCATCGCGAGCCTCTTACCCCGTGTACTCTACAGGGCCCGCGATAAGTGCCTTCGGCGTTCATTGTGAGCCTCTACCCCCATGTAGTTTAGAGACCTTGCGATGACTGTTACTACATTGGGTTAAGAGTTAGTGCCTTGAGTTACGTTTTACTGCCTTGAGTTAACGGTTACTGCCTTGCATTAAATGATACTTCTTTGAGCTCGTTTTTACGTTCTTCGTCCTTGTTTTACGTCCTTTGGCCTCATTTTCGTTGTGTTACATTTTTTTCTCACGATTTTAGTTTGTGGAAAAACACGAAATATGCCTCAAATTAACTTGCAACCTCACTCACAGGCTCCCTGGCTCTCCTCCTGTGGTGTGTGTAAGTTAATTTGAGGCATATTTGTTGTTTTTAGCAGATATTTCGTGGTTCGGCCGGAAAAGTCACGAGCCGTAATTTTGTGAACCGTGCTAAGTCCTACTGGCCTTGCAGCCTAAGTCCTGTGTGCTTCAACTGCTCGCGTTGCGAGTCTCGCAGTGCAATGAGCGCCTTTGGTGCTCATTACAGCCTAAGTCCTGCATGCTTCCACGGCTTGCAAAGCGTGACCAACGTCATAAGCGTTACGAACAGTCCCGCAGATCCACAACTATATATGTGATTATATACTGCTTTACTCCCAGAAGGGACTTAAAATGGATTAAAGTTAGGGCAGGAAGAAGAATGGGCTAGAATAGAACATAAATGGACTACAGAACAGGAAATAGACATAGCATATGTATACTCTCCACACAAGTCAGTCACATAGTTGCATAAGTTCTGGCCTGCTTTGGCCATACATAACAAAAACCTGAGCCCAAATCAGAGGCTTCTAGAATGTAAACTCTCCAGTCAAGTCCATCTATACATATTCCATCAGGTGCAAAGTTTGGCATGAGTCCCAGGTTAGACTGATTGTTTGCACCAGAATCTTATCAACCGGACAGATTCCAAGCACAGTGTAGGAAGTTTTTTTTGCATCACTCCACAGATATTGCTCTCTAGTTAGTGAGGCATTCTCTCACGTTTTCTTGCTTGCCAGAGGTTCTTACATTCATTTTCATATCTATGTCAATAAGTCAGATTCACCTCTATACATTTGAGCTTTGAAACCAGATGTCAACATATTACAATATCTAAATAAAGTAATATCTGACAAAACACGTCTAAGGTTGATCTAGACCCAAACATAACTAATTGCAGTATCTACTAAATTTTGCCTCTGTGTAGAGGTTTAAACTCCATCATGGAATGTTATTTGTCCTTTCAACAAAAATGGTGTGTGAAGTGGAAGCAAATGTATGTATCATTTGTAAGTGATAATATTTCATGTCAAGTATCAATATAATGAACAAATTCAAAACAATCACATGCTACATCTTGCCCTATCTGCATAATTTGTTATATGATTGTATTATTATTATCCTTTATTTATAAAGCGCCAACATATCCTGTAGAGCTAAGTACAGGAAATAGTGAATGCATTAGCTAAATTTTCTGGTACAGAAGTTGTAGATGCTCTACTCTTCTAGCTTAGAATCTAGGTGGGCTAAGGACATTTGATACAGAAGGAAAGTGAGTGAGTTGCTTGTGTGTTGTACAGTGAGACAGTAGGATCCATACAAATGTAGGTTTTTGGAAGTGACTGTATGTGGGAAGAGAAAGAGAGTGCTGAGTCTAAAGTAATCCCAATGCAGTAGACTTGTGTTGAGGTGTGATGGAGCAGTTGTCGATTGTAAGGAAAATGTCTTGAGCTGGGAAGGTGGTAGAGGGTGGGGACTAAGTCTTTGTTTATTTTTAGGTTGTCGGAGGCCATCCATGAGAAGATATTGGATAGACAGGTGGTGGCATAAGTTAGTAGGGAGGGAAATAAGTCAGGAGAGGAGATCTAAATTCAACATAGAGATAATACTAGAAATCAAGAGAGCTTATTAGTTTGCTAAGGAAGGCAGTATAGCTTAAGAAAAGCAAGGGACCCAGAACAGAGCACTGAGGTAAACCAAGAGTTGAAGTTAAAACCAAATTGGAATCAGGAGAGTGCAGTGTCACAGAAGCCAAATTAGCTGAAAGTCTTGATAAGAAGTGAGTGGGTAACTGTGTCAAAGGCAGCAGAGAGTTCTAGGATGATAAGTAGGGAATAGTGTATTTTTGTTTTGCCCAGTCCTATTTAGACTACAGGGGTGGAGATGAGGTACAAGGTACACCTGAATGAAAAAAATGGTGTTATCCATAAGAACCCCCATGGAAAAGTCTCAGATTTTTGGACTTAAAGTGCAGTGAACAAAAAATGCATAAGTAAGGAGTGAAGGTTGGGCCAGTGCTTCACTCACAACAATTGCAACATCATGTACAAACCATTGGAACCATAAAAAAGCATTTCTATAAGAACAGTAACTGTATTTTTCCATACCATGTTTTTTACTTGTGGCATAGAAGCTGTACAGGTACAGAGATAGTGTTCCTGAAGTCAGTCATTTGGTATATGTAGATGTTTATTTTCGTTACTACATTTCTTGTTTTCATATTTTATTTAAAGCATCATTGAAATTTTACCAAGCCTTTAGACTATCTCTGGGAGAGCTATAATAGGAGAAAAAGAGGACTCTGAGGAGCCTTTCTCAGGTGCAGCCTGGTTATGCTTTTTGAGAGCCTTTTAACTCCTGTAGGTTTGAATTGGACGAATGTCTTTATTTAGCATCAGGCTAACATACATGTCTTCTACGATTCTTCCATATCTCTGTCTAGCATTGTCGCAACAATTATAAATTAATCTTGAGTGGTTTCGAGGCAAAAGGAAACAAGGAAATAGGGCGGTAGTTACAGAGCATAGATGGGTCAAGATTTGTGTAAACAGTGGCAAGTGTGCAATTTACGAGGGAGAAGTTGAAGAGGTGTGTTAGAGCTGTAAAAAGTAGAAGAGATAAAATTAATGAGTTGTGGAGGATAGAGTCAAGTGGAAAGGCTGATAGATGACAAGCTGAGAAGGATGAGTCCACTTTATCCTCTGTGATCGAGGTGCTATGTGATGTGAACTGATCTCTTGTCTAAATGAACAAAATTTATTTTTGAAATATTCTGCAATGTTTTGAGCTGAGAAGGTGGTATTTGGAGGTGGTGGGGTCTGCAGAGGAAATACTTAAATGTTGAAAACAGGCATTTGGGACTGGGTGACAGTGGATATGAGGGATGATAAATATGTTTGTTTGGAAGGAAGGAGGACAGCATTGTAGGACTGTAGAATACATTTTGTAGTGCAGGAAGTCTACATGAGTGTGGGATTTCCTCCACTGGCGCTCAGTGGTGTGGGTGCCATTTGGGATGGCATAGTATGGTGGGAGCTGTTATGTCAAGTGCAGAGGATAGTGCATGGTTATATTGTGAAGCAGGAGAATGTGGTTATGTTGGAGATGAATGGCTTTTAATGAGTAGGAAAGTTGCTGAGGATCAGTAAAAGTGAGGTATTTCTAAGTTCTCAGAGATTGAGGTGATAGGGGTGGGGTGGGTGCAGTGGTGAGAGAGAGAGAAAAGTGAGAAATTGATGAATTTAGAGAGAACAGAGATTTGAGAAGGCAGAGTCATTGTTGTGACCATCACAGTATTATGGAGAAAAGGTTCACGGTAATAAGTTAAATGACTGTGTTATTGCGAGGCAGGGTTGTCGATAGAAATGTTTAAGTTGCCAAGGATTAATGATGGGATGTGAGTACATTATAACTGTGCTTTTTCCATATCAATTAATAATATAACCGTAAGAATGTGTTTATTATGCACTTTAGTTTTCAGAGCCAGTATGTACATTGCTAAGTGCACCATTTGTTCTCCCCATTCCATGTGTCACATAGCTGAGATTCTCACTGTATGCTAAAACATACATGGGCACAGGCATCTTAGTTCTACATATAGATTCTTTTTTCTCTGGCTCAGTTTTTTCCATCGTAGAGTGATAATTCTATGTTAATGTACAACGATCTTGAAAATAGTAATTTGTACAGTCATCTTAAAGGAAATCTGATAACATTTAGTTATTTTGTTTTACTGTCAAGTTAAGGTGTTTATGGACTCTGAATTGTATTTCTTCTCTCCCTCATCTCCTATTTCCTCATAAACTAGGTTCAAACTACACATGGTAGATTGATTTTGACCAGTGCTGACTCACATGCCAACATGATTAATTGATCTCTTCAGAGAGGAAATTGTAGAAGGTCAATAGAACAGAAAATAAGAGTATGATTTCATAAAGAAGCTTATGAACTATACTGTTAAAGGGATACTGGTACAACTTGCTATAAACCTTTAAAGTATAGATTGAGAGCACCATTTCCCCATCATACAGAGTTAAGAGTTAATAGTTTTAGTTTCTCACTGTTGGCCTCTGTGGTGCTACCATGTTGTTCTCTCTCTCCCACCGTCCCTCCTTCAGAATGCATCACTTTGTTAGGCATGCAGCAATCTATGAGTATCCATAGTTAAGCTTTTAGGGTAGGTGCTAGCACCACATAATCACATGGACCATATTTTATTTCTGGCGCTTTGTATCTATTAAAGTATATAGTAGGGAGACAGGTTGCTGTCTATATATTTATCACAATTACATGTACAGCGGAAGAAGAAAGGCAATATGGTAACACTTAGTAAAGAACGATATAATTCTTCAGCCAATAATGCTAGAACTATGGAACTTATTTAATTTTCTATCTATATGCAATTTTAATGGAAACAAATCTATAATATTATTTTGTTCCATATTTTTCAAAATAATTTTATCTGTTTTAAGTTTTTATATTCTTCATCTGCATAATTGTCTAAAAACGGTGGGTTCGTCCATAGTTCCACTACGCGCTATGGGTAAAAAAATATTGTGTTTGGCTCAGTTGCTAAGGCTTTTCAAATCCTTAGCGAGCGTATATAATGGACCTCACTATTACTATATTTGTACCTTTACCTGCTGCAATCATGGTAGAAAAGCTGTTAATGTAACAAAAATATGCAGAGGTTTTCTTTTTCTGATTAACATATCTATTAGCAAATCAGAGATAGGCAACTCTGACTATATTCGGATTGTCTGTCAATTAACCAATCAGAATTGGGGGTAACACTTCTGTTGTTGGTTAATATCAACTCATTAGATTATGAGAATTTCAGTTCTTTCACACTGCTTGGCTGAAATGTAACAACTATTTTAGCCATTCAGAAGTCCTTACAAAAAAGTGGGACTGATGCCAAAATGAGTCATTCTTCATTCTTCTTAATTAGTTTTTTATTTCCTTTTTTTTTTTAGAGTGTCGGTTTTTGGAATTTTATTTTATTTGTAATTCCTCTTTTTGCAGGGGAAGGTTTGGTTTAGGAATTGTGGAATTCCTCCTGGATGATATTAATAGAGGCATTGGGGGTCTGTATAAATCACCATGGAAGTACACATGGAAGTACACATGATATTAATAGAGGCATTGGGGGTCTGTATAAATCACCATGGAAGTACACATGGGAGTAATGTAGCAGGCCATGGGGGGTTATTTAGGTCGTGGAGGTACTGGTTGATGGCTAGTGTGTTCATGTTGTTTAGTGTTTCTCACTAGTCAGTCCTATGACTGGTGCTGGCTCTCGGGGATAATGGGAGCCCAACAATATATACTAAAAATCCCCATTAAATAGACAGGTTACAGAGAAACTTATCTGCATTTAAGATGCACTACATTTATTATGCCACAGGAATATCACCCTGGTATAAATGTTCTGGATCTCACAGCCAGTCCCCTTATGTATTAGAAGGTAACCAGTCTGTCCCCTTCAGTGTTGGAAGGTCAGCAGATCAAAAAATGTTGAGAACGACTGGCTTAGTGGGTGGTGTTGCTATGTTAGACTACTTGTGTTTCATACTCGTAGTTTCTTAAATGTACATGGTAAGCAAGTAGTGAGCTTGTATCTAGGCAAACCGTTAGCGAGGAACCCTCACTGTCACGCATAGCTTGAAATAGTGATACGAACCTGCACAAAAGTAGCAGCGAGCGTATTTACGCTTTACTATTTTCCCATTATATGCTAGTATCTCAGGAGACTTTTTTGCACTGTAACACTGGTTTTAGGGTAACCAGTGTATTTTTCGCCTGTTTCAATGAGGGGAAAAGTTTTATTTCATTAAATCTTTTAGACATGGATATATTTTGTCACAAAATATCAATATAATACATATGTAGATTTCCAAAAACAAAACAAAAAAACAGCTCTTTGAGTGAGAATCACATATATAGTTGTGGACCAAGAACGTTGGTCACCTTTGAGGCTTTGTCACGCTTTGCGAGCCTATTGGAGCGAGGAGAGCCATCGACCGCACAGGACAGGCTGTAATGAGCGCCAAAGATGCTCATTGCACTGCATGCTTTGCAAGATTTAGGCTGCAATGAGCGCCAAAGGAGAGGCAGGGAGCCTGTGAGTGAGGGTTCAAGTTAATTTGAGCCATAATTGCCTTTTTTCCACAATCGAAAATCGCCTAAGCAAAAAAAAAAAAAATGACTGCCGAAAAAGCACAACACAACGAAAATGAGGCAGAAGGAGGTAAAACTAGATTGTAGGTTGTAAAAAGGAGCCCTAAGCAGTAACACTTAATGCAAGCCAGTAACACTTAATCCAAGCCACTATCATTTACCACAAGGCAGTAACACTTAACTCAAGGCAGTGACACAACCCAAGACAATAACACTCAAGTGCAACGCCTATAAAGTACACAGGGTGAGAGGCTTGAAATGAGTGCCAAAGGCGCTCATCATGGGGCCCACAAGGAGCCCTAAAGGCGCTCATCATGGGGCTGACAAGGAGCGCCAAAGTTGATCATTGCAAAGCAGGAATGTTGCAGCACGCAATGAGCGCCAAAGGTGCTCATTGCGAGCCACGTGATGAGGGCTGAAGGTGCTCAACATGTGCCTCGTGAGGAGTGCCAAAGGTGCTCAGAGGGCCCTTAGCCTCGCATTGTGTGGCAAACAGCATTGCCAGGCTTACAATTTTACTCCCGGCATTTTTGACGGGCATTTTCCAACTAGTTATATATATAAAGGAATCCGTATCTACAAATACAATATATTTTGCAAAGTTTATTACTGCTTTACTTTTAGCTCGCTCATACAAGCACAACAAAATCTATTAGTATTTGGGATATCAGACAATAAAAATTCAGTCCTGTAGAGCTCTGATGGAAAGTCAAAGGAGCAGCTTTGTAGAATGAGAACTCAATGAGAAACTGGAACCTCAATAAAAATTAAGAGGGGAACTACCATGAAGAATCTCCCTTACAGCTAGAGCTGCCAGCAGTTTTTTCAATACCTTAGGACTCAGAAAAGACATATATTGTTTATATTGTGTATGAGTGGATATAAATTGTGTTTCATGTTACAGGTATTGTTGTAAATAACATATTGTTTATCCTGTAAGGGATTGAGGTGTGGACATGTTAGAAGTAAACCCTTAGAAGTAAAGTCCTGGGAAAATGTAAAGAACAAGTTTCACAATTTAGTGTAATGCAGAAAAAACCCCTATGCTAATAAACTCATACAAGGGGGATTTGAGCACTGCGCTTTTATGTACGCACCAACAGGGGCTCTGGGATGCACCCCAGTAAGGGCTACAGAAAAAAACTGTATATTATGCTCTGCAGATGGACAGCTCTGCTGAATATTACAGCTATCACATAGCTCCCACCTGCCCAAGCCCATCCAGCTGGCTTATCCTACGGTTAAGTGCTAAGTCAACACTCTTGAGATAGCAACCCTGGCCATTACAGAGCAGATGGTGCTGTTTTGCACATACACCTGAGATGCTCTGTTTGACTTGTAGCCATGGATTGCTAAGGCAACTAAGAATGCATCTTGGCCTCATTGGTAGTTACTAGATGTTCCATCTCACACATAGGCATGCCTTTATTGGCTAATCAAGAATGCACATGTCCTGATTGGGGAAATCTTAATTTACATGTAGGTTTCATCAGAGGTTACCAAAAATGCACAATTATCTGAATGGTTTTTCTCCACTGGAGAAACTGTATAAATATTTACATAGTCATAATAAAATGTGGTTAGTTTGGCTTCACATCAAAAATTGTGTGAGTGTCTTACTGGGTGACGGTATCTTATATTGGAGAGTGGTTATATCCTGTGACCACTAGTTTCTTGACTGTCTATCTCTTGGAAGCATTCTTGGGCGTTTTCCCTACTGTGAGTTCATCCTCTGTAGCAAAGCTATACAAAGAACTCCACACTTATGCTGGGTAGGTGCTACTACGTTCCTATCAAGCCCAACTGAAGAAAGCAGATTTAGACAGGTGATATATACAATGATTAAAGCTATATTTAAAATTATTTTCAGGAAACACAAAGAAGGGCAAAGTACAGTCAACAGGATTATATATAGCTATAATTAACTTGTCAAATAAAGAAAGAAATGATAGTCATAGCACTCCAGCACTTGTACTTTCAGAAAATGTGTGTTTGTTATTGACGTTTTAGTATATAGTGTAGTTTTATGTTCTTGGCATACACTCTGCATTTTGCTGTATCCAATATTATTCCATGGCATTATTCCCCAGAAGATTATGTTTGTAGTAACTGGCAGTATGAAAAATGTACTTATTTGACATGATGAGGGAATGTAGGTATAATAATAATAATTCCTGCCCAATGCCTCCTCAGTTCTCCAGTATCAAAGCAATGTGTGTGTGGAAACTGTGAAGTTTGGTATGAATTTGAGGCAAAAGTATAAATATAGCATGGTTTTTAGCTTCATGTATCTGAAATTCGCAAACCAGATATACATTTATTTAAAGTTGAATTTATTCATTTATTTAAGATGGTGTATATATGTAAATAAACAAAATGGAAGGTATATTATATCTAAAATATAGAGAGGGCTAACACTAAATAATAAAACAACTTGATAGTGAAGAGCTATTGCCACTCAAAGATACTCCTCCTTGTGCCCAAAAAAATCCATGTAGATAGCAGGGGCTACTGTCAAATATATGATTACTCAGGCCTTCATTCAATTGCAAGGCCGCAACTCATGTTATATATGCCGCATATCTGCGGGTTTCCTGCAGGCTTCAACTCTGCTACAATTACGGAGTGATTCAATTGAACAAGCCTGCAAATTATAGTCCGAAAGCCGGAAAAAAACATGCAATCGTAAGTAGCATTTCAGATTTTGGACATGATCAATTAACTACTCATTTAGAAACTGCCATTAGAAAACGAGACCGCCATCATTAGGTCAGTAAAACATGGAGGTTACATGCCAATCAATTAGCGTTTAGGGGTCCGATATGCGATCAGACTCGAAATACTGCAATGTATAAAATAATACAAATGAATGAAGGAAATGTTCAAGTCCATGTGGTTGGGCTGATATGTATTAACTTATTGATTCCTGAAATTGATATAACACCAAAATAACACATATAAAAAAAAAATTTGATTGCAAATATGAGGAGCTTGACACTATTGTGCAATTAATTCTAATGTCTTTCATTGCTTTCCCTGTCTTTTGAAGTGCAGTGTTGATTTTTTATTGCATTTACAGTGCTACGAACAGGGGTTAAACACCCTTGCTAGTCCTATCTGGTACCCCTAGGATTTTCTTCTACATTTGACATTTATGGGTGTGAAAATATTTGCGGGATTGGGGAATTGTAGCAATTGAATAGCTATTTGCGATCGTAACTCTTTCAGTTTTGAAAGATCAAAGGCTTAGATGGGTTGTATATTACGGTCGTAACAACCGCAGGAATTTTCAGCCCGTAACCTGTAGATCGTTTGTGGCTCACAAAAAGCTGACAATTGAATAGCAAATTTGTTTATGGGGTACAATATGGGCTCCCATGAGCTACAATTTCTCAACTGAATGAGGCCCTTAGAGTGTTAAATTAAATTTTTGAGAACAATTAAAAAGTCACAAAAATAGTATAATTCTACATAGACAAAATGCTAAGTCAAGGGGAGTGCTAGATAGAAAAAGAGTAGCTTCTATTATGTATTCCTAGGGTGCCTGGATCCAGAGCTCTCGCCATTACATGGTATTTCAGCTTTAGAACACCATATTCTCACTAGGTATTGTGAGGAAAGACTTGTGAAGCTGCAACATCTCTACTACTAGCTGTTCCCCCTCCAAGGACACAACTAAACAATGTACAAAAGAACAGTCTCAACAGGACTTAAAGAAACAAACATTTGATGGAAATTGCCCTTCAGCATTAAAATATCTCAAAATAGTTTTTGAATTGTTGAAATTGAAGCTTTTTTATTGAGTTATCTTATTGTGAAGAAGTCATGTTTACATTGTTTGTAGTCCTCCCTCTTGCTTTCTAACTGCTGATGTTGTGGGGGTGCAACTCTTTAGCCAGTTGGTAATGCAGATGCATTTTTTATGTCTGACTCCTCTATTCCCTTAAGTTGGATTAACAGTTATTGCTCAGACCAAAGCAAATCATTGTACTACATTACAATGCATGATAGACTGACAGACAGACTTACTGATAGATAGAAAGATCTGCCAGTGCACATAAACATTGTGTTAGATCACAAATATATGAAACTTTGTGATCCAAAGTAAAAAAATAAAGAGTATATGTTTTTATTAAAGACCTCAGCATTTAACACAGATTGTAAGTTTGCGAGTTTTCAATCTTGTGTCAGGCCTTGGAAACAAGCTCTATGTACATTTGATTTTATGCTCAAAAACAGGGCCCTCCATTCTTTACAAGGTGTTTAATTTGTTTTCTGCTATGTACTCAACCCCTGTACAGCGCTACGGAATATGTTGGCGCGATATAAATAAAGATAATAATAATAATAATAATTTGCCTTTTCTGATTTGTATTTTGTTAATGAGATCATGTGTATGAAATATATAGGGTATTTATTGGCAATCCCTGCTTTGTCAGAAAGTAGATGCAACATCCACACTTGGCTTTCTGGCATGAACAATAGCCCCTTCCCATAGTAAACCCCCAACTGATCATCTTGTTCTTCTAGATATATGTACTACATAACTTTATATGAAACTCTGTGCAAGGATGCTAAGCCCATAAATGTCTTTATATTGTTCTAAATATATAGTGCTGCGTAAATGCTCAGAAAACATTTTATTCTGTTCAATACATTTCCCTTGCTTTTCCATATTACCTGCTACAATAGATAATGCACAGACAGGAATATATACATCATGGTGAACCTGTGGGTCTCTAAGCAGCATCCTGTAAAACACAATAGTTGAAGCATTTCTACCCCTCTCGTCCCCCCCCCATCTATCTGTCTCTGGAAATGAGAGTTTTGGACAACCTCCAGCAGTGACTTTACCTCTGTATTGAACATGCTGGGATGGTATAACTGGCAGAACTGTTATTCACAGCCATCTCCATAGATTCATGTAAACCATGCAGTAAGTAGTCTATTGGTTACAGCTGTTACACACACATGCACATTACTAATGCAGGACTGGAGGATGGCTATAGAGAGCACAAGAAGCCCATATAAACACAAATATATATGGGTGAAAAAGGTTTTATTTATAAAAAATGGAAGTGCATACTTTATTTTCACTGCTCTATCTGTATTTATAGTTTGAATAACTTAAGTGGCCCCTTAAGTGCTATTGAGGACTGTGTGCATTGTTTCTTTGCCCTTACTGATATTTATAATCATAGAGATTTTATACAAAGAAAAGCATACACTAAGGATATTTTTATGCAAGCTTTTTCCTAGGAATAATGTCATATATTGTTTCCATTTTGTTCTAAAATAATTTGTTTCATAAATGCTCAGTAAATGAATTTTGTTGTACCATAGGGTACCATTTGGTGTGACTCATTGGTTTCACATTCCATTTTCTGTCAGTGCTGTGAGGAAAGAGATGGGCAGTGTGACAGCACATTGGGTTGGTTGGGTTAGATTAAATGAATAGGGGAC
This sequence comes from Discoglossus pictus, assembly GCA_027410445.1. Taxonomy (NCBI): domain Eukaryota; kingdom Metazoa; phylum Chordata; class Amphibia; order Anura; family Alytidae; genus Discoglossus; species Discoglossus pictus. Next base: position 424,760,007 of record CM050164.1, on the reverse strand, counting down.
TAAAAAAATAGCAAAATTTATCTTAATCAAGCATTACCAGATTTACCAGCACAATGGAGCACTACGTCTTCCCCATGAAAGCTTGGAGCCATAATATATATATATATATATATATATATATATATATATATATATATATATATATATATATTTGTAATTATATTGGGGGGGCAGGGTATTGAGAATGTAAACAAGGAAACTAAAAATATTTTTTTTTTAGGGGCACTGTAGCAATGAGGCAACACAGGTAGATCTGCCGCTGCTTATGTCCTGGGAGTAGATTTATCCCCACCCCAGACTTTTTATTGCTCCTACGCCCATGGCTATTTTGTTAGATATCTGTAACCTAACTAAAATGTGGCTATGGGCTTTTGCAAAAACATCAACTCCAGCCATCAGTTTTACTGAAATTAGAAATGTATGCAACCTAATACAGTAAGTTTAATCCTTGCACTGTTAAATGGTTCTAACGGTATTACTGAAAGCTGAAAACACTATTTATGCTGAAAAATTCTTAAGTGCAAAGCATTTATTGACATATACATGCACAGAACATATATAATGGCATACCTAGGGAAATGTACAGCATTTACAGTATCTTTAGGGAAAGCGCTATGGACACCGGATTCCAAGCTCAAAGACAGGGCCCTCCATTCATTGCAATGTGTGAATCTTGAACTTGTCATTGCCTGTAACTTAACTTATGTATAGCGCTACGGAATATGTTGGCGCGTTACAAATAAACAATAATAATAATTATCAATTATCTGGTTGATAGAAGTGCTTGTTCAGTATGCTGTACCTAAAATTAAGCTTTGTAAGGATGAAACTGTGCTAAGTTTGGGCTAACTGTACTTTCAATGATATTTTGCAACTTTCCTAAGGATATAGCCTGAGTTCTCCCATTTCAAATGAAAGTATGGTATCTAAGATGCTTTTGTAATCTATCCTATGGGCATTAATAATATACGTGAACAAATAGCTGAATTTTTCTTACCTCAAATAATTAGCTCTTCTTCTGATATTGTTGACTTCTAGCACTACACTTCTTAAGAAATTGATACCAGAAAAAAATAAGTTATTGATAAATATAATAATATTTTGCCAACCAGAAAGTTTTATAGATGGAAATTATTTGACAATTAAATACATGGAAACCTATGCAAAACTGTTATACTGATGGTCACACCATATTTTGTTTCATACAGGACAATTCTCTTCACTTGCATTCTTCACAAAATGTGACTGTAAACGCTCGCAACTCCGATGGTCAGATAACGGGAAGATTAACAGTGGGTGAGTCGCAACTTGTACTCTTTTTTCCCTCTTTTTAATTTTCCCAAATAATATAGTTTTATTTAACCGCAGAAAGCTAACTAATTAGCTGTATTTTTACTGTGTAATGAATATTTCATTATGTATTCTCATTTTCCTCTAAATAAGATTTGTTGACTATGCAATTAATTCAATGCAACTTAGTGTTAGTATTGTTATCAACTACGCCAGACTATTAAATTAAATTGTATGAATTTATTTTTCTTGAGTGTTGACGCTGTCATAAAATTTGAAAACTTTAATTTATAGATGATGTTATATTTATTATGCCATAATGGGGGAATATAACTCCTTGTTTTCAGCCCTGGAATATATATCCTATAGAGGAGATAAAAAATAACATTTATTCGGCCTATATAAATATTTTTTTAGCACATTATGTCTCTTTTAAAGAAATGGTACATGTACCATAATTCGGCGCAGTCAACATACAAGTATGCATTTAACTTCCCAGCAGTGTATACCAATGGGGCTGATATTGCCTAAAAAAATGGTGTGTTGTAGTAAGTTATCTGCTACTGAAATAGAGATTCTCCATTTGTGATTGTATAGTCTCCAATAAGGACAGTAGATTAATGGTTTACTCCACTTTTCAACAATAAACTTATCTACCATTCTTAGAAAATATCCCAGTAAAAGCTTGATTATGTCTGTAATTGGTATTATTGTAATACAGGAATTGCACAAATATAATGAGTGTATGCTTTTCCATAAATAATTGTTTAACATCTTTATTAGCTTGTAAATAACCAACCCCCCCCCCCCCCCAAATTGTGTGTGTGTGTGTCCAGAATTATTTTGCCTATTTACCACCAAAAAAGAGTTTTGATTTTGACCAGCATATTTTGCATTTAAGACTACTGTGAAAATACTTGAACACTTTAAATATATTTGTACCTCTTTATATGCACCAATGCTGCTGTGAAAGCTACCATTATGGTTTCAACAATTCACTTCCTGAAGTGGGAGGAGACTTTGATTGGAAAGGAAGTTAATGTCTGCACAATGGGGATTTGGCATCTGCAGCTACAGTGCTCTCATTGGAAGCTCATTAAATCTCAAGAACACACCCAAATGAGAAAGTAACATGTGGCATTAGTCAAGTAAGCAAAATGGAGGATAAACGCCTATAAAAGTTATTAATTAGTGAATTTATTGTTTTCATTGAGGCCTGCTGAATAACTAAGGTGAGAGCTTTTCACTCATGGAGTTGGAGCTCTAAAGTATCTGTTACTCTATCTAGCCTCTTTTCTTATTTGGAGATATCTTCTATAGTTAATAATAGAATACAGTAGAAATTAAGAGGTCTCTTACTAATTGACAACTTCTCACCTTATCTCCCTTTATGTGTGTGAACTGATCGAGTTTAGACGATACTTTTAGACGTCTGTAATCTTCCACTTTAATACGTCTTCTTTTTTTTTTAAACCTGATCACTATTCTAGATTTTGTTTGCTTACTGGATAGTTACATTCCTTGGATATTGGGATAAGCTCCCAGGCTATGCATAATACAGTGTCTGGCACGTGTTCCAACTACTCTATCTACATATACAAATATAGACATATGGCCTACAAACTCTAGTTTCTAGAAGCAACTGTATATTGAAAAAATCTAATTGCATTTTCAGGTGGATATAGATATTGAATTGCTGAATACATTTTTTTATTTGTTATAAAACTACATTTCCTGGGATTGTTATTGATAGGCTTTGCACACATTTTAAAATGTAACTTTATTTATTTATTAGTAAGTAAACTGGGGAAAGTTATTTTTCTTGTATTCCCTTGGCAAGAAACCCCCCACTGGTTCTCTCTCTGCAACACTGAGACAAACATTTCAGACATAACTGACTTTTGTCAGTGGCAACCCACTGATTTTCCTAGGCACGATGAGAAAGGAGCCCATGCCTGGGTTACTCTCTGTCCCTTAGGGAAACCCTAAGGTAAATGCATACACAGTCAATTGAGGCTGAAATGTTTGTTTGGGAGTCTTACCTTGCATGATTAATTATCTCTTACAATAATCGGTTATTGTTTTTCTTGAAGGAGCCACTATAGTATATTATTATTCTTTATTTGTAACATGTCAAAATATTCAGTTGAGATGTATAATTGCCTATAATAGTTAAGTTAGACTATTGTAATTGTTTTTATCAAGGCTACCCTGGACAGAAGGTGTCTTGCGAGAAAGGTATTTGGCCCTGTTGATAGCCTGAGTGCCTTTTCAACTGCTGTCATATGGCAGTAAACTCCCACCCTCCATGCCCACTTTGGCCTGGATTCAATTGAGCTATTGTTGTTTACTGAAGCCCGTAATGTAGCCCATAAACTAATTTGCTATTCAATTGGCGTCTTTCTGCGAGCCGCAAAGGATCTATGAGTTACAAGCTGAAAATCACTGCGGCTGTTACAACCGTAACTAATACCCCATCTAAGTCTTTGATCTTTCAAGCCTGCAAGAGTTACAATCACAAATCACTATTCAATTCCTCAGGCCCACAAATGTTTTCACACCCGTAAATGGCAAATGTCGAAGAAAATCCTATGGGTACAAGATAGGATTCGCAAGGGGGTTCAACACCTGTTCGTAGCACTGCAAATGCAATTAAAAAACAATTCTGCACTTTAAAAGACTGGGAAAGCGATAAAATACATTAGAATTATTTGCACAATAGTCTCAAGCTCGCAAATCTGCAGTTGAAAATACTTTTTTTATGTTTCATTTTGGTGTTATATCGATCTCGGGTATCAATGAGTTAATACAAATCAGGCCACCCACATGGACTAGAACATTATTGGCATTCATTTTTATTATTTTGTACATTGCTGGATTGCGAGTCTGATCGCATATCGGACCCCTAAACGCTCATTGATTGACATGTAACCTCCATGTTTTACTGATATAATGATGACGGTCTCATTTTCTATTGTCTGTTTACAAATTGGGAGTTACTTTTGGCCCGTAAGTTGTGGCCTTGTTGCATTGAATCTCTCTATAATTGTAGCAAATCTCAAGCCCGCCGACATACGGCCTTTAGGACGCAATTTGCTGGCTTGCAATTGAATGAGTCTTTTTGTCTCTATCTTGTTTCTCCTTTTATTGATTTCCACAGTATGATTCAGGGATTGGCTAGCACAGTCACCTTCTGTGATATTTAAGGTAGTTTTGGCGTGTCTGCTAAGCTTAGTTTTGTTTATTGTCACTTATTGACTACCGCAGTCTATTTTTCACCATCCACAGTGAGTATAATGCCCGAAGTGAGTTTCCACTGTGTGTTGGTTGGGGAGAGGTCCTATATCTAAACAGTCATGAGTCAAGTGTAGGTCTTAAAAAGCTCATGCTATAGCCTATCCCATGAGTCATCCTTTATAGGAACATGGAACACAACTTTTTTTTTTCCAAGAGCACATTTTAAACATTAAAAAAATATTTTTTTGTGCAAAAAAATATCAAATTAAACCCCCTTAACCTTCATTGAAGCTAACAATAAATGCTGAGAGCTTTAGTCTGTAGATCTAATTAGCTGACAGAGGGCAAGCCCCCAAAAATAGTTTAACTTCTGAATATGTTTTTGTGCTCTGATGCCTTTATTTGAATAAAGAAAACACACTGCAACACGTTATCAAGTACCATATTTCTGATGCAACAAAGACAAACATCTTTCCATGTCCCTTATATCGTACAATTAATTGAATGGCTGAAGATGAGCAGTTCTAAACCATTGCTTCTTTCAAGCTTAGTTTTTTGTCTGTTCCCTGTGTAACCTATTTCTGAATATGACTGAAATCTGACTTCGAAGACTTCCACCCACATAGTGAAACAGCGCACTAATCTGTAGATGCTCTGTCTGTATGCTGGGTTACACTGTATGCTCTTCTAGCAGTCTACGGCCTTTTTAGTGCCTCTGACTCACAACTCCAGAATTGTTTTTCCCCCTTACAGTGTTTCATGCCCTGGGTTGTTTTTAGCAATGGTTGTCTTGAATAGCTAAGATTCAACAAGTACTTATTTAATATTGATATTGATATGCCTGTGAAAACTAAATAAATATAACGGAAAAATAAACCACAAATTTAAGCTCTAACAAAATTTAGAGAATTATATTACGACAAACAATATTATAAACGGTCTCTGTAACCCCCAAATCAAGCTGATGTTTAAGTTATTCTGAAAAAGCATGCAAAACGGACTTTATACTAGACATTTATAACTGTTAAAAGTGTTTATTATACAGAATTAGTGATTACCAAATAATTGTTTTGATATGTTAATCAGTAACAGTCTGCTACATTGTTTCAGTGTTGGCAAAAATGATGTTCCATTGTTTTATAAAGCAGTTATATCCATCCCAACCTTATCAAGCTAGTAAAACTGGCAATTAGCATAATTGATCCACACAAACAATGCTGAATATATCAGGAATTATTTATCACATATATAGTTGTGAGCATGCGAGCCGTTGCTAATGTTTGTAGGCTCGCGCAGCGAGCCTGTGGCCTTCGCGAAGCGAGGGCCTCAGCTGCTGGGAAGGCGCTCCTAGCAAAGCGAGGGCAGCAGTTGCTGGCAAGGAGCACCGAAGGCGCTCCTTGTCAGCAACTGCGGACCTCGCAAAAAATACAAGACACGTTACGACCAATTACGACCTAGCAAAAATCGGCTGCAACCCGCGCACATGAAAAAATGAAAAACACAACAAATATACACAACACATACATAAAAAGCTTACCTACAGGAAGAGGGAGCATCCAGGACCTCAAAAACTGAAGTTACACCTCAATTTAACTCAAAATAAAAGAGTTTAGACACTGAAGAATTCTCTAAGTGAGAGAAAAAATGTCCGCCGAAAAAAACGAAAAGAGGCTACAGCAGTCTAAAGACGCAAAACACCACAAAACACCTATGGAATTGCCAAAAAAAAATACGAGATTCGAAAACAAGGACGCAACCCGCGCGACCCCAAACACATTAGAAACACAATAAATACACACAACAAACATATAAAAAGCTTACCCATAGCAAGGGGGGGCGCCCAGGACCTCTGCAAGTAAAGTTACACCTCGATTTAAGTACAAATTTCGGAGTTTAAACACCCGAAAATCACCTAAGCGAGAGAAAAAATGGCCGCCGAACAAAACGAAAACGAGGCTACAGGACTCTAAACACGAAAAACACCACCATAAACATGCAAAACACCACCAAACAGCTACGGATATTCCGCCACAGCCGCATACCACACATTAGCCGCCTTTTTAGATCAATAACTTATACAATGCGAAAGTACACAGCTACGCTAACGGTTTTGTCTCGCACACTATTACACTACACACATTCATCACGCTTACACAGCAGCTCCACAGCACTAAAGCTGCAGCAACATCAAAACAGATTGCCAGCTCTTCAACAAAATGCTTCCTGCAAATATTACTTCAAAATAGGTAAAGTATATTACTTTATTAATCTATTAGTTATTTTTTTATTATACACCAAACAGCATTAGCTCACTTACAATTTGATTGCCGTCATTTTTTGACGGGCAATTCGCTAGTTGTACATAAAAACTGATAGCCAGTGCTCAGTGCTCTTTAAGATGAAACACATTTCTTGATGAGGTGAGAGTGTCCTTTTTAACTGCACATGTTCAGCATTCATTTTGAGTTCAGAGAAGGTCTCCTTTCAATTTCAAGGTCTCATGCGCAGCTAAATGTCACATGATCACTGCAATAAATGGCAGTCACATGGGCTACTAGACAGCAGGAATATTAGAACATGAGTACCTTTATTAACCCCTTCTGGATTGCTACCTTGTCGTGGTGAAGGGTCTTGTATATCTTAAGGAACCTCTGAGCTATACCATATAGAGTCACCCAAGATGGACAGGTCATAGCAGAGAAGTTAGACAAATCGCTGTTCGCTGGAGAAGGAACTGGAGGTGCCCATATAATCAAAGGGTGGCCAAAGCAAAACTTGGTTAAAACCCAATAAGTGACAATGCTTTCAATTTGAATTTAAGACAAGTAATTTAACATCACTGTGTTCCAAGTCTATGCTCCCATCATGGATGCTGAAGAAGGTTAAGTTATCCAATTCTATGAGGATATTCAACACCAGGAAAATATGTTACTATCATCATAGGAGATAGGAATGCTAAAATAGGGAACCAAAAGATACCTTGAATAACTGGCAAGTTTGGCCTTGGAGTACAAATTGAAGCAGGTCAGAGATTAGTAGAATTCTGTAAAGATAATTTTATGGTCATAGTAAAAATCTTCTTCCAACAGCCCCAGAGACAACTTTACACATGGACATCAACAGATGAACAATGTATAAATCCACTGACTATATGGATGGAGATGGAAGAGCCCAGGAAAGAAGGAAAGTGAAAGATAGTGGAGATAGGAAAAGCTTTGTCCAACTGAATGCAGAATTCTAGAGCATAGCAAGAAGAGACCAGGGGGCATTTTATAATGAGTGATGTAAAGAGATAGAAGAAGATAACAATGGGAAAGTCAAGAGATCTCTTCAAGGTAGTTGGGAATCTCAAATTAACCGTTCATGTCAAAAGGAGCATGATAAAATACATAAATGGTAGAGACTTAACAGGAGATCAGTTAAAGAAGAGGTGGTAGGAATACACTAAAGATCTATACAGGAAGGATCTTAACAGCATTGATAACCTCGATAGTTTGTCAATGAGCCCTAGGAAGCCTTACTCATTACAAGGCTGCAGGAGTTGATAGAATCCCAGCTGAACTATTCAAAAACCAAAAAAGATGATGTTGTGAATGTGTTGTTTGCAACATACCAAAAACATCTAGAAATCTCAACAATGGCTAGTAAACTGAAAAGGTCAGTCTGTATCCCAATCCCCGCAAAAAATTAGTGCCAAAGAGTGCTCTAAATATCAAATAAGAGCACTTTTTTCATATGCCAGCAAAGGTAATGCTTAAGATGCTTTAACCTTGGATCTAAACAATATATGAACTGAGAACATGTGCAAGCCGGATTTCGCTAGGGCAATGGCACAAGAGATTAAATTGCCAATGTCCGCTGGAAAGCAAGAGAGTTCTAGAAAAACATTTACCTCCGCTTCATAGTCTATTCTAAAGTATTTGACTGTGTGAATAAAAACAAAATGTGGAAAGTTTTTAAAGAGATGGGGATACCAGATCATCTCATCTATCGTCTGAGGAATCTCTATTTCCCACCCTCGGCTTATACTCGAGTCACTCATTTTACCCAGTATTTTGTGGTAAAATGGGTGCCTCGGCTTATACTCGGTTCGGCTTATACTCGAGTATATACGGTATATATTATGATCACCAGTTAACCTACATCTGTCTGCAAGAAGAAAATGACAAAAATATTATAATGTCTAGAATAATTATTATTATTGGGTTCACTATCAATTTATAGACAAGTATACACTTTAGGCACAACAGTGTTTATTAAAACAATAGTAAACCAACAATAAACAACTGTAAGTAGCAGAACACATGAAAACAGTCTATATTCAGAGAGATCACAATATAAAGTCAGTGAGAAATATACACAACATTTTTCAAACTTGGTTAGCAATCAAACATCTATTCCACAGGATATATTTGGTATAAGCATTCAGTGATGTGGCATATTCATAGATCAACAATCCACATAATATGTGAAACAGCAAATAGCAATATTGGGTATAAAAACCTACATAGCAGCCAGAATATAAAATAAATACAATAGAACAAACACTTCTTAGCAAACTAAAATGTTTATGACCTGTAGCACTCAAGTATGCTAAATGCACAGTGAAATATTAAATAATAAATGATAAATAATAATAAAATAAAAAAATCTGAACAATCGAAACAGAATAGGAAGTCTAGGGGAAGCAAAAACTACCAGCCAAATATGTAAATAGTAGATCTCATGTCCTGAAAGTCTACAAAAAATATAAATGTGACTATCACTCAGTCACTCTGCTAATAGTCGAGCATCCAAATATGACAGTGGATCGCAGAGTTGAAGGGTGCAATAGATCAATTGGTAATACACCCACTTACATATCTTCCACCTCTTGTACTTAAGAATGCGGGTGTAGTGAATATGTTCTCTTAAGAATATAAAATAAACTTAAGTAATATAAACCACACAATATGATATAAAAAGTCAATAGTATATGGTATGACAAGCTACCGTAAAGGAATTTATAACAGAATTGAACAAACTTAATTTCTAAAAGCAATCAGTCTTTTTTATGACCTCCAATACAATATTTAAGGTTTTCTCCACTTTCTCAATTGTAATAGAAAGATTGTATCTGGACTAACTCAGTTCTATTACAGCTACGGTTTACCAATTATGAGTTTACAGAGTAGATCCACATCTCAGTAGGACTCCTTATTAAAGGCATATGTACAGTGCCTTACAAAAGTATTCACCCCCTTGGCATCTTTCGTGTTTTGTTGCACGAAAAATTGATTATTTGAGGATTTGCATCATTTAATTTACACAACATGCCCACAACTTTGAAGATGTTTTTTTTTTATTGTGAAGAAAACAGCAAATAGGACAAAATAACAGAAAAAGTCAATGTGCATAATTATTCACCCCCCCCCCCTGAAGTTAATAATTTGTATAGCCACCTTTTGCAGCAATCACAGCTCCAAGTCACTTTGGATAAGTCTCTATGAGCTTGCCACATCTTACCTCTGGGATTTTTGCCCATTCCTCCTTGCAAAACTGTTCCAGCTCCTTCAAGTTGGATGGTTTGACCTTGCGAACTGCAATCTTTAAGTCTGACCACAGATTTTCTATTGGATTGAGGTCTGGGCTTTGACTAGGCCATTCCAACACATTTACATGTTTCCTCTTAAACCACTCAAGTGTTGCTTTAGCAGTGTGCTTGGGGTCATTGTCCTGCTGGAAGGTGAACCTCCATCCTAGCCTCTAATCACGCACAGAGTGGTACAGGTTTTGCTCAAGAATATCCCTGTATTTAGCACCATCCATCTTTTCCTCAACTTTGACCAGTTGCCCAGTCCTGGCTGCTAAAAAACATCCCCACAGTATGATGCTGCCACCACCATGTTTCACTGTGGGGATGGTGTTCCTTGGGTGATGTGATGTGTTGGGTTAGCGTTTTCTTTGATGGCTGAAAAGTTAAATTTTAGTCTCATCAGACCAGAGCACCTTCCTCCATACATTTTCGCAAACTCAAAATGTGCCATTTTGTTTTTTGCTGAAAGTAATGGCTTTCTTCTGGCCACTCTGCCATAAAGCCCAACTCTATGGAGCGTATGGCTTATTGTCGTCCTATGTACAGATACTCCAGTCTCTGCTGTGGAACTCTGCAGCTCCTCCACGGTTACCTTAGGTCTCTGTTCTGCCTCTATGATTGATGCCCTCCTTGCCTGGTCCGTGAGATTTGGTGGGCGGCCGTCTCTTGTCTAGTCTGCTGTTGTGCCATGTTCTTTCCATCTGTTATGATAGATTGATAGTGCTCCTTCGGATCATCAAAGATTTGGATATTTTTTATAAACTGTGTACATTTTTGTCCTCTGAGACCTTTACTTAAAAAAGGAAAACTAAGGTGTTACCAAATATTCTCTTTCTGATGCAACAAAATAAAAAAATGTTTTTGATATTTGTTGATTTTGAACTGGATAGTTACACCCAGTTACATGACCGACATGCTGTCTTTAGCATGCTTCCTACCTCTAATGCTTGGGGCAGTGGTTTGGAACAGGTCCTGCAGCCTCATTGCACGGAGATCTCCACCACAAACAGATGTAATTTGTTTCCTAGGCTCTTTAAATCTAAAGTAAGCATACTGTAGTTCATGATGTTTATTATCTGTTTTTAGATACATGGAATATTTTTGTAGCTTAGCACGCTCTTTAGCAATGTATAGTGGAGAGTGGCGGTAAGTTGGTATGAAAAAAGAAAACAGTCCTTAAGTGACCTTTAATTCCTGAAATGCACTTTCATACCTATAAACATTTTAAGTGACCAATGAAGGACACATATTTTATAAATCAGGACCAATATTTGCTGGTGTTATTATTAATCACTAATAAAGGCAACTGCTTGAGAAAAAGTGTTCAAATATCAGAGAAGCTGAAGCGTAATATATGTACCAAGGTTTATAAACTCCAGATTACAAACACGCCTAGATTTTATATGTTTAAACCAAAACAGATGATACCCAAAGACACTCTCTGTAGTCTCAGAAAAACAACTGGAATGAAGCAAGAGAACGAAAGAGGAATATGGTCAGATTGAAGTAGAGGTAATTTGGCAATTCTTTTTAGATATGGCAGCATTATGTGACTTTGTCAGTGTTAAATCACCTAGCATACCGTTTAAATATTTTTTTCCTTACCAAGAAAATTCTGTCATTTTTATTTTATTTACTTAGGGCCTCATTCTATTATCAGCCATAAATCGTCCGCAAAGCTGCGATTCCTTGCGGGGCTCCCGTTACCTTGTAATTCAAATAGACGGCGCCGCAAGGCTATACCCTTACGGTCGGCCGTATATCTTGCAACCGGCCGTAAGCTCAGAAATCTTTAAATGCAAAAATAAATTCAAGACGGCACTGTAAAGCTCTGTAAATGCTAGGGATCATAATGGGGGACATGAGGATTAATAGCAACCCCCTCTCAAGCTTGCACATCAGCCCAAATCCGAGATTACATTAACTGTTTATTTTCCGGCCGCAGCGTGGGCGGGTCTGAGGTGCTCCAAGCCCTCTGGACTTTTTACATAGATATGTGACATAAATTTAAAAAAAAATTATTTACAGATTTGAGTGTAGGGGAATGTTGTGCTATTAATGCTAACACCTACAATCACTTTATAGTCTCCTCAGAGTGCAGGATGGCTTTATTATGGCTTTGTTATGTGCTTAATTGTGTGCCTGCGGGACCTTTTTGCTGTAAGTAAGCTGCGGCTCGGTTTTAGCCTTGCAGAAAGGGTTCCCGGAGTAATTGAATAGCAACCAGGATTTTCTTGCGGCCGAAACTCCACTGTGACAATAGAAGCATTACCTTCCTGAAAGCTAGTAACTTCTTACTACTGAGACCATAGGCATGTTCTATGTTTTATATTACCCCATTCATATTTGTGCCCTCCCACAAACTAGTTACTAGTCCTCATTACTCCTTGCTGGCCACAATACAATTATTGTGTATTGTTTGTCAAGTCAGGAATAAACAACTGGCTGGGACTGCATGGGGTTCATGGCTTTACTGAACTGCAAAGAATGCAGATATGAGCCTGAAAACAATGTTATGTCACCATAACAGAATGAAAAGCAGTTTACAGTTTATATACATATATACTTTATATGTTTACTCCAAGTTTATATGGATCATAATTAGCCATAATAGTAATGTCTATTTAAAATTATAGGGGAAATATTTGTCAAGCAAAAGTGATGAATCCAGGTCCAACATTTGCTCTTGAACTCTCTCCATGATTTTGTAGCTTTAATCTGATGCCAGTTATTTATCTCCCAAGTCTTCTGATGTTCCTGCCTGATATCTATCTGTCTTCCAAATATCAGTCTCCCAAATAAACATATACAGCTCAGTCTGTTGCATTGCCCAGATTCGGTTATCCCTCCAATGTGATGAAGCCTTTTTTACCGGTGTAGGGCGTAATGATGTAGCCTGTGAGGCATAGATTGTCACATAGCAATTGCTAATATGCGGGTAAATTTAGAGTGCATTCATAGGGAAAGGAAAACATTACAATATATAGAAGATCTAATGTAATTTTAGTAGTGTATTTAATATACTGTAATAAATATTTATTGCATAAAAAATAAACATTATTTTAAAAAAATAATATTAAAGAAACACAAACAGTGCTGAAAAACATTGTATCCTCTGCCTTCGACTGTCTACCTAAGTGAAACAAACTTGAGAGGACGTATATCTAGGTGTTATGAGCCCCCTGACCACCAGCCACTTTGGACTTGTATGATCTAGCCACAATGGACCCACCCTTGTAGGGACTTGGCTCAGTTGTTGTTTTATATTTATTTAATGTGTTTTTATGTTATGTTGATTTTCTATGTATGTTTACCTTATGATAGATTATGTGGCCACTGTCCCTCATGCAGTTGATATTCAAAACTAGAAGTTCCATTGCTAGTTAGTAAGTGCCATATATAGAGCCAGTAAGACTTGATAAAGTGAAGTTCACAGATATCACAGTCTCTGACTGGATACATTTGCATATGGTACAAGATATCTGTGTCAAAATCCTTAGAGAAGATAAGAGCTGCCCTGGTACTATACAACTACTGAAGTGGATGTTAAGATATTATGATGCTTGCAGAAGAAATATTAAAAAATTATTGTATTAGCAGTTTATACAAAATCCAGAAGACCCACTAACTTTTGCACAACATTATCAGTTCAAATTTAAATATATATCCATTAGACCTGTTATGGATTTCAACAGCAATAAAAGCAGTTCCTGAATATTTTTTTATATGTTTATCCTGTGTTCATATTTTTAAATGCAGAATCCAAAAAAGGTGGTTTTAGAGCCATCGTCTGCCTTGGTGAGAGGACCAAAAGCAACCTGAAAGATCTACTGGATAGGTTTGGCCATAACAGCCTTGTCAAGCTCCACAGAAGGAAGCAGATCTTCACACTAGGATGTCCCTTTGATATACAAAACTCAGCTGTAAAATCCAAAAGTTGCAGATTGTTAGGAGTGGCTGGAATGAATAAAAAATGAAATAATCACACTAGATTATTAATGAAATCAAGATATAATGAACAGTACCAGTAACTGGTACCAGTTCCCGCACTGTTTTTTCTCAGTGTCACAAACCGTTCTACAGTGTCAACGTTGTTTAGTTGTTTGGACTCGGATCTGGAAATAGTGCTGTAACACACGTGTGTCCCAGTTTCTTTACAAGCAGTAAGGTGCTATGGCCTACCACCGTGTAGGGAAAGTAAAATGTCATGCTGTGTGTGGCCTTTGACAACAATCCTTCTGGCAAATACGAATTCCTCTGCTTAACTAGTTTTATATTTGAAAGAATAGCAAAAAAAATGAAAGGTTGTAGATGTACAAAGCCTTTCACGTTTTGCCAACAATGTTAAATCATATTATAGGTCAGGGCAAGAGGAGCAGAGAACAATTCAATCCCGTTTCTCTTTAACATTTTTCTACAATGTAGACTTATTTTAACTTGAAATGTAATCTTTACATGCATCATAAAAGTTTGATATATCAGATGTTAGTTTACAATAACCAATATCACATTTGTCTACAGACTACCTTTAAAGACATATTGATAGTTATATTTATTACTAGCGTATTGCCCGTCAAAAAATGGCGGCAATGAGATGTGTATCTTTGGGAAGTTGTTTAGTTATTAATACATATGGAACTGTAAGGTAGCTAATGTTGTTTTGTGTGTACTACTGAAATATAGAATTCAAATTAATAAATGAATATAGTTTACCTATTTTTATGCATTGTGTTGAAGAGCTGGCAATCTGTGTTGATGTTGCTGCAGCATTAGTGGTGTGGAGCTGCTGTGTAAGCGTGATGAACGTGTGCAGTGTAATAGTGTGCGTGCGCGAGCCGAAACCCTTAACGTAGCTGTGTACTTCCGCATTATCGTAAAATGGCGGATAATGTGTGGTATGCGTATTAGCGGATCATTCCGTACGTAGTTTAATGGCGGGTAATGTGTGGTATGCGTCTTAGCGGATTATCCGTACGTGTTTTTCGTGGTTATAGTGCTGTAGCCTCGTTTTGTTCGGCCGCCATTTTTTCTCTCGCTTGTAGAATTTTTTAGTGTCTAAACTCTTTTATTTTGAGCTAAATGAAGGTGTAACTTTGTTTTTTGAGGTCGTGGATGCTCCCTCTTGCGGTCAGTAAGCTTTTTATGTATGTGCTGTGTGGATTTATTGTGTTTGTCTTTTTTTTCATGTTCGCGAGTTGAAGCCGTATTTTTTTGCTAGGGTTTAACGGCTCGCCTCGCTGCGCGAGGCTCGCCAGGCGATGATCGCCTGCGTCGCTTATCGCTAAGCCCGCTAAAGTACTACGGTTTAACAGTAAATATGGTAAAACGGTAAAATGACGGTCAATAAAAATTAAATGTTGTGAAATTTGTTTGCAACACAAAATGACTCCCAAAAGGACTACATTTGTCCCTTTTTTTTTCTTAAAATAAATACATAAATAAATAATATTTTTTTTTACTTTGAACTTATATTTCATCAAATGCGTTGTTTTAGGCGTGAAATCCGATGTGGCGCGAGACAAAGGTGTTAAATCTGTGTTAATGCGTAAATCTGTAATTGCGTTTCGTAAAATGTACTCGCTACTGTCTTTTTTTACTCATTGTGCGGTTAATCCGCATCCTGTGTCTCGTTGTTTTTCGAGCACATACGTCTGTGGCTGTGTTTTACGCAGTTCGTAGTAGTATAGCCTCGTTTTCATTTTTTTCCGCGGCCATTTTTTTCTCGCTTAGCCGATTTTCGATCTTTGTAACTCGTCTAAATCGATGTAAATTGGAGTTCCAACTCACTCCCAGACGTCCTGCCTGGTTCCCCATGCTGTAAGTGACCTTTTTTTATTTTTTAGTGTGTATTTAGTGTTTTTTTTATTGTTTTGATTCCGCCGCTTACATTTTTTTCATCTCGTATTTTTTTTCTAAGTGCTACGGTTTAACAGCTCGCCTCGCTACGCAAGGCTCGCCTGCAATGAGCGCCTGCGGCGCTCATTGCCAAAGTGCTACGGATTAACGTAACGGCTCGCCTCGCTACGCGAGGCTCGCCTGCAATGAGCGCCTGTGGCGCTCATTGCCAATGTGATGCAGTTTAACGGCTCGCCTTGCTGTGCGAGGCTCACCAGGCGATGAGCGCCTGCGGCGCTAATGGCAAAGTCGTACGATCGGCAAAGTGGTACGGTTTAACGGAGAGCCTCGTGCGATGAGCGCCTGTGGCGCTCATCGGTAAGTCGTACGCACTACGCAACACAGCGTGACGACGAATCGTAGTTGGACAATTATAATATGTGATATCCTTATTGGAATACCAAATATTCTTGTATTTTAGTAGTATTATTTGTTTTAGCTTCTTAAATTACTTAGTTATTGCGCTTGCATCTTCTTTTTACAAACTTGTTCCATCTATTTCTGGAAAATTATAAATTAATGTATATAATTATATAACTCATTTTTGCCTTAATTTACTGTCATCTTTAATACTTTGAAGGGAGTTGATTGAATAATTTAACTGTCAGGGCAAAGCTGATTTGCATGCTGATGTGAAATTAAAATGTACTGAAATTTTGTTCCAAAATAGTTGCAATTCTTTCGTTTTTTATTTACTTTTGTATAACAAGGTTTGTAAAGGAGTTTTTTATACTCCTTGCTTGGTTCTCATTGGATTAGAGAAAATAGGTCTAAAGTTTGTTAGTCATTGTTATATGTAAGAACTATAACAAGGACCACTGAAGCCACTATTTGTATTTGGATCAACATGGATAGCCCTCCTGGTCCAGGGCAGAAAATTGAGGACCTGTATGTCGATCATCGCTAGATGATCATTTGTGCTAGATAATTATCATTCATTTATTTGAATTATCTGAATTAAAATACACAGGTTTTCATCGTTTTTTGGGGGGGTTTTACTTGTTTTTTGTAAAATTTTATTATTTTTGGTAACTCTTTTTTTTATAAATTAGCAATTTGTTAATTTTAGTAATTTATTGGGGGTTGTATGTAGTGTAGTTTAGTTTTGTGTTTTACTTAAGGTTCTTGTGGACCTCCATGGCACTTTGTGTGTTAATTTTAGTTTACCATGGGGCTCTAGATAGATCTCCATTTTCAAGATAAACCTCCATGTCGGTAGGTGTTAATGGGGATACCATGGCAGTCTGTATAGACACCCATGATTTCAAAACAGTTAAAATAAGTACATATGGTAGTCTATATAGACCTCCATGGTATGAGGTTAATTAATTTGTTGTCAATTAGGTGCCATAGGGGTCCTTGTAGGACGCCTGCAGCATAAGGGTTAATTTTAGGTGCCACAGAGTCAAATAGGGACCCCATGGTGGGGGATAACTTTTAGGTGCAACACAGCTCCTTTAACATTTTAGATGCAATGGTGGTCTCAATAGACATCCATGGTTATGTAGATAACTTCTAGAGGGTGATCGGGGAACGGGGGTTTAGATAGGAGAAGGTGGCGATCGGTAGTGAGCGGGAAGGGGAAAAGCAGTCGCAAAGGCATTTTTATGCTTTTGCCAGGGCTCTGGAGTACTCCCATTACCACTAGGAAAAATCAGGAATATTAGGAATTTGCAGGTGCCAAGTAATTTTGAGTAATTTGGAGTTTAATCGTTTTTTGGAGCTCTGTCAACTCCTAATATTCCCGGTGTGGGAAATCAATGGTAAAAACTTTATTTTGCATCTCTGTCTTGCCGTAGCTCTTAGGGGTTGCTTTTTTACCATCATGCTGAGAGGGGAGGTAGACTAGCTAGAGAAAATACTTGACTTTTATAGTGTGTAACTGTGTAACTTTGCGATAATGGAAATGAGGCTCATAGGGCCATATGCTAATCCCTCCCCTCGCACTTACGGGTGGTTTAGTAACAAAGTAAATCCTACCTAGCCATGCTATTTCACACATCTCCATTAAATTTTGCACTGCTAAAAGATTACAAGTTACTCCGTTTTTACTTTTACATCAAATCTCTATTCTAATAAGATTTTATGGATCACTTGCAAAACAGGGCAGTGCCGTAACTGCAAAAATATGAAAGAAATATTACATGTACCAAAAATCACTCGTAAATGGTTTTAAAACCATTCCTGAGTGCCACTGCAGCAGTTAAAGTGACAGTATAGCATCAAAAACAAGTAAAATTATGAATTTCAACATTATTTGACACTATACAGTCCAATATAAACATATGTGTAATTACAAAACATGATATTGTATTATTATGTCCATTTCATTATACAACATCAATTGCAGCAAAGAACCAAGCACTCAAGGGGTTAATACTTATCAGGAAACCATGTTGCCTTGAATCAAATGCTCTAATGCATTGCCTATATATATATATATATATATATATATATATATATATATAAATATATATATATATATATATATATATATATATATACAGTGCCTTACAAAAGTATTCACCCCCCTTGGCATTTTTTGTGTTTTGTTGCCTCACAACCTGGAATTAACTTAAATTGTTTGAGGATTTGCATCATTTAATTTACAGGACATGCCCACAGCTTTGAAAATGTTTTTTTTATTTTTTTTTATTTTGAAGCAAACAACAAATAGGACAAAATAACAGAAAAAGTCAATGTGCATAGCTATTCACCCTCCTAAAGTCAATACTTTGTAGAGCCACCTTTTGCGGCAATCACAGCTCCAAGTCGCTTTGGATAAGTCTCTATGAGATTGCCACATCTTACCACTGGGATTTTTGCCCATTCCTCCTTGCAAAACTGCTCCAGCTCCTTCAAGTTGGAGGGTTTGCGCTTGCGAACAGCAATCTTTGTCTGACCACAGATTTTCTATTGGATTGAGGCCTGGGCTTTGACTAGGCCTTTCCAACACATTTACATGTTTCCCCTTAAACCACTCAAGTGTTGCTTTAGCAGTGTGTTTGGGGTAATTGGCCTGCTGGAAGGTGAACCTCCGTCCTAGCCTCAAAGCACTCACAGAGTGGTACAGGTTTTGCACAAGAATATCCCTGTATTTAGCACCATCCATCTTTCCCTCAACTCTGACAAGTTTCCCATTCCTGGCTGCTGAAAAACAGGATGGTGTTCTTTGGGGGATGTGATGTGTTGGGTTTGCGCCAGACATAGCATTTTCTTTGTTGGCCGAATAATTACATTTTAGTCTCATCAGACCAGAGCACCTTTCTCCATACATTTTGGCAGTCTCCCACATGCCATTTCGCAAACTCAACACGTGCCATTTTGTTTTCTGCGGAAAGTAATGTCTTTCTTCTGGCCACTCTGCCATAAAGCCCAACTCTATGGAGTGTACAGCTTATTGTCGTCCTATGTACAGATACTCCAGTCTCTGCTGTGGAACTCTGTAGCTCCTCCAGGGTTACCTTAAGTCTCTGTGCTGCCTCTCTGCTTAATGCCCTCCTTGCGTGGTCCATGAGTTTTGGTGGGTGACCATCTCTTAGCAGGTTTGCTGTTGTGCCATGTTCTTTGCATTGGTTATGATAGATTTGATGGTGCTCCTGAGGATCATCAAAGATTTGGATCTTTTTTATAACCTAAACCTGACTTGTACTTCTCAACAACATTGTACCTTACTTGTTTGGAGAGTTCCTTGGTGGAGAGTGGCAGTGTTTGGTTAGCGGTGCCTTTTTCTTGTGTGTTGCAGCCTCTGGCACCTTTCAAAAAAGGTGTGTACATGTAATGACAGATCATGTGACACTTAGATTGCACACAGGTGGACATCATTTCACAAATTATGTGACTTCTGAAGGTAATTGGTTGCACCAGAGGTTTTTATGAGCTTCAAAGCAAAGGGGGTGAATACATACGCAAGCGCCAATTTTCAGTTTTCTATTTCTAAAAAATACTTTTATCAATGTCTTTTTCTCATTTTACTTCACCAACTTAGACTATTGTGTTCTGATCCATCACATAAAATTCAGATTAACAAAACATTGAACTTAAGGCTGTAATGTAACAAAATAAATAAAAAGTCAAGGGGGTGAATACTTTTGCAAGGCACTGTATCTATCTATATATAAATAAACACAAAATAAACACAATTATCTATATATTGAATCTATAAAAACATGTAAATGTAATGGTTCTTGGCCAAAGTTACGGAATTTGTCCTAAATCCTTATAATAATCATGACGTTCTCGGTTTCTGTTGGTTCCTAGAGACGTTTCTCATCCGTAAACCTTTGTTTGGGTACTCCCTACACCCAAATCTCTTGCGGATAAGGCTGGATTTTCAGATGTGGACTGAGTGCCATAATGTGGGGGTGAGCAAGATTAACATAAACGTGTAACGTAGGGGAAAAGCTCCTTCAGCCATTTTACGGATATACTGCATATTATACCACTGGGTTAGCATGGGGGTGATAGTCGTCCACTAACAGCATTTTTACAATGGACATGGTAAATACTTGTATTTTCAGATAATTGATTAGATACATCAAGCAATTCCCTCCATTATATCTATAATGTCTTCTAAACTCAGTAACCTCTACTCCTTTTGTACCAGTATTTATTCTTTTTATTCCTCTATTTCGCCCTACAGAATATTTTGCCTTTTTTGTGGTAATGTCAACATTATCTAGTGCTCTTGTATGAATTCCATTAGCCGGATGAAAATCGTTAGTTTCCTGTCACCCGCCCCTTTCTGCTCCTCACCCTAACCCATCTCCACGCCAGCCACCAATGTTCACCTCAAGCTTCAAATATTCTTAATATACACACAGTATAATAAATATGTTTTCATGTAGTGTAATTGAGTTCAAAACAAAATATAGTAGCAACAGCAGGTAGCCTAATAGAATATGTGTGTCATATATTTTACATAGAATATGGATAGTGTAGTCCAGGTTTCTCCATTTCCAGTCCTCAAGGGCCAGTATCATACTCTTTCTTTGAGTATGTCTTGGTTGATTACAGGTAGATCAGTAAGCAGCACAATCATTTTGATGTAATTACTTGTGCTGCCACAGGAATATCCTGAAATTAGCTCTCAATGAGTGAAGAAACTCTGATCCAGTCAATATAATAAACTGTAAAAAAAAGTTTTTAGAACATCCAATTTGCATACTCATTTCTCCTTTGTGTAATACAATCGTAATTAATTTCAGTGCAAAATGCCATGTGATATAATTGCCTTCTCTGTTTAAAATTTAAAATTTTAATTAGGCGGAATGTGAAATGTAAATATATAAACAGAAAATGAAATGAATGCTAATCAGTTTCCAAAACCCTCACTAAAGTGCCGCTAACAATGTGAGCTCTTTCACTTAAAATATTGTTAGATTTGTTTGTATAGGTCTCTAGTTTAACCAAACATATTCTTTAAATAGCCTCTAGTTCATTAAGACACAATGTGAAGTGATAGAAGAGTGTTAATGAAGCATGCTTAAAGTACGAAGGGTATATTTTACGAATCACCCTCAAGCCAGGTTTGCAAACTTGACTTAATGATGAACATCATAATCTCATTAGGTTTCTTTCCTTTATGAATCCCAAATGAGCGTCATTTAAAATTCATCTTCTCAAATAGCTCCTACTTATTTCTAGTCAGGGAACAAATATGTCTTTCTGTTGGAGATCTTTCTGCAACAAAACTCTTCTGTGTGACTTAATTAATGTGTAGCTGGTCCATTAGAACCAGTGATTTAATACAGGGGAAAGATGCATCTCAAACTGTATTGAATTAATTAAAAAGTTATTAAACACTTCCGATATGAAAAGTTCATTAGGTACATCTCAGTGAAAGTAAAAATAGGATTCTAATCTAATAAGTGAATATTTAATTTCCTGAACGGATTATTAGTATTTTATACAACAAGAGAAGTATATTGAATGTTGTCTGATCAATAGATTTTACTGTTTTTATGATTTTGTGATGTGAAGGTCATTTTAAAAATACTTTAGGCTTGCAATTGAAATAAGAGTATGGGTGCACTATAATACAAAATTAATTGAATCCCCAAATATATTATTTCTCTCTAAGTTTAATTTTCTTTACAGATACTGGACATGATTTCAACTTTTTCCTGCTTCCACGTTTCTCTCCCTCACCCCTTCCTCTGTTTATAATGGTAGAACTAGGGGATGGAAAAGCCCCAGCGCAAAACATCTTGGGCCTTTACCCAATATACATAGTATTATTCCTTTCTCCTTAGCTTTTTAGTATTTTTCTACTCACATTTTTTCTCTCTTATTTTCTGCCCCTTCCTCCATTCAGTAATTTTTTCTTCCCACCACTTCTTCCATTCCATCTCTTCTGTTGCCCCTTTTTTGCCTTCTCCTGACCTACTCTATCTCTGTTTCTCCTTTGTTACTGGCCCTCTCCTCCATTGTGATGGTTAGCAATGGATTCATATCAAAATGTAGAGTCAGAAATGTATTTAAAATAATATAGAACTGAATAGTACAATAATTTTGAGCTGAAATAAAATAAAGCTTAAAAAATGGATCACTCAAATATTATTGTGCATTTCTGTGCTATCTATTATATTACTATAAAGGATGTACTGGATGGTTTTCCAAGGTAATCCAATAACAGGTAATTGGTGATGTCGCGAACATAACATTTTCGGTTCGCGAACCGCGAACGCGAACCGCTGCGAATGTTCGCCAACCGGCGAACCCTGCGAACCGCCATAGCCTTCAATGTTCGGCGGATTTTAAAACCCACAGGGACTCTTTCTGGCCACAATAGTGATGGAAAAGTTATTTTAAGGGGACTTACACCTGGAATGTGGCATGCCGGAGGGGGATCCATGTCAAAACTCCCACGGAAAATTACATAGTTGATGCAGAGTCTGGTTTTAATCCATAAAGGGCATAAATAACCTAACATCCCCCTCCACCATCATCCTCCCCAGTATCTCTTTACCCCATCCCTCATCATCCTCCCCTGTGTCTCTTTCCCCCCTTCCTGATCACCCTCCCCTGTGTCTCATTCCCCCTCCCTCATCATCCTCCCACCTCCCTCATCATCCTCCCCTGTATCTCTTTACCCCCTCACTCATCAGCCTCCCCTGTGTCTCTTCCCCCTCCATCATCATCCTCCCCTGTGTCTCTTTCCCCCACCCTCATCATCTTCCCCTGTGTCTCTTCCCCCCCCCCCTCATCATCCTCCCCTGTGTCTCTTCCCCCCTCCCTCATCATCCTCCCCCCTCCCTTGATGATAAGGGGGGGAAGAGACACAGGGATAAGTGTGAGGGGTGTTAGGGTAAGGGGTGTTAGGGATAAGGGTGTGGGGGTTAGGTGTTAGGGTGAGGGGTGTTAGGGCTAAGTGTGAGGGGTGTTAGGGTGAGGGTGTTAGGGATAAGTGTAAGGGATGTTAGGGTGAGGCATGTTAGGAATAAGTGTGAGGGGTGTTAGGTCTTAGGGATAAGTGTGAGAATGTTAGGGTTAGGTGTTAGGTTGATGGGTGTTATGGATAAGTGTGAGGGGTGTTAGGGATAAGTGTAAGGGGTGTTAGGGTTAGGTGTTAGGGTGAGGGATGGTAGCGTTAGGTGTTAGGGATAAGTGTGAGGGGTGTTAGGGTTAGGGTGAGGGGTATTAGTGATAAGTGTGAGGGGTGTTAGGGCTAGGTGTTAGGGTGAGGGGTGTTAGGGATAAGTGTAAGGGGTGTTAGGGTTAGGTGTTAGGGTGAGGGATGTTAGGGTTAGGTGTTAGGGATAAGTGTGAGGGGTGTTAGGGTTGGGGTAAGGGGTGTTAGGGATAAGTGTGAGGGGTGTTAGGGTTAGTGTGAGGGGGGTTAGGTGTTAGGGTGAGGGGTGTTAGGGATAAGTGTAAGGGGTGTTAGGGTTAGGTGTTAGGGTGAGGGATGTAAGGGTTAGGTGTTAGGGATAAGTGTGAGGGGTGTAAGGGTTGGGTGCTAAGGTGAGGGGAGGATGATGATAAGGGGGGGAAGAGACACAGGGGTGTCCTTGCAGCAGAGATCAAAAGAGTCCTTCAGGATTGTATTGCACACTGTGTACAGTAGCCTAGCTATGGTTTTCCCTATTGATGCAGTATCACCTACACTCAGCCTCCTCTCAGTAAGACTGCAAGTTAGTTATGATTCCAAAATGGCTGCTGTCCATGAGGTAGAAGGGTGTGGAAGGCAGGGTACGATGCTTGATTGGCTGGAATGTGTCTGCTGACTGTGAGTTGCAGGGTCAAAGTTTGCTCAATGATAAAGTATAGGGGGCGGGTCGAATATCGCATATGTTCGCAGTTCGCCGCGAACGCGAACATGCTATGTTCTCCAGGAACAGTCCGCCGGCGAACTATTCGCGACATCTCTACAGCTAATATATTATCTAATGTATTATTTATGCTTATATAAATAGGTTTCATGGATATGGCCCATATCTACCTAGCTGCTGCACATACATTCTCTGTCTTTGGTACACCACTTAGCAATGACGATCTGTGGTCATGAACACTCGCTGCTCCAGTGACAGCTTTGCCTTTGCTTATATAACTTATTAGCCCTTGGTAGCACTCATTACATTTCTATACCCTTTGTATAGCACTAAAGATCAACTTATCATATCAGAAGTAAAATGTAAACATTTACAATTCTGAATATGTTGTCTATATCTATTAAGACTTATCATACATAGCTCACTAAATAGAAAATCTGCCTCGTTTAACATGTTTTAGCAGATCAATATGTAATCGTGTAACAGTTGCATCTATTGCCTGCCATTGTGAACAAAACCAGTGGATCATTTTGTGGCACACTGTATGCTGCTTTAAAATAAAGAACCATTGCACATAATTTTATAGTAAAAAACAACAAATACTGTATATATATATACTGTATACATATATATATATATATATATATATATATATATATATATATATATATACAGTATATATATATATATATATATATATATATATATATATATACAGTATATATATATACAGTATTTGTTGTTTTTTACTATAAAATTATGTGCAATGGTTCTAATGGAAAGAACTAACACAGGGTCACCTTTCACCGATCAAATATTGTAATATACACCGTTAAGTAAAAAAAATTGGTGAAAGGTTGGCAAGTGTATATGGAGCCATGCGGACTGCAGTGCATCCGACAGCTGATGAAGAATGCATGGTGGAGGATCCATACGCTGAACATGACGATCGAGGTGGTCGAGAATGGTTCAAGTCAGGGGAATAGGGAGGTTAGGAAGTAATTGGAAGTCTTTGTTGTAGTAGTCTAACCACTGTCCTGCTGGAAGATCCCATCCGCTCCAAGGAAGACTGTCAACATGTATGGGAGTATTTGATCTGCAAGGATGGATAGATAACCGGATAGGTTTAGAGCACCAGAGGTATGAGTGGACCCAGACAATGCCAAGAAAATGTTTCCCAGACCATAACGCTGCCGCCACCAGCTTGTGTTCTTCCAACAATGGTGCAGAGTGTTTGTAGTCAGAGGTTTCGTACCTGACACGCCAACATCTGTTCAGTCAATCGAGCAGAAAACATGACTCCTCAGGGATGGTAACCCTTTGCCAACCAGAAGAGGTCCAATTTCTGTACGGTCATGCATTTTGAAGACGTTTCTGACAATGAACCCTCGTCAGCATGGGTACAGTGACAGGGTTTGCTGTATTGAATAGGGTTTGCTGTACTGTCATTTTAAGCACATGTCTGGTAGCACCCTGGTTTGATTGGATGATGAGCTGCTCAACTGTAGTGTGTCAGTTGGCTGTTGATCTTGATGGTTATAACCTATTTAGGAAAGATTGGGGCAATGGTAAAAAAGGAGGAGGGGTTCGTCTGAATGTTAAGCCTGAATATAAGCCTATCGTCAGAGAAGATATTTATGCTGGAACTAACGGTAATGTTAAATGTTTGTGGGTAAAGTTTAATAGCGGAGCAGCAAATTCCAAAAGAATATTGGTTGGAGTGTGCTATAAACCCCCAAATATAATTGAATGTGAGGAAATGCAATTATTGTTACAGATTGGAAATGCAGCAAAGCATGGGCAAGTTCTAATAAGTGGAGATTTTAACTACCCTGAAAAAAACTGGATGAATGAGACTAGCATTAATGGCTGCGGAGTACACTCAGGGATCATTATCTGGCCCAGATTATACAAGAACCTACTACATCCAATGTGGTTTAACAATGATTTACAGATCAAGATACACAGTGAAAAACAAGCATTTAAATGAAACAAACAAGAGAGGACAGAGACTGGTTACGTAAGTACAAGGAAATCACTAAGGCTTGCAAAAAAGCTAGTAGACTGGCTAAAATAGAAAATGAAAAGTTAGTTGCAAAAGAGAATAAGACTAACCCTAAAATATTTTTTAAATATATTAATGGGAAGACGGCGAGGAAGGAAGCTATAGGAACATTATAATGTGAAATAGGCCATCTGAAAATTAGGCAGATGAGCTAAATAGGTTCTTTTCTTCAGTATACACAAGGGAGGCACCAGTAGTTGGGACACTGCAACAAAATGGGGCTACACTACCTTCACCAACAAATTGGTTAATGCAAGAGGAAATCCAAAAGAGGTTGGAAAAAATAATTGTTATTAAAGCCCCTGGTCCTGATGAAATACATCCACGGGTACTGATTGAAAGATCCCTACCAGATGGCTGTCAAAAAATGGAGGTGATACCTATATTTAAGAAGGGTGTCTTACTTCTGTAGTGGGAAAGCTTTTAGAAGGGTTAATCAGGGATAATATACAAGAATATGTCTACTTGAACAGGATTATAAGTAGTAGCCAACATGGATTTATGAGGGATAGATCATGTCAAACAAATCTAATTAGTTTCTATGAGGAGGCAATTCAGTTGACGTAGTCTTTTGGGATTTTACAAAGGCTTGTGATACAGTGCCACATGGAAGACTATTGTGCAAACTAAGGGATACAACAGTTGCAGTAAAGATCTGCTAAGAGAGCTGGCTAAAAGACAGGAAGCAAACGGTTGTGGTAAATGGAACATACTCCGATTGGACTGATGTGGTAAGTGGGGTTCCTAAGGGTTCAGTATTAGGTCCTCTCTTTTTTAACATATTTATTAATGACTTAGAAGTGGGACTGGAAAGTAGTGTCTCAATTTTTGCTGATGCCACAAAGTTGAGCAAGGTAATTAAATCAGATAACAATGCACTTTCCCTCCAAAGGGATTTACATAAATTAGAGAAATGGACATCTAAATGGCAGATGAGAATTAATACAAATAAATGTAAAGTTATGCATCTGTAAGGAAAACAAGCCATGCAATTTATAATCTTAATAGAGCAAATCTAGGGGTATCAGATATTGAAAGGGATTTGGGAGTGCTTGTGGACAACCACCTAGGTAACAGTGCTCAAAGCCAAGCAACATCTGCAAAAGCAACTTAAATATTAGCATGTATTAAGAAGGGTATAGAAGCAAGGGAAGAAGATATAATTCTGCCACTATACAAATCTCTAGTACGCCCTCATTTGGAATATGGAGTACAATTTTGGGCACTACTTCATAAAAAGGATATTTTAGAGCTGGAAAAAGTACAGAGGAGGGCAACACAACTAATAAGGGGAATGGAGGGGCTAAGTTATGAAGAAAGTGTAACCAAATTAAACATATTTTCTCTAGAAAAATGATGTCTAAGAGGAGATATGATTACCTTATATAAATACATCCAGGGTCAGTATAAAGATTTGTCAAGGGAGCTTTTTGTGCCAAGAGGTTTTCAACTGACAAAAAAAGAAAGAAAAGGGTTCTTCACAGTAAGGGTGATTAATCTGTAGAATTCTCTACCAAGGTAGGTGGTGACAGCAGATTCAATAGATAACTTTAAAAGGGGACTGGATTTATTTTTAAATAAAAAGGTCATTTAGGGTTATCCTGTTTTATTAGAGAGAGAGAGTACTGACCCAGGGAGGAATACGATCGCCAGTATCTGGGGTCAGGAAGGAATCATTTTTTTTCCTTTTGAGATGATTGGCTATGTTTCACTTGCGGTTTTTGTGGTTTGCCTTCCTCTGGATCAATTAATATCTAATCCGTATCTTGCAGATCAAAGGAGATCTTAAAAAGTTGAACTTGATGGACTAAAAGTCTTTTTTTTCAACCTCAATTACTATGAAACTTTAATGTAACACACCTTCGCAGCCGACGTTCATCTCTGACATCAATGTCACATAGTGCTTCACAATTTCAATGCTATTTATTCACAATGGTGCTGTTTGTCCAGTCACTGTACACTTCAACCACAGCAACATGCGCACAGTTCCCAAACTGCTCTGTTTCAGAAATACTGCCCTCTTGGCCCGAAAACCAATGATCATCCCCTTTTCAAAATCGGATATATCACATGTTTTACCTATGAAAGTGATGGTTGATATGTTTGTAGAATGCCTACATGTCACCTTATTTACCCATCAAGCCAGCTTATGACATGTGCTGTATTTTAATGGCTACACGCTGCTGACATCAAATAATAAATCATAATAAAGTGACTCGATTCTGTAATATATTGCGCAGTGGATATGTTGTAGACATTGACAGAATGTAATTAAACATCTGGCCTATGTATTGTAGACCTTGATGGCAGATTACATTGTAGCACTGTGTGGAAGTTGCAATGTGATATACTCTCAGCATTGAACCAAAATAGACTAATGAGAAATATGTTTCAGTTTTCTTAATATATGGTCCTTCAACACCTTTAAACTCTAACTCACAGTAACACTTTTGGAGATAACAAGTGTACAACACTTGTTCCCTTCTATTAAATGTGACTCACCACCTTTGTATAGCTATATATGTAAATTGTTCAAAACCAACATGTCCACAAAATACATAAATATCATACTCTAAAAATAATTTCTTCATATACCAAACAGAAATATTAGTGTACATAAATCTTGGCAAGAAATGCACAAACTGAAAGCAAAAGGATTTTGCAAAGGATTTGCTTTTTTCTTTTTTTAAATAATTCATCACTTATATATAGTCGGAGTCTACAACCATTTACAATTAAAGAGCCAAGCTATGCAAAAATCTCACAGGAAGGGACCAAAAAGACTCCATGTGTATGACAATCTGCACAACCTAGATTATTTTATACCAAATAGCACACTGACCCATGATGAACATTATATTGATATTGGCCGTTTTGCTTTTTATTAATTGCTTAATTAAGTCAAATCTAATTTCAATTGACAGCCAGCAATGATTTGAACTCATGCTGATGACTTTGTTTTTGACTTTGTTCTTGTTCTTGTCAATTGTTGATCTGTACTGAGCTGACCCTGATATCACATATATAGTTGTGAGCAGTCGGGTTGTTGCTAACGCTGCGGGCTTGCGTAGCGGGCCTGCGGCCCTCGCAAAGCAACTGCAGACCTCGCAAAATTTACGGACTTACGGCACAACAAAAACGAGACGTGTTACGACCCATTACGACCTCGCAAAAATACGACGTTACCGCCCGAAACACGCACACATGAAAACATGAAAAACACAATAAATACACACAACAAATACATAAAAAGCTTACCTACAGCAAGGGGGCACCCAGGACCTTGAAATCTCAAGTTACACCTCAATTTAACTTGAAATAAAAGAGTTTAGACACCCAAAATCCCCTAAGCGAGAGAAAAAATGGCCGCCGGAAAAAAACGAAAACGAGGCTACAGGACACCACCAAACACCTACAGATTTTCCGAAAAAGACGTACGAGATCGGAATACAAGGACGCAACCCGCACGACCCGAAAAACATTAGAATTACAATAAATACACACAACAAACACATAAAAAGCTTACCCACAGCAAGGGGGGGGGGGGGGGGGGCACCCAGGGCCTCTGCAAGTGAAGTTACACCTCGATTTAAGTCCTAATTTCTGAGTTTAGACACCAGAAAATCACATAAACGAGAGAAAAAATGGCCGCCGAACAAAACGAAAATGAGGCTAAAGGACCCTAAACACGCAAAACACCACCAAACACCTACAGATTTTCCGAAAAAGTCGGACGACATCCGAAAACAAGGACGCAAACTCAGGGACAGCCGCATACCACACATTAGGTGCCTTTTTAGAACACTAACTTACACAATCCGGAAGTACACAGCTACCCTAACGGATTTGCCTCGCGCACGCACACTATTACACTGCACACATTCATGACGCTTACACAGCAGCTCCACAGCCCTGATGTTGCAGCAACATGAAAACAGATTGCCAGCTCTTCAACACAATGCTGCATATATTACTTCACAATAGGTAAAGTATATTAATTTCTAATTTTATTAATTATTCATTGCCATACCAAAAAAAAGCACCAACGCTTCTCATGGCACACAAACAACCAAGAGCCTCGCAATGAGCGCCGAAGATGCTCAGCGCGAGGCTCGCAATTAGCGCCGAAGGATCTTAAAACACCAACAAAATTAATTTCGCACACAAACAACATTACCTGCCTTACTATCTTATTGCCGTCATTTTTTGACGGGCAAGTCGCTAGTATAATATAGATTATATATGTCCATTGGGAGTCCACAAGGACTGGATCCATGCCATATTTTTTATCATATCCCCTTTTCAGCAAGTTTATATTGTGTTACCATTTCCCCTGGGTTACTCAGTGGCAAGCAGTTGTGGATACAATACATACCCACCTTTTATCCAGTGCTATTCTTTTCTTTTTCAGTGTGTCATCCCATATACATCTTAAATGTAGCTTAGAAACACTCTCTAATAACATACTGATTAGTTTTCACAGTCTCTTAATTGAGTAATACATATGGATTCTATCTTTAGTATCTTAACATTTTTATACTGTATGTTTAAACGGGCATATCTAGAAAATGAAACATAGCACATAATCCAATAAAAGTGCATTAAAATTCTGAATCAATATCATTATTCAGCTCACTGGGACAAAAGCAATAAATAAACCATCTCAATATCAAATATAAAATCATTTAACATAATATTTAAAATGAATCATGAATCCCACGGGTATTATATCAATGCATAACTGTGTTATTGTCATAATATAGATAAATGTAAGGTATATCAATATTTGCTGCTATATCGGGTGCTTCCTTTCTCCCAGTATCTTCAGAGTAGATGTGGCAAGTTACAGAAAGCCCATGTGGAAGATACGCTCCTTGATACATACATTTTAATGTATGGAGGTTGTTTTTTCTTTAGAAACAAGCAATTGGACGGCAAATATGAATTGCTTGTCGCATGTTTATGCTATTTTTATTTTTTGGTTAAAATGTCATATGATCCTATTCTGAACTATGTTAAGGACAGACACGGGCCTACTTTGATTTTCCTTACAAACACAGTTGACACATTTTAAGCATAAAACTGTTTTGAGGTTTAATTAAGCCATGTTTTTTTATATAGAATGGCCAGTGTAATTGCCCTTTGGGATCTTGTTTGCTGTCAATCCCATCTTTCTTTATTTCTTACAGGAAGCAAAGCTAAAATTAATGTATCCCTTTGTTTCTTGGGATTTGGCGCTAAAAGATGTGTTTTTGTACTGTGGGATCCCAGGGGATGGGATTAAATGATGTTTTGCAATTACCTGAAGGTTCTGTAATATTTTATTTGCATGTCACTACCCAGAATCCTTAGAAGCACTGGAAGCTCTGCTGACAAATTCTGTGCAATCTCCACGGAAGTCCAAACGGGGATGTGCCTAGAACAGCAAAAAGCCTAAGTACGTCTTTATTGCTGGGCTATGGCGGTTTGTGTCTTGCTATTACAGCTATCTTTGTAAACATTTTCTAAAGAAGAAAACTTAATATCTTGAAAGTTTGCATTTTCCTTATAAGGGACGCTTCCTTGCCCAGAGTCTCCCTTATGAATTCTTGACAGCAAATGATTATTTGATTTATGAAGGGACCATAACGCTACTTTGACATTAATATTTGTGTAAGAAGCTCTTAGGAGCCAGTTCTAACAAGAAATGCATTGTTAGGGGTGACCTACAGAAACTCTTTTTGCAGAACATTCAGTCCAGGAACACACTGTACATTACATTGTTTTAAATGTGAGAATATTGTTTCCTTAAATTTCATCTATTATTACAGTACGCCTTAGGCATAGCAAATAGGCAGGTCCATTCAGTTTGCCTATTCTATTTAAAAAAACTCTGGCTTATTAAAGGGATACTGTCATGCTAACATCAAGTTTGTTTTTTCTTAAAAAAACATTTAAATTGGCTCTACATTGTGCTTGCAGTTTTTCTCCATGGTGAACCATTCCAGATATGTTCAGCATTGTTTGCATTGCTGCATTATTATACTAACATGTGACTTGATTTATTAATTTGCAGTATATTGTGCTTGATGAGCATTAGGGTGGGGATCTATTTGCATAATAATAATGTATTAAACTTGCAGTGGGCTTTTGCTGAGTTGTGTTTGTTTGTGTTGGCATTGCAAGCTAATGAAGCACAAGCAATGCTGAATAACTCCACAAACATATATACAAAAATATATATTTGTTGTTTATAAGCTGAATCTTAAACTAATAATATGTGAGAAATCTAATCTTTCAGTGAAGTAAAATGATTCAAAGAAAAAAACCTTGTATAAAAATTAAACATTTTTGTAAGAAATACATGTCACAATTATTGGCACCTTCGTTATTTAGTACTTTGTGCACCTTCCCTTTGCTAATACAACAGCAATGAGTCTCCTTTTATAATGCCGAATGACGTGGGAGAACATGTATAAAGGGATCTGAGACCATTCCTCCATATAAAATCTCTATAGATCCTTCAGAGTCTTTGGTCCTCACTTGTGGACTCTAATCTTTAGCCCATATTTTTCCAATGGAGTTTAGGTCAGGGAGACTGGGATTTTGACTGCAGAAGGGTTATTCTGTGGTCAGCAAACAGTTTTTGTGTTGATTTGGAGGTTTGTTTTGGACCATTGACCTACTGGAAGATACAACCATGGCCCAGTCTTAGCCTGGGCAAAGGCAGCCATATTTTGATCTGCAATCTCATGGTGTTTGATAGAGTCCAAGATGCCATATATCCTAACAAGTATTCCCAAGGTCTTTCTAAGAACACACAACATATTAACTACCCGTGGTTAAATGGGGATTAGGCCAAACTCACCTCTGTTTTTTTGTTTGTTGCCAGAATTTTTTTTTCTCATCTGACCACAAAACTCCTATCCAAAGCTCTATTGATATCTAGCGAACTTCAGGGACATGTATTTGTGGATTGATCACAGTAGAGTCTTTCTTCTAGCAAACCTTCCAAATAGAGATGGCATGGAGGTGGCATTTAATTGTAGTTTTGTAGATCAGATGACTCCAGGATGTATCTTACTCTTGCAATTGTGCAACTGTGATCCTTTAAGTTTTTCCTCGAACCATCCTTCATTACAACCTCGGTTGTTTGAAGTTTCTGCGTGAAGTTATTTTTTTAGCCATTGTCTGATTTATGAAGGTCGATAACCTTTTGTCTCCTTTCATTTTCTGTATTCTCTTATAATCCCCATGGCGCTGGATGACTAAGAGTGTTTGGGCTGTGTGTCACTTTATTAAACTGAAAGTTATGTTTATCAACTTGGATCTCCCGTTGTGCTTAAAAAGGTAAAATATAAATGGGAATAGATGTCAAATAGATCTTTATTGTTATTAACCTTATTATTATTAGCCCTTATTTGAACACGCCAACATATCCTGTAGCGCTAAACAGGGCAATTACAAAAGAATAGAGGGCTCTGTTGTTGAGTCAAGCATATAAAGTAATTTGCTTAAAGCACTTACGATTGAAAACTCGCTAACTTACAGTCTAGGGTGAAGTATAGAAAGGTGAGGTACAAAGTATTGAGCATATAAAGGCTGAAGGTGATACACTTCCCCACATAAATGTGTTTTAGAGGATTTGAGACTGGAGGATAGTCAAGTGGAGAGAGGCAAGGAGTTCCAAAGAATTGGGGCAGCACAAGAAAAGTCCTGAAGGCGGGAATGAAAGGAGGTGATAATTTAGGAGGAAAGAAGAGGGTCATTAGCAGAGAGAAGAGGACGGTTGGGAGAGTATTTAGACACAAGAACAGAAATATGAGGATGCATTATTGTGGAGGGCTTTATATGTTAGAGTCAATATTTTACATGTTATTCTGGAGGCTACAGGAAGCCAATGAAGTGACTGACAGAGAGGTGCTGCAAACACTGAGCGGTGAGTATGGTAGATGAATCTAGCAGAAGAGTAGAGCGAGGCAGGTGATGGGGAGGTCATCATGGAGATCAGTCATCTTGTCCTTAAGAATGTCTAGGGTGGCAAAAATTGTGATACGATTTTCCGAGAAAAATAGATATGTTTTCCTTTGAATAATTTGACCTCACGGAATGGTCTGATCTCATATTTTCAGGGTACGATTAAACTAATAAATAACAGAGATATTTGTTTTCATAGCTTTTTTATCATCTTTATCAAGGGTGCCAATAAATGTAGAGGGCACCCTAGAACATTGTATAACCCGTGTTTCATGCTGCTTAAGAAGGAATTTCTTTATATTATTATGATAGCCTTATTTGTATCCAAAGCTGTTCCTTTATTTTATTTGCCCTTACCACTTCCTCTGGACGATTGTAATAACTTTCTTTATCTATTACTTCACAAGATTAATTTATTTATTTAAGGTACAGCACAAAATGATTTATAAAATGTATTTTTTCCTGTATGTGTGTTTTTACTTCTAGTTTGTACCTAATGCAAATGTACACTCTATAATTTTGGCAACGCAGTGGATTACTATATGCTGCATGTCATAAGGCAGATGAGATGTTTATAAAAAATGGGTTGCCCCACTACAATTTTAATATTTATTTTCCCTTTATTGTGGCTCTTTATTTTTAATTTGCAAGGGCTTGCAGGTGAATATTATAGTAACTTTATTAAAGTTTGGCAGGGGAGGGTTGATGCCATTGTGTTTATATGTATTATTTGTCCCCTGGGACTGAAGGAGGAGTAAAATAGTGTGAAGTGAGTTATCAGTGATGTACTTTTTTTTTATGTTTTTTATTGTCAGCATATATATGACATTCAGAGTTACATTTTTGTTCATAGACATATTTTATAAATATATAACAATGACTATTATATAAATTATTAATTGTTTACTATATTCTTAAGAACATTTAACATATTACGTGTATCATTTGCATATATTAAGAATATAACTACTGTATGGGTCATGCAATCTGCCTCCTCCCATTTTCAAAATTTTTCTCATTATTAGCATTATCATTATTTTATCTTTACTAAGCTTCATCAATAAGTTTTATTGGAAATTTCCCTTATGCCATTTTTATTAATTACATGTATCCTATAATAAAATCAGTTTCTTCAGTCTGGGATTTTAATATCTGGCATTATGTAGGAGTGAGTACAGGTAGTAATAATAAGAAACCTAAATCAAACAAATTAACATATAACTTATCTCATTTGTCACCTTGGTCATTTTTATTATTTTTTCATTTAAGGCAAATGAATAATACCAGTCCTTGTGTTCCTTATCTGGTCCCCCACCAGGTCCTTCCTTGTCAGTCCCCAATCTCCAGTTCTCCACCTTTTCCAAGTGTCTTTTACTTTTTTATTTTTTGGGTGTTAGGTTATCGCTGGGATCTGAATGCCTGTGTAGTATATTCATGGGCCCCATATCTCTACCCTATATCTGGGTATAGTATCTGCAAGGGAGGGTGAAATTCTCTAATTTATCGCAATGAAATGTATTTTTGCAAAAGTCAAAAAACAGGCATTTTTAGTTTTTCTCCATTACATTGTCAAGTGCCAACATGATTACACTATTTTCTGACTCTGAGTAGTCATATTTGATTCCATGGACAATGTCATCAGAAATTCTTTCCAGGCGGTGGGAGAGACATTAAGGTTACTTCCCAATTGTATAAAGGATAATAATAATAATAATAATAATAATAATAATAATAGTAATACTAATAATTTATTGGGGTTTTCCAGTCTTAAAGGACCACTGCAATTCAAGAAAAAAAGACATTTTTGTCTAGTATGTAATCAACTAACAATGTTAACGGTTGTGTAAGCCACCATTGTATTATGGATCCCCCCAGGGTCCCGCACGGGCATCAAAAAATTAGATATACACACACAGCGCACAATTGGTGGGTTTTTTACTTTTATTATATACACTTAGTTTTTTGATTGACTGAAATCTGAGAAATTGTATTTAAAACTGGAACTCAAGAATATGTTGTGTCTTGAATGGTACAAAGTTGGAATGTTAACTTAAGAAATGAAAGAATATCAGTCCATACCAAAAGTTTAACTGATTACCTTCTTTTCTTTTTTTTCAGGTCCAAATGCAGTAGAAACCCACAGTCAGCATTTTCAGATCAACTCCAAAGATGGCAAAATGCTGTTTTCGGTGGATGAAAATGAGGTTTTAGTTGGAACCGAAAGGCTTGTAGTGACAGGTTTGTGTCCGGCTTATAAATAAATATAACACTATCAAGTATCTTTGATTAGAACAATTTTGTCATCCACTTTACATTAACCCCTTCTGATATTATGTTTCAGTTAAATAATATTGAGCATATAATGCAAATATAAACATTGTTTATTTTCCTACAGATCAGATGAATTGCAGTAGATTTCAGTGTTAATCATTTGCAGTGTTTGTAAGGATACATTTTTGGATATTTGCTTTTGAAAATTCTTTTTACTTCTGGCTTTTTCTTCATAGAATGACTTACCCCTCTCACCAAGTACCAAAGACCCTTATATGTAGGGTAAAAGTACACATGGGGATTTGGCCATGGAAAACAAAAGTATATCCATCCAAACCATGTTACATTTATTATTTCCAATTAAAAATGTAAAGTTAATCTTTACTGATTCTTAAATAAAAATACATATTATTTCCAAATGAAATATGATTACATTTTTCTCACTGTAAATATATAAAAAATATATAAACTTTTTTCTTTGAATGCAGACCATATTTACAAAATAAATAACGAAGAATATTCTGCATTTGTTACTAAAGTATCTAGATTTAGTAAATTAATCATAATGCATTATTGTAACCAAAACTGAATACAGTATACCATAAAGTACTTTACTGCTTCTCCTTAACAAGTGCTAATAGAGGTAAATTGCAAACCATAAGAATCTGGTTAGTTGTCATGAAAATATTTAACAACATATAATATAAAACAAAATAGCATTTAACACTGATTAACAATTTAAATTGATTAGGCTATACTTTTATTTCATATCCTAACAGCCTTTATATTTTTCACCTGGACTAATCGTTAAATACAGTCCTCTGAAATATGTAATATGTTGCTAATTATTTTCTTGTAGGGCCCGAAGGAGCATTGTTTGAACACTCTGTGGAGACGCCGCTTGTCAGATCTGATGTCTCTAAGCAACTCAGGTAAAATACCTCGGACCGATTAAAAATACGTATATATAATAAAAGCCCCTATTATGTATGCATTCATTTTGAAAACTTTTTATGCTTGTTAATTAATTTATGCACACAATGGCAGATTTACATATAAGGGGTTCCTCAACAGCACTCCCCAAAAAATATCAGCCTCATTCCATTTGAGGCCGTAATGCGCACAAGTAACTGATTTCCTGCGATTGAGTTGCGTGCTCCCGTTGCTCTACTTTTACGCTGCTATTCAATTGGCTGGGCCCACAAGTCAGGCGCCGGTCACGAGAATCGGAAACCATGCTATTGGCAGTAGCACTTTAAAAGCAAATATAAAATCAATTCAACACTGTAAACGATGGGAACACAATGGGTGACATTAGAATTAAACGCACATCATTCTCAAGCTTGCACACTCGCCAATATATAATACTTTATTTCATATTTAATTTCTGTCCAAAGTCCTACGGGCTTGAATGACCTCCAAGCCCGTAACCCGTTATTCAAGCCCATAGGACTTCAATGAAATATGGAGGTTGGATTCCAAAGTCCTATGGGCTTTGAGGTAGGTTGAAGCCCATAGGACTTTGGACGGAAATTAAACATGAAATAAAGTATTATATTTTGGCGATGTGTGAGCTTGAGAATGTTGTGCTTTTAATTCTAATGTCACCCATTGTGTTCCCCATCATTTACAGTGCTGGATTGATTTTATATTTGATTTTAAAGTGCTCTGATTTGTCATTAAATCCTTTGCAAGACCTCCATGGTCCCAGTAACCTGTGGTTCGATTTCTGCCATTTGGGGGCTTGACGGAGGGGAAATCGGAGCAAATGAATAGAGATTTCTGATTTTAGCGACCACAACTCTTGCGACCGTGAAAGATCAAAGGCTTGGAGGGAAGTAACTTGCAATTTTAAGAATCGCAATGGATAGCAGCTCGCAGCATGTAACCCAATCAGAGCCCGCAAATGGAAAGCAATTGAATAGCAAAGTAGCTTGCGACCTCGGATCTCAAAATCGCAGCAATTGAAAGAGGCTGTATGCATTTTACTGTTTAAAGGGCTACTTAATTTAGCATAATTTTGACCACATGACAGTAAAGATCTCCTAAAAGCATGTTAAAATAAGTTTAGAAGTTTTTAAGTATGTGCAGTTTTCACTGAGAAATCAAATCAAATAAAATATGTGTTTACATGTGTAATAGACTGCCGACATGATGTTACATTACTTAATAATGTTGTAGGGGTGTGTGTCTCATTCAAGTCAATGGTAAGACTGCTTACATTTCCAGTTTGAAGGGAACAGACCTTGTAATTTTTATCATTTCTAACGGCAGAAAATTCAGGTTTCTGTTCTCTTGCCTCTCTGGAATGGGAACAATGCTGACCAGTGCTCTGCTCGTTCAGGTGTTGTTCCTATAGAGCTCAAAAGAAAATAAAAAATAACCCTTAACAAATC
Source organism: Discoglossus pictus (assembly GCA_027410445.1). Classification (NCBI taxonomy): domain Eukaryota; kingdom Metazoa; phylum Chordata; class Amphibia; order Anura; family Alytidae; genus Discoglossus; species Discoglossus pictus. Next base: position 424,721,049 of record CM050164.1, on the reverse strand, counting down.
TATCTGTGCAGGCACGGAATGCTGGACTCACCTTAACAGGTCAGCTATGGGTTAACTGGTCATTGCAGTGTAACCATATCTATCAATCACAGCCTTCAACTTACAGATATCAAATGCAATCTGTTATTAATCATTCAACTGGGTGTGCACAGGATAGACTTGTATGTAAATATACATTACAAACTATAGATTTTGAAGCTGTTATTAGTGTACTTAAAACAAGTAGATCATTTTAACATATAATAGTTTGCTCTTTTACTTACAGTGAGGTAAATTGCCCTTTAAGTTCTCATGAATTACCAACAAATGTTAATGAGTGCTCTTGACAGACTGTGTCCCATATTCAAATGCAAGCCTGCAGTTTGCAACAGTTACAGAGGGATTCAATTGATTAAGCCCGCAGCTACCTGGCCAAAAGCATAAACCGTAAACCATGCACACGTAAGTAGCATTTCAGAGCATGATCATGATCAATTAAGCAAGGCTGTAACTACCGATTTAGAAACAGCCAATAGTAAATGAGACCTTCATCATGACGTCAGTAAAACATGGAGGTTAAACGTCAATCAATTAGCGTTTAGAAGTCCAATATGCGATTGGACTCGCAATCCGACAATGTACAAAATAATGAAAATGAATGAAGGAAATGTTCTAGTCCACGGGGGAGGCCTGATATGTATTAACTACTTGATTACCGAGATTGGTATAACACAGAAATGAAACATAATGTTTGCATATTTGCGAGATTGAGATTGTTGTGCAATTAATTCTGATGTATTTCATGGCTTTCCCCATCTTTTAAAGTGTAGTATTGATTTTATTTATTTGCATTTACAGTGCTACGATCAGGTGTTTAACCCCCTTGCAAGTCTTATCTGGTACTCATAGGCTTTTCTTCTACATTTGCCATTTACGGGTGTGAAAACAATTGCAGGCTTGAGGAATTGTTGCAATTAAATAATGATTTGCGATTGTGACATTGACGGGCTTGAAAGATCAAAGGCTTAGCTGGTTACTATTTTGATAACTGCAGGGATTTTCAGCCTTTAACCCCAAAATCGTTTGGAGTTAAAAGTCGCCAATTGAATAGCAAATTAGTTTACGGGCTACATTATGGGCTCTAGTAACTAACAATTGCTCAATTGAATAGGGGCCTAAGTATGTGTAATCAAATCTGTATATATCCATATACATCTTAAACATACACATGCACTGTTATGTTCTACTTAATGAAGGAAACAAAATCAATTGATCTTATCAATGGTAAATCAATGCTCCATCACTTAAATTAATGTTGTTACAGTACTTACCATATTTTACTGAAAGCTAAAGGATAATTCACTGCTAAACCACATTTTGGACAACAATACATTGTAGAGAGAAAAATAACTGAATTTAAATATGAATCATCATGCAAAGTAGCTGTTCTTGTATTCTGCATTAATTGTTTTCGTATGAAATGGTTATTAACACAGGTAGCATGGCAAATTATTTAACAGGATATTAAGTCATTGATATATAAATTGTATGATGACAAAATAAGAGCTAGTGACTGTAAAATAAATGTTAATGTAAAAAAAAATTAAGAGAAAATAGACACATAAGTAAAAAACTGTAAATGCATATTATTAGTATTAGTATTATTACCTTACTACATGTTCTGTGGGCTCTTGCTCACTTTTCCTGCTGTCAACTGCCTCTCACATCCAACTTGAATGTCAGGAAAGTATCAAAATAAAGCAAGAATTGTTGTTCAGTCGTTCAGTCAAGTTTGGCTCTCAGTGACACTATGTACTGCAACACACCAGGCACAATTATGTCTCTGCTTATGCAGAAGGCTTTCTTAGCAAACATACGTGAATGGGTTGCCAGTTCATTCTCCAGTGGATCACAATTTTTTGTTCTCTCCACTATGACCTGCCCATCTTGGGTGTCACTACATGGTATATCTCACAGCTTCATTGAAGTACACAAGCCCCGTCACCACAACAATGTAGTGATCCAGAAGGGGAAAGCAAGAATAAAACAAAGCAAAAGTGCCTTTTTATCGCCACAAGTTGCTTCCCCTACATGTATGACCTTTACAAGGAAACCTCAACTTACAATATATCATTTAATGCTTATTATATATGTGTGTTTATATTCATTTCACTAATAAGTATTGCCTCTGTTTCAGAGGGAATTTCATAGTTTTACAAATCATTCATAAAATATACAGATTGATTGATAGAGATGATGAATGCTTTGTATTCTGTGACATTGGCAGATAATAAGTAGCAGTGCCTTCTACATTTTTTACAAGGTTTCATTAAAAACATAGCAGCTCTGATAAAGTGCTACATGAAAGTATAATTAAAGCAATTGAAACATGATCAGCGATATGACAGCATCTGTGACCTGACAAATTCAATTACTTTTGGAGGACCCTTTGTCTTTTTTTAATTACATCAAGAGTCAGCGCATTACAAAATTAAGGTCAACCTCCTTCTTGCTTTCAAATAGCCTTGCTTATCATTTTTTATGAAAACTGTCATTCATTCAGTTACGAAGGTTTCATTTTAATCACATCTTGCGTGTATTTAAAGTGCCATTTAAGGTTTGAATGAGCATAAGATTGTATGTTAAAATTACCTATTTTTTTAATTACACTAATAACACCTAAAACAATTGTTTAGGTCTGTTTACAAATACACTGTGTCCTGCCTATTGACTATTACATGACTTATTACATATGCCGAACCATGTGGTGAAGGCACAATGAACACAAAGGTTTATAGCATTTAGATGATTCCAGAATTCCATTCTCTGCATAGATGAATTTGTGAAGGGTTACCTCTTTTTTGGCTTATGTTCACTGTATGGAAAATGTAATTTATTATTTTCTCAGTAAAAAATGCATGGATTTTAACATTAAAAAAGTATTTTAACATGCTTTTAGGAAATCTTTAAAGTGGTGTGCTCCAAGCTGGTCCCTTTAATGTACAGATATTTTAGGTGTGTTATATTACAACACCTTTATAAAAAATAAATATGTCACACTTTGGTGTATACATTGTAAAGTAGAGCAAGCCCAAGAGGTTATATGTAACTTGAGAATCGAGAAGATGATAATTTCTTGTCTTATGCCAATATGAAATGTAAATAACATCTTGTGCTACTTGATATTTGTATATATAAAGAAGTGTAGATGGGAAACAAGTTGGCCAGTAGTTAGATGCTTTACTTTTCTCTCCCATCAATTTTCCAGGTTCAGTAGGAGTTGGACCATATATTATGACTGCATATTTATTGTTTTCTGCTCAAGACATACAGATGTCATCTCCTTTTTCCCACACAAAAACTTCAACCTGTCAATTTCCCCCCACGTATCCACCATATTTACGGAGATTGTTTTTGTTATATGCTTGTAACAAACATATTCTTCAAATTTACATGCTATAAATAAAGCTATCTAGGCTATTTTATTGAACACTATCTAACCAAATAGATGATATTGTTAAAGGGACATGGAAGGTTTCTGGATTTCAATGGGAGTATAATATACATATGTATCTCTTTGCTTTTGTGTACTTTATTTTATTAAGAAGTGCTTACACTTCTACCTAAAATAATACAATTTGTACCTGTTTTAGTCTGCCTTCTGCAGCTCATGTATGAATGGTTACTATGAGATACTGCACATCCTGTACTTAAAAGCATGCTGTCTTCATGAGCTGCAGAGAGGGGAAACCTAAAAAGCAACTATTTGTAAGATTTTAGGCAGAAACAACAGAGCTTTTAAGCACTTTTTTAATAAAATAAAGTACTTAAAAAGTAAAGAGATTCATACATACAGTAGACTCTCAGTTAACCGGCACACTGGTAGATGTTGGATAAATGTAGTTTCTTGTTGCTTGAGAGTTACTATTAAAAGAGACCTAGATTAGCTGCACATAGGATGCTCTGCTAAGTATATTTGTCAGTGAGGGCTGTTCTAGCAGCAGCAGCTTTCACTCCTCACTTACACACAGGCACGTTCGACTGGTGGATGCGGTACTGAACCCGGGGAATGCAACCCCTACACTGCCCAGGCTCAGTCCCTCATGCCTGTCTGCTTCCAGGTAACATTGAATTACAGAGACATACAGTGGATGAAATCTAGGTGCCTTTAAGCATTTTGTGGCATGACAACCTGGCTCCTCGCATTTGTTGAGCCCTGAAAATGTTAATTTTTATTTAATGTACAGTATTCTTTTTTTTCTTTCTGGTAGCTTGAAAGTTCTGGTTAACTGAGAGACTACTGTATATTATATTCCTAGTGAAACACAGAAACATTTCATGTCCCTTTAATTTATTTAATTACAGTGATCTTATTCTCATCATATTGTTCATTACATATTCATTCAGATGTTGTTTCTTTTAAAGAATAATAAGATACCATTCCAGCCATTACTATTTTTTATTAATATTGTGCTCCATTTCATTTATGTAATATTTTTCTACCATTTATACCATGTTTTTTTACTATAATTTACATTGTTATATAGCCTTGCAGAGCTCAGGGAATCTTTGTTGAAGATATTTTTAGAAAAGTGGCCTTGATGGTTTATTGATGTTCGTTTTCACTTTTATCTTAAAAAAGAAAATATATTTCAAATTCATTATCATTTGATTGCAGCTCTTCTCTTGATATCCTGCCATCTCATAAACTTTGCAATTCAGCTAATGTAAATGGATATTTATTAGACATTTCAGTCTTGACCGTGGTTTATCTTATTTTTCTTTTTCTTTGGACTCATTTTTATGGCTTTTATGTTGTCCGTGAATTTTGTTAGACATTTTTGTGTGCTAGCTACTGTGTCAGGTGAAAAGCTTTATTGCACCTTTAGTGTTCTACAAAGTGATATAAATTAGTAACTGTGATGCGCCACTCATTGCTATGTCTTGTACAGTGCAAAATCCTAATTTTCTAAGAGACCATTAATTGAATGAGTGGCAATAGAAAGGTGACAAAATGAGACTGGGAAATCATAATTTCCATTAATGGTTATAATCAAAAGTGCACACTCAACTTATTTCACCTAAAATGCAGTTGAAAGTAAAGTTGAAAGGCTTTTACACAAAATGATGTATTCTCTTTTTTTTCTATTGTAAAATAATGTTTAAGTGGCAATGGAACTCCCTAAAGCTACTGTGTACCATAAGAAAGAGACCTAAAAATCATATTAGGAAAGATGTGTAAATGTATAAACTTAACAAGAGTCTGATTATACAACCTTTAAAGCCCTCCTCAAATGGCTGAATAAGTTATGAGGGTAGAGACTTGACCACACAGCCATTGAGATGTTTCATGTGTACAATCTGTCACCTGAATATAGCTAAGTTACTTTCCCCTAGGAGAGATAAGCAGCTGCAGGATTCCGCAATGAGAATGTGTCTTGTCAGCCATAACAGGGCGATTCCTGGACACTTTGGCAAGAGAATCTGTACAAACTCTGCAGGGGGAGTTCCTGATTTCCAATGCTTTGAAAGTGGTGGATTGAGTAATATTCTAACTGTGAGTGACAATACAATTCAGAGCCAAATGGGATATAGAAGGAGCTTAATCTGTTAATTATTGAAGGTCTTTTGGTGTTTCACCTATAAATTAAATAATTGATGAATTGATGTAAGTCAGTTTGACCAACTCTATTGGCTACTAATACATGAAAATACAGATTCTTAAAGATGGAAATGATATAATAAACTTTGAGATGTTACAAAGTATAATGTAAGCGCTATCAGAAATTAGAATTCGTCTTCATTATAATAGCCTACATCTTTCTCAGACTTTCCTATGCTGTTTCTGCACATAATGTATCCAATAATATAACAACCTCACCTTCCCTGCTTTCCTCTCCTCTTCTCTGCTCCCATGAGGTCTTCTCCTTCCTCCAGTCACAATGTCAACCCTCCCCTAAATATCAAAAGCAGAAATGCTTCTGTAAATTCTACTCCCATCACTTTAGCTCCTTTCACCTGATGGCTTCTGGAGATACATCACCTAACCCAGACACCTCACTTATTTCTACCTGCTGTCAGACATGCAGAGTCCCCAAGGCAGCAAATACCCCAAACACCCATCATTTAATACCCATCACCTGTCACACCCCATCTACTTTGCCCTTCACCTCTGGAATGCAAGGTCTGTTTGCAATAAACTCACTTTCATTCACTACCTTTTCATTTCCAACTCCCTCAATCTACTGGCTGTCACTTTGCCACCTGGCTCCCTCACTTTCTCTCTTCCAGTATACCTTCACTTGTTCTTGGCAAATTCAATATAGCCACACCCTCCTCCCCAAAAAACGCAAAATTGCTGGCAGTTACCTTTTCCCTTGGCCTCTCACAATGGACAGATTCCTCAACTCACCTTGATGGACACTCATTGACCTTATTTTACCAATTTCTGCAATTTCTCCAACCTTGTAATTTCCCCACTCCTTGTATCTGACCACTACCCCTCACCTTCGGCACACCACCCTTCTTCAATCCCAAGCTCCTCTCTGACAATTACTCTACTGGCTTCCTATAGCCTCCAGAATCCAATTTAAATCATAACCCTAACATTTAAAGCCCTCAACAACTGAGCACTCCCTTATATCTCTGCTCTTGTTTCAAAATATTCCCCCACCTGCCCTCTTGATTCTGCTAATGGCCTTCTTCTTCTCTCCTGTCTTATCACCTCCTCTCACTCCTGCCTTCAATGCTTTTCTTGGAATGCCCCTATTCTCTTGAACTCCTTGCCTCACTCCACTAGACTATCTTCCTGCCTCCAAACCTTAAAAAATCACTAAAAACATATCTGTTTAAAAAACGTATCACCTTCAGCTTTAATATGCACAATTGCACACTCCACAGCTTAATATCACTCACATCCACTATCTTCAGAACGACCTACAGACACCTCCACTTCATTGAACCGATTGCTTTCACACTGCCATCTTGTATCTATCACCCATTTGTATCACACCCAAACCCCTTTGATTGTAAGTTTGCGAGTTTTCAATCTTGTATTAGTAATTTGGAAACTAGCATACATACGTTTGATTTTAAGCTCAAACACAGGGCTTTCCATTCTTTGCAATGTATTAATTTAGTTTTTGTCTTGTACTTAACCCCTGTATAATGCTAGGGAACATCTCTGTGAGTTATAAAAGATAATAATAATAATAACATACACTTAAAAACCTTGGTGGTGTTTAAGTAATCCTTGGGATTCACAGGCGGAAAATGCTAAACCCATTATTTGGTGGTGGGAATATTAAAAGAAAATCCATATATCTGGGGTCAAAGTTGCTAGTGTGCATCCAACTGTTTGTTTAAGGCTTTTTCCTTTTTATATTGTTTTTAATCTTTTTTTTTAAATGTTTTTAAATCGTCACAGTCTGGTAAATAAAGTTAAAGTAATTCATTGGTAAAGTTTTTGGCCCTACTTATGTTATAATATGGTATTAGTAGTATTAAGCACTTAAGGTATTGATACTCCTTGATATTCTCATTTATATTGTATTTTGGATAACTTATTAGTTGAGAGTACTAGCAGATGTAACTGCCACTTTCCTGGGTATACAAAGGAACCTACCACCTCGGGAAGTTGAACTAAAACCAAACTTTAGCTTCTACAGTATTATAATTGCATATAAAAGAAAATAACTTAGAAACTGTGTTTTTTTTACAACCTAAAATTATGTTGCCTATTTTTAAGCGTAGGACAACATATGCAAGTTTTCTATTTAAAAGTTATCAAAAATAACAAATATTAGCACACAGTTAAGCTAATATTGAATGCTAACATATCAATAATTGTATTAATAATTGTTCTTCTTATATTCCTTAAAGATTGGAATCACCTACTCGTTCTCTGAGCATGGACGCACCAAAAGGAATTCAAATAAAAGCTCAAGCTGGAAACATTGAAGCTATTTCCCAAAAGGATATCAAACTATACAGCAGTGAAGGAATGGTTTGTGGAGTTTTTTTATTGTAACTTTTAATGTACAAAAAACATATAACAAAAGCTGTTCCACAAAACACTTTATTAAGTGTAAATGTAAGGTACAAAAGTTTCCTAAAGTGTGATTATTACACATAGCCAAAACAAATTTCGGGAACCATTGAACCACAATGGCCACAGAAGAGATGTGTTTCCAATCTATGAGCCTTGTCAGAAACCCCCTAACAGCTAAGATTACAAGGAAAGTCAGTAAATTAATTCCCTTTGTGTACATAAGTAGTGAGGAAGTGCTTACTAGATATTACTACTTATAAGTTCACCTGAAGGACTCCAATAAACCGTACATTACACATCTCTGTAAGGGGCAGTTTACACCATTTTTTGGTCACTACCAAAATAGAAGATCTCATGTCACTAAATGATGGGTATGTCTATTCTATAATATTTGAGTAATATTGAAGAATAATCAGCAACCAGCTTGTTATTCTCTTCTAAATGTATGGTAATCTATCCTTTTATACTAGACAAATACATTTTAAAAGCCAACTGTAATGCCCTGCATGAACTCGATTTTTTAATTGGGCATTAATCATTAAAAACTTTAATGTTCAATAATTTAAAAATATTTTACATTAAACTGTCTTAAAGTTCAGACTCAGCTTTGCTAGTGTCCACCAGCTGTAAGGTCAGTGGGGGCGGTGGCTTTGTCTAATAGGAAAATGAAACGTTTTAGGTGTTGTGCAGCAATGATCCCTCCTGGAACTGTTGTATTTAAGAGATTTCCATTGGCAGTAATCTTTTCTTGTGGTGACAGCCTATATACTACTGTGTATTGTCTTAGCAAATCTGATTATTATTAAAACCCTGTAGATCTGTCTCTCAGGGAGGTCTTCCCCCCCCCCCACACCATCCACCCCACCATCCATTGCTTGCTCCTCAATGACCTTAGCAAGGGGTAAATAAACAGCTGGAGGATGATATTCTGATCTTTGAAAACTGATTTAATATTGATTATTGCTATTCTAAATAATTAAATATGAATTGTATTAATGGCCAGTGCAAAATGAACTACCAACTCCCTACTACTCATGTTGTTTGGTTGTTACAGTGGTCCTTTATCTGGAAGGTACCACTTTTGGGCATTACATGATACATGTACTTTATTCACATCTTTTGATTTGTATCTTGTACGTCTGCA